>CM046293.1:35551182-36151182 GCA_025267735.1 Mactra quadrangularis
AGGGCATCGGGAAAATGTGTTTAAACAAGTAACTAACTATATTCAGGTACCAAAAAAACACGTGCAAACCACCCGACACCAGGAGGCGACGCCTATTTTTTGCTGTTCTATAGCCATATATAGCCATATTGCACGGTACACTTTGCGGCTCTGTTGCCATGGCGCAACTCGGTGTGCGAATGTGATTTTTTGCAGTTAGGTTGCTAGCCATCTAGGGCACCTGAAAAACGTGTTTAAAACACCAAACCCACCACGTTCAGGTACCGAGAAACCCCGTGCAAATCTCCCGACACTACAGGTCGACGCGACTTTGGGGCTCAGTAGCCACTGCGCATCTCAGTGCGCAGGTATGATTTTTGTGCAAATGGGTTGCTAACTACGTAGGGCATCGGGAAAATGTGTTTAAACAAGTAACTAACTACATTCAGGTACCAAAAAAACACGTGCAAACCACCCGACACCAGGAGGCGACGCCTATTTTTGCTGTTCTATAGCCATATATAGCCATATTGCACGGTACACTTTGCGGCTCTGTTGCCATGGCGCAACTCGGTGTGCGAATGTGATTTTTTGCAGTTAGGTTGCTAGCCATCTAGGGCACCTGAAAAACGTGTTTAAACACCAAACCCACCACGTTCAGGTACCGAGAAACCCCCGTACAAATCTCCCGACACTACAGGTCGACGCGACTTTGGGGCTCTGTAGCCACTGCGCATCTCAGTGCGCAGGTATGATTTTTGTGCAAATGGGTTGCTAACTACGTAGGGCATCGGGAAAATGTGTTTAAACAAGTAACTAACTACATTCAGGTACCAAAAAAACACGTGCAAACCACCCGACACCAGGAGGCGACGCCTATTTTTGCTGTTCTATAGCCATATATAGCCATATTGCACGGTACACTTTGCGGCTCTGTTGCCATGGCGCAACTCGGTGTGCGAATGTGATTTTTTGCAGTTAGGTTGCTAGCCATCTAGGGCACCTGAAAAACGTGTTTAAACACCAAACCCACCACGTTCAGGTACCGAGAAAACCCCGTGCAAATCTCCCGACACTACAGGTCGACGCGACTTTGGGGCTCTGTAGCCACTGCGCATCTCAGTGCGCAGGTATGATTTTTGTGCAAATGGGTTGCTAACTACGTAGGGCATCGGGAAAATGTGTTTAAACAAGAAACTAACTACATTCAGGTACCAAAAAACACGTGCAAACCACCCGACACCAGGAGGCGACGCCTATTTTTGCTGTTCTATAGCCATATATAGCCCTATTGCACGGTACATTTTGCGGCTCTGTTGCCATGGAGCAACTCGGTGTGCGAATGTGATTTTTTGCAGTTAGGTTGCTAGCCATCTAGGGCACCTGAAAAACGTGTTTAAACACCAAACCCACCACGTTCATATACCGAGAAACACCCGTGCAAATCTCCCGACACTACAGGTCGACGCGACTTTGGGGCTCTGTAGCCACTGCGCATATCAGTGCGCAGGTATGATTTTTGTGCAAATGGGTTGCTAACTACGTAGGGCATCGGGAAAATGTGTTTAAACAAGTAACTAACTACATTCAGGTACCAAAAAAACACGTGCAAACCACCCGACACCAGGAGGCGACGCCTATTTTTGCTGTTCTATAGCCATATATAGCCATATTTGCACGGTACACTTTGCGGCTCTGTTGCCATGGTGCAACTCGGTGTGCGAATGTGATTTTTTGCAGTTAGGTTGCTAGCCATCTAGGGCACCTGAAAAACGTGTTTAAACACCAAACCCACCACGTTCAGGTACCGAGAAACCCCGTGCAAATCTCCCGACACTACAGGTCGACGCGACTTTGGGGCTCTGTAGCCACTGCGCATCTCAGTGCGCAGGTATGATTTTTGTGCAAATGGGTTGCTAACTACGTAGGGCATCGGGAAAATGTGTTTAAACAAGTAACTAACTACATTCAGGTACCAAAAAACACGTGCAAACCACCCGACACCAGGAGGCGACGCCTATTTTTGCTGTTCTATAGCCATATATAGCCATATTGCACGGTACACTTTGCGGCTCTGTTGCCATGGCGCAACTCGGTGTGCGAATGTGATTTTTTGCAGTTAGGTTGCTAGCCATCTAGGGCACCTGAAAAACGTGTTTAAACACCAAACCCACCACGTTCAGGTACCGAGAAACCCCGTGCAAATCTCCCGACACTACAGGTCGACGCGAATTTGGGGCTCTGTAGCCACTGCGCATCTCAGTGCGCAGGTATGATTTTTGTGCAAATGGGTTGCTAACTACGTAGGGCATCGGGAAAATGTGTTTAAACAAGTAACTAACTACATTCAGGTACCAAAAAACACGTGCAAACCACCCGACACCAGGAGGCGACGCCTATTTTTGCTGTTCTATAGCCATATATATCCATATTGCACGGTACACTTTGCGGCTCTGTTACCATGGCGCAACTCGGTGTGCGAATGTGATTTTTTGCAGTTAGGTTGCTAGCCATCTAGGGCACCTGAAAAACGTGTTTAAACACCAAACCCACCACGTTCAGGTACCGAGAAACCCCGTGCAAATCTCCCGACACTACAGGTCGACGCGACTTTGGGGCTCTGTAGCCACTGCGCATCTCAGTGCGCAGGTATGATTTTTGTGCAAATGGGTTGCTAACTACGTAGGGCATCGGGAAAATGTGTTTAAACAAGAAACTAACTACATTCAGGTACCAAAAAACACGTGCAAACCACCCGACACCAGGAGGCGACGCCTATTTTTGCTGTTCTATAGCCATATATAGCCCTATTGCACGGTACATTTTGCGGCTCTGTTGCCATGGAGCAACTCGGTGTGCGAATGTGATTTTTTGCAGTTAGGTTGCTAGCCATCTAGGGCACCTGAAAAACGTGTTTAAACACTAAACCCACCACGTTCAGGTACCGAGAAACCCCGTGCAAATCTCCCGACACTACAGGTCGACGCGACTTTGGGGCTCTGTAGCCACTGCGCATCTCAGTGCGCAGGTATGATTTTTGTGCAAATGGGTTGCTAACTGCGTAGGGCATCGGGAGAATGTGTTTAAACAAGTAACTAACTACATTCAGGTACCAAAAAACACGTGCAAACCACCCGACACCAGGAGGCGACGCCTATTTTTGCTGTTCTATAGCCATATATAGCCATATTGCACGGTACACTTTGCGGCTCTGTTGCCATGGCGCAACTCGGTGTGCGAATGTGATTTTTTGCAGTTAGGTTGCTAGCCATCTAGGGCACCTGAAAAACGTGTTTAAACACCAAACCCACCACGTTCAGGTACCGAGAAACCCAGTGCAAATCTCCCGACACTACAGGTCGACGCGACTTTGGGGCTCTGTAGCCACTGCGCATCTCAGTGCGCAGGTATGATTTTTGTGCAAATGGGTTGCTAACTACGTAGGGCATCGGGAAAATGTGTTTAAACAAGTAACTAACTACATTCAGGTACCAAAAAAACACGTGCAAACCACCCGACACCAGGAGGCGACGCCTATTTTTGCTGTTCTATAGCCATATATAGCCATATTGCACGGTACACTTTGCGGCTCTGTTGCCATGGCGCAACTCGGTGTGCGAATGTGATTTTTTGTAGTTAGGTTGCTAGCCATCTAGGGCACCTGAAAAACGTGTTTAAACACCAAACCCACCACGTTCAGGTACCGAGAAACCCCGTGCAAATCTCCCGACACTACAGGTCGACGCGACTTTGGGGCTCTGTAGCCACTGCGCATCTCAGTGCGCAGGTATGATTTTTGTGCAAATGGGTTGCTAACTACGTAGGGCATCGGGAAAATGTGTTTAAACAAGTAACTAACTACATTCAGGTACCAAAAAACACGTGCAAAACCACCCGACACCAGGAGGCGACGCCTATTTTTGCTGTTCTATAGCCATATATAGCCATATTGCACGGTACACTTTGCGGCTCTGTTGCCATGGCGCAACTCGGTGTGCGAATGTGATTTTTTGCAGTTAGGTTGCTAGCCATCTAGGGCACCTGAAAAACGTGTTTAAACACCAAACCCACCACGTTCAGGTACCGAGAAACCCCGTGCAAATCTCCCGACACTACAGGTCGACGCGACTTTGGGGCTCTGTAGCCATTGCGCATCTCAGTGCGCAGGTATGATTTTTGTGCAAATGGGTTGCTAACTACGTAGGGGCATCGGGAAAAATGTGTTTAAACAAGTAACTAACTACATTCAGGTACCAAAAAACACGTGCAAACCACCCGACACCAGGAGGCGACGCCTATTTTTGCTGTTCTATAGCCATATATAGCCATATTGCACGGTACACTTTGCGGCTCTGTTGCCATGGCGCAACTCGGTGTGCGAATGTGATTTTTTGCAGTTAGGTTGCTAGCCATCTAGGGCACCTGAAAAACGTGTTTAAACACCAAACCCACCACGTTCAGGTACCGAGAAACCCAGTGCAAAATCTCCCGACACTACAGGTCGACGCGACTTTGGGGCTCTGTAGCCACTGCGCATCTCAGTGCGCAGGTATGATTTTTGTGCAAATGGGTTGCTAACTACGTAGGGCATCGGGAAAATGTGTTTAAAACAAGTAACTAACTACATTCAGGTACCAAAAACACGTGCAAACCACCCGACACCAGGAGGCGACGCCTATTTTTGCTGTTCTATAGCCATATATAGCCATATTGCACGGTACACTTTGCGGCTCTGTTGCCATGGCGCAACTCGGTGTGCGAATGTGATTTTTTGCAGTTAGGTTGCTAGCCATCTAGGGCACCTGAAAAACGTGTTTAAACACCAAAACCCAACACGTTCAGGTACCGAGAAACCCCGTGCAAATCTCCCGACACTACAGGTCGACGCGAGTTTGGGGCTCTGTAGCCACTGCGCATCTCAGTGCGCAGGTATGATTTTTGTGCAAATGGGTTGCTAACTACGTAGGGCATCGGGAAAATGTGTTTAAACAAGTAACTAACTACATTCAGGTACCAAAAACCACGTGCAAACCACCCGACACCAGGAGGCGACGCCTATTTTTGCTGTTCTATAGCCATATATAGCCATATTGCACGGTACACTTTGCGGCTCTGTTGCCATGGCGCAACTCGGTGTGCGAATGTGATTTTTTGCAGTTAGGTTGCTAGCCATCTAGGGCACCTGAAAAACGTGTTTAAACACCAAACCCACCACGTTCAGGTACCGAGAAACCCCGTGCAAATCTCCCGACACTACAGGTCGACGCGAGTTTGGGGCTCTGTAGCCACTGCGCATCTCAGTGCGCAGGTATGATTTTTGTGCAAATGGGTTGCTAACTACGTAGGGCATCGGGAAAATGTGTTTAAACAAGTAACTAACTACATTCAGGTACCAAAAAAACACGTGCAAACCACCCGACACCAGGAGGCGACGCCTATTTTTGCTGTTCTATAGCCATATATAGCCATATTGCACGGTACACTTTGCGGCTCTGTTGCCATGGCGCAACTCGGTGTGCGAATGTGATTTTTTGCAGTTAGGTTGCTAGCCATCTAGGGCACCTGAAAAACGTGTTTAAACACCAAACCCACCACGTTCAGGTACCGAGAAACCCCGTGCAAATCTCCCGACACTACAGGTCGACGCGACTTTGGGGCTCTGTAGCCACTGCGCATCTCAGTGCGCAGGTATGATTTTTGTGCAAATGGGTTGCTAACTACGTAGGGCATCGGGAAAATGTGTTTAAACAAGTAACTAACTACATTCAGGTATCAAAAAACACGTGCAAACCACCCGACACCAGGAGGCGACGCCTATTTTTGCTGTTCTATAGCCATATATAGCCATATTGCACGGTACACTTTGCGGCTCTGTTGCCATGGCGCAACTCGGTGTGCGAATGTGATTTTTTGCAGTTAGGTTGCTAGCCATCTAGGGCACCTGAAAAACGTGTTTAAACACCAAACCCACCACGTTCAGGTACCGAGAAACCCCGTGCAAATCTCCCGACACTACAGGTCGACGCGACTTTGGGGCTCTGTAGCCACTGCGCATTTCAGTGCGCAGGTATGATTTTTGTGCAAATGGGTTGCTAACTACGTAGGGCATCGGGAAAATGTGTTTAAACAAGTAACTAACTACATTCAGGTACCAAAAAACACGTGCAAACCACCCGACACCAGGAGGCGACGCCTATTTTTGCTGTTCTATAGCCATATATAGCCATATTGCACGGTACAGTTTGCGGCTCTGTTGCCATGGCGCAACTCGGTGTGCGAATGTGATTTTTTGCAGTTAGGTTGCTAGCCATCTAGGGCACCTGAAAAACGTGTTTAAAACACCAAACCCACCACGTTCAGGTACCGAGAAACCCCGTGCAAATCTCCCGACACTACAGGTCGACGCGACTTTGGGGCTCTGTAGCCACTGCGCATCTCAGTGCGCAGGTATGACTTTTGTGCAAATGGGTTGCTAACTGCGTAGGGCATCGGGAAAATGTGTTTAAACAAGTAACTAACTACATTCAGGTACCAAAAAACACGTGCAAACCACCCGACACCAGGAGGCGACGCCTATTTTTGCTGTTCTATAGCCATATATAGCCATATTGCACGGTACACTTTGCGGCTCTGTTGCCATGGCGCAACTCGGTGTGCGAATGTGATTTTTTGCAGTTAGGTTGCTAGCCATCTAGGGCACCTGAAAAACGTGTTTAAACACCAAACCCACCACGTTCAGGTACCGAGAAACCCAGTGCAAATCTCCCGACACTACAGGTCGACGCGACTTTGGGGCTCTGTAGCCACTGCGCATCTCAGTGCGCAGGTATGATTTTTGTGCAAATGGGTTGCTAACTACGTAGGGCATCGGGAAAATGTGTTTAAACAAGTAACTAACTACATTCAGGTACCAAAAAACACGTGCAAACCACCCGACACCAGGAGGCGACGCCTATTTTTGCTGTTCTATAGCCATATATAGCCATATTGCACGGTACACTTTGCGGCTCTGTTGCCATGGCGCAACTCGGTGTGCGAATGTGATTTTTTGCAGTTAGGTTGCTAGCCATCTAGGGCACCTGAAAAACGTGTTTAAACACCAAACCCACCACGTTCAGGTACCGAGAAACCCCGTGCAAATCTCCCGACACTACAGGTCGACGCTATTTAGGGGCTCTGTAGCCACTGCGCATCTCAGTGCGCAGGTATGATTTTTGTGCAAATGGGTTGCTAACTACGTAGGGCATCGGGAAAATGTGTTTAAACAAGTAACTAACTACATTCAGGTACCAAAAAACACGTGCAAACCACCCGACACCAGGAGGCGACGCCTATTTTTGCTGTTCTATAGCCATATATAGCCATATTGCACGGTACATTTTGCGGCTCTGTTGCCATGGCGCAACTCGGTGTGCGAATGTGATTTTTTGCAGTTAGGTTGCTAGCCATCTAGGGCACCTGAAAAACGTGTTTAAACACCAAACCCACCACGTTCAGGTACCGAGAAACCCCGTGCAAATCTCCCGACACTACAGGTCGACGCGACTTTGGGGCTCTGTAGCCACTGCGCATCTCAGTGCGCAGGTATGATTTTTGTGCAAATGGGTTGCTAACTACGTAGGGCATCGGGAAAATGTGTTTAAACAAGTAACTAACTACATTCAGGTACCAAAAAACACGTGCAAACCACCCGACACCAGGAGGCGACGCCTATTTTTGCTGTTCTATAGCCATATATAGCCATATTGCACGGTACACTTTGCGGCTCTGTTGCCATGGCGCAACTCGGTGTGCGAATGTGATTTTTTGCAGTTAGGTTGCTAGCCATCTAGGGCACCTGAAAAACGTGTTTAAACACCAAACCCACCACGTTCAGGTACCGAGAAACCCCGTGCAAATCTCCCGACACTACAGGTCGACGCGACTTTGGGGCTCTGTAGCAACTGCGCATCTCAGTGCGCAGGTATGATTTTTGTGCAAATGGGTTGCTAACTACGTAGGGCATCGGGAAAATGTGTTTAAACAAGTAACTAACTACATTCAGGTACCAAAAAACACGTGCAAACCACCCGACACCAGGAGGCGACGCCTATTTTTGCTGTTCTATAGCCATATATAGCCATATTGCACGGTACACTTTGCGGCTCTGTTGCCATGGCGCAACTCGGTGTGCGAATGTGATTTTTTGCAGTTTGGTTGCTAGCCATCTAGGGCACCTGAAAAACGTGTTTAAACACCAAACCCACCACGTTCAGGTACCGAGAAACCCCGTGCAAATCTCCCGACACTACAGGTCGACGCGACTTTGGGGCTCTGTAGCCACTGCGCATCTCAGTGCGCAGGTATGATTTTTGTGCAAATGGGTTGCTAACTACGTAGGGCATCGGGAAAATGTGTTTAAACAAGTAACTAACTATATTCAGGTACCAAAAAACACGTGCAAACCACCCGACACCAGGAGGCGACGCCTATTTTTGCTGTTCTATAGCCATATATAGCCATATTGCACGGTACACTTTGCGGCTCTGTTGCCATGGCGCAACTCGGTGTGCGAATGTGATTTTTTGCAGTTAGGTTGCTAGCCATCTAGGGCACCTGAAAAACGTGTTTAAACACCAAACCCACCACGTTCAGGTACCGAGAAACCCCGTGCAAATCTCCCGACACTACAGGTCGACGCGACTTTGGGGCTCAGTAGCCACTGCGCATCTCAGTGCGCAGGTATGATTTTTGTGCAAATGGGTTGCTAACTACGTAGGGCATCGGGAAAATGTGTTTAAACAAGTAACTAACTACATTCAGGTACCAAAAAACACGTGCAAACCACCCGACACCAGGAGGCGACGCCTATTTTTGCTGTTCTATAGCCATATATAGCCATATTGCACGGTACACTTTGCGGCTCTGTTGCCAGGGCGCAACTCGGTGTGCGAATGTGATTTTTTGCAGTTAGGTTGCTAGCCATCTAGGGCACCTGAAAAACGTGTTTAAACACCAAACCCACCACGTTCAGGTACCGAGAAACCCCGTGCAAATCTCCCGACACTACAGGTCGACGCGACTTTGGGGCTCTGTAGCCACTGCGCATCTCAGTGCGCAGGTATGATTTTTGTGCAAATGGGTTGCTAACTACGTAGGGCATCGGGAAAATGTGTTTAAACAAGTAACTAACTACATTCAGGTACCAAAAAACACGTGCAAACCACCCGACACCAGGAGGCGACGCCTATTTTTGCTGTTCTATAGCCATATATAGCCATATTGCACGGTACACTTTGCGGCTCTGTTGCCATGGCGCAACTCGGTGTGCGAATGTGATTTTTTGCAGTTAGGTTGCTAGCCATCTAGGGCACTTGAAAAACGTGTTTAAACACAAAACTCACCACGTTCAGCTACCGAGAAACCCCGTGCAAATCTCCCGACACTACAGGTCGACGCGACTTTGGGGCTCTGTAGCCACTGCGCATCTCAGTGCGCAGGTATGATTTTTGTGCAAATGGGTTGCTAACTACGTAGGGCATCGGAAAAATGTGTTTAAACAAGTAACTAACTACATTCAGGTACCAAAAAACACGTGCAAACCACCCGACACCAGGAGGCGACGCCTATTTTTGCTGTTCTATAGCCATATATAGCCATATTGCACGGTACACTTTGCGGCTCTGTTGCCATGGCGCAAGTCGGTGTGCGAATGTGATTTTTTGCAGTTAGGTTGCTAGCCATCTAGGGCACCTGAAAAACGTGTTTAAACACCAAACCCAACACGTTCAGGTACCGAGAAACCCCGTGCAAATCTCCCGACACTACAGGTCGACGCGAGTTTGGGGCTCTGTAGCCACTGCGCATCTCAGTGCGCAGGTATGATTTTTGTGCAAATGGGTTGCTAACTACGTAGGGCATCGGGAAAATGTGTTTAAACAAGTAACTAACTACATTCAGGTACCAAAAACCACGTGCAAACCACCCGACACCAGGAGGCGACGCCTATTTTTGCTGTTCTATAGCCATATATAGCCATATTGCACGGTACACTTTGCGGCTCTGTTGCCATGGCGCAACTCGGTGTGCGAATGTGATTTTTTGCAGTTAGGTTGCTAGCCATCTAGGGCACCTGAAAAACGTGTTTAAACACCAAACCCACCACGTTCAGGTACCGAGAAACCCCGTGCAAATCTCCCGACACTACAGGTCGACGCGACTTTGGGGCTCTGTAGCCACTGCGCATCTCAGTGCGCAGGTATGATTTTTGTGCAAATGGGTTGCTAACTACGTAGGGCATCGGGAAAATGTGTTTAAACAAGTAACTAACTACATTCAGGTACCAAAAAACACGTGCAAACCACCCGACACCAGGAGGCGACGCCTATTTTTGCTGTTCTATAGCCATATATAGCCATATTGCACGGTACACTTTGCGGCTCTGTTGCCATGGCGCAACTCGGTGTGCGAATGTGATTTTTTGCAGTTAGGTTGCTAGCCATCTAGGGCACCTGAAAAACGTGTTTAAACACCAAACCCACCACGTTCAGGTACCGAGAAACCCCGTGCAAATCTCCCGACACTACAGGTCGACGCGACTTTGGGGCTCTGTAGCCACTGCGCATTTCAGTGCGCAGGTATGATTTTTGTGCAAATGGGTTGCTAACTACGTAGGGCATCGGGAAAATGTGTTTAAACAAGTAACTAACTACATTCAGGTACCAAAAAACACGTGCAAACCACCCGACACCAGGAGGCGACGCCTATTTTTGCTGTTCTATAGCCATATATAGCCATATTGCACGGTACAGTTTGCGGCTCTGTTGCCATGGCGCAACTCGGTGTGCGAATGTGATTTTTTGCAGTTAGGTTGCTAGCCATCTAGGGCACCTGAAAAACGTGTTTAAACACCAAACCCACCACGTTCAGGTACCGAGAAACCCCGTGCAAATCTCCCGACACTACAGGTCGACGCGACTTTGGGGCTCTGTAGCCACTGCGCATCTCAGTGCGCAGGTATGATTTTTGTGCAAATGGGTTGCTAACTGCGTAGGGCATCGGGAAAATGTGTTTAAACAAGTAACTAACTACATTCAGGTACCAAAAAACACGTGCAAACCACCCGACACCAGGAGGCGACGCCTATTTTTGCTGTTCTATAGCCATATTGCACGGTACACTTTGCGGCTCTGTTGCCATGGCGCAACTCGGTGTGCGAATGTGATTTTTTGCAGTTAGGTTGCTAGCCATCTAGGGCACTTGAAAAACGTGTTTAAACACCAAACTCACCACGTTCAGCTACCGAGAAACCCCGTGCAAATCTCCCGACACTACAGGTCGACGCGACTTTGGGGCTCTGTAGCCACTGCGCATCTCAGTGCGCAGGTATGATTTTTGTGCAAATGGGTTGCTAACTACGTAGGGCATCGGAAAAATGTGTTTAAACAAGTAACTAACTACATTCAGGTACCAAAAAACACGTGCAAACCACCCGACACCAGGAGGCGACGCCTATTTTTGCTGTTCTATAGCCATATATAGCCATATTGCACGGTACACTTTGCGGCTCTGTTGCCATGGCGCAACTCGGTGTGCGAATGTGATTTTTTGTAGTTAGGTTGCTAGCCATCTAGGGCACCTGAAAAACGTGTTTAAACACCAAACCCACCACGTTCAGGTACCGAGAAACCCCGTGCAAATCTCCCGACACTACAGGTCGACGCGACTTTGGGGCTCAGTAGCCACTGCGCATCTAAGTGCGCAGGTATGATTTTTGTGCAAATGGGTTGCTAACTACGTAGGGCATCGGGAAAATGTGTTTAAACAAGTAACTACCTACATTCAGGTACCAAAAAACACGTGCAAACCACCCGACACCAGGAGGCGACGCCTATTTTTGCTGTTCTATAGCCATATATAGCCATATTGCACGGTACACTTTGCGGCTCTGTTGCCATGGCGCAACTCGGTGTGCGAATGTGATTTTTTGCAGTTAGGTTGCTAGCCATATAGGGCACCTGAAAAACGTGTTTAAACACCAAACCCACCACGTTCAGGTACCGAGAAACCCCGTGCAAATCTCCCGACACTACAGGTCGACGCGATTTTGGGGCTCTGTAGCCACTGCGCATCTCAGTGCGCAGGTATGATTTTTGTGCAAATGGGTTGCTAACTACGTAGGGCATCGGGAAAATGTGTTTAAACAAGTAACTAACTACATTCAGGTACCAAAAAACACGTGCAAACCATCCGACACCAGGAGGCGACGCCTATTTTTGCTGTTCTATAGCCATATATAGCCATATTGCACGATACACTTTGCGGCTCTGTTGCCATGGCGCAACTCGGTGTGCGAATGTGATTTTTTGCAGTTAGGTTGCTAGCCATCAAGGGCACCTGAAAAACGTGTTTAAACACCAAACCCACCACGTTCAGGTACCGAGAAACACCGTGCAAATCTCCCGACACTACAGGTCGACGCGACTTTGGGGCTCTGTAGCCACTGCGCATCTCAGTGCGCAGGTATGATTTTTGTGCAAATGGGTTGCTAACTACGTAGGGCATCGGGAAAATGTGTTTAAACAAGTAACTAACTACATTCAGGTACCAAAAAACACGTGCAAACCACCCGACACCAGGAGGCGACGCCTATTTTTGCTGTTCTATAGCCATATATAGCCATATTGCACGGTACACTTTGCGGCTCTGTTGCCATGGCGCAACTCGGTGTGCGAATGTGATTTTTTGCAGTTAGGTTGCTAGCCATCTAGGGCACCTGAAAAACGTGTTCAAACACCAAACCCACCACGTTCAGGTACCGAGAAACCCCGTGCAAATCTCCCGACACTACAGGTCGACGCGACTTTGGGGCTCTGTAGCCACTGCGCATCTCAGTGCGCAGGTATGATTTTTGTGCAAATGGGTTGCTAACTACGTAGGGCATCGGGAAAATGTGTTTAAACAAGTAACTAACTACATTCAGGTACCAAAAAACACGTGCAAACCACCCGACACCAGGAGGCGACGCCTATTTCTGCTGTTCTATAGCCATATATAGCCATATTGCACGGTACACTTTGCGGCTCTGTTGCCATGGCGCAACTCGGTGTGCGAATGTGATTTTTTGCAGTTAGGATGCTAGCCATCTAGGGCACCTGAAAAACGTGTTTAAACACCAAACCCACCACGTTCAGGTACCGAGAAACCCCGTGCAAATCTCCCGACACTACAGGTCGACGCGACTTTGGGGCTCTGTAGCCACTGCGCATCTCAGTGCGCAGGTATGATTTTTGTGCAAATGGGTTGCTAACTACGTAGGGCATCGGGAAAATGTGTTTAAACAAGTAACTAACTACATTCAGGTACCAAAAAACACGTGCAAACCACCCGACACCAGGAGGCGACGCCTATTTTTGCTGTTCTATAGCCATATATAGCCATATTGCACGGTACACTTTGCGGCTCTGTTGCCATGGCGCAACTCGGTGTGCGAATGTGATTTTTTGCAGTTAGGTTGCTAGCCATCTAGGGCACCTGAAAAACGTGTTCAAACACCAAACCCACCACGTTCAGGTACCGAGAAACCCCGTGCAAATCTCCCGACACTACAGGTCGACGCGACTTTGGGGCTCTGTAGCCACTGCGCATCTCAGTGCGCAGGTATGATTTTTGTGCAAATGGGTTGCTAACTACGTAGGGCATCGGGAAAATGTGTTTAAACAAGTAACTAACTACATTCAGGTACCAAAAAACACGTGCAAACCACCCGACACCAGGAGGCGACGCCTATTTCTGCTGTTCTATAGCCATATATAGCCATATTGCACGGTACACTTTGCGGCTCTGTTGCCATGGCGCAACTCGGTGTGCGAATGTGATTTTTTGCAGTTAGGATGCTAGCCATCTAGGGCACCTGAAAAACGTGTTTAAACACCAAACCCACCACGTTCAGGTACCGAGAAACCCCGTGCAAATCTCCCGACACTACAGGTCGACGCGAATTTGGGGCTCTGTAGCCACTGCGCATCTCAGTGCGCAGGTATGATTTTTGTGCAAATGGGTTGCTAACTACGTAGGGCATCGGGAAAATGTGTTTAAACAAGTAACTAACTACATTCAGGTACCAAAAAACACGTGCAAACCACCCGACACCAGGAGGCGACGCCTATTTTTGCTGTTCTATAGCCATATATAGCCATATTGCACGGTACACTTTGCGGCTCTGTTGCCATGGCGCAACTCGGTGTGCGAATGTGATTTTTTGCAGTTAGGTTGCTAGCCATCTAGGGCACCTGAAAAACGTGTTTAAACACCAAACCCACCACGTTCAGGTACCGAGAAACCCCGTGCAAATCTCCCGACACTACAGGTCGACGCGATTTTGGGGCTCTGTAGCCACTGCGCATCTCAGTGCGCAGGTATGATTTTTGTGCAAATGGGTTGCTAACTACGTAGGGCATCGGGAAAATGTGTTTAAACAAGTAACTAACTACATTCAGGTACCAAAAAACACGTGCAAACCACCCGACACCAGGAGGCGACGCCTATTTTTGCTGTTCTATAGCCATATATAGCCATATTGCACGGTACACTTTGCGGCTCTGTTGCCATGGCGCAACTCGGTGTGCGAATGTGATTTTTTGCAGTTAGGTTGCTAGCCATCTAGGGCACCTGAAAAACGTGTTTAAACACCAAACCCACCACGTTCAGGTACCGAGAAACCCCGTGCAAATCTCCCGACACTACAGGTCGACGCGACTTTGGGGCTCTGTAGCCACTGCGCATCTCAGTGCGCAGGTATGATTTTTGTGCAAATGGGTTGCTAACTACGTAGGGCATCGGGAAAATGTGTTTAAACAAGTAACTAACTACATTCAGGTACCAAAAAACACGTGCAAACCACCCGACACCAGGAGGCGACGCCTATTTTTGCTGTTCTATAGCCATATATAGCCATATTGCACGGTACACTTTGCGGCTCTGTTGCCATGGCGCAACTCGGTGTGCGAATGTGATTTTTTGCAGTTAGGTTGCTAGCCATCTAGGGCACCTGAAAAACGTGTTTAAACACCAAACCCACCACGTTCAGGTACCGAGAAACCCCGTGCAAATCTCCCGACACTACAGGTCGACGCGACTTTGGGGCTCTGTAGCCACTGCGCATCTCAGTGCGCAGGTATGATTTTTGTGCAAATGGGTTGCTAACTACGTAGGGCATCAGGAAAATGTGTTTAAACAAGTAACTATCTACATTCAGGTACCAAAAAACACGTGCAAACCACCCGACACCAGGAGGCGACGCCTATTTTTGCTGTTCTATAACCATATATAGCCATATTGCACGGTACACTTTGCGGCTCTGTTGCCATGGCGCAACTCGGTGTGCGAATGTGATTTTTTGCAGTTAGGTTGCTAGCCATCTAGGGCACCTGAAAAACGTGTTTAAACACCAAACCCACCACGTTCAGGTACCGAGAAACCCCGTGCAAATCTCCCGACACTACAGGTCGACGCGACTTTGGGGCTCTGTAGCCACTGCGCATCTCAGTGCGCAGGTATGATTTTTGTGCAAATGGGTTGCTAACTACGTAGGGCATCGGGAAAATGTGTTTAAACAAGTAACTAACTACATTCAGGTACCAAAAAACACGTGCAAACCACCCGACACCAGGAGGCGACGCCTATTTTTGCTGTTCTATAGCCATATATAGCCATATTGCACGGTACACTTTGCGGCTCTGTTGCCATGGCGCAACTCGGTGTGCGAATGTGATTTTTTGCAGTTGGGTTGCTAGCCATCTAGGGCACTTGAAAAACGTGTTTAAACACCAAACTCACCACGTTCAGCTACCGAGAAACCCCGTGCAAATCTCCCGACACTACAGGTCGACGCGACTTTGGGGCTCTGTAGCCACTGCGCATCTCAGTGCGCAGGTATGATTTTTGTGCAAATGGGTTGCTAACTACGTAGGGCATCGGAAAAATGTGTTTCAACAAGTAACTAACTACATTCAGGTACCAAAAAACACGTGCAAACCACCCGACACCAGGAGGCGACGCCTATTTTTGCTGTTCTATAGCCATATATAGCCATATTGCACGGTACACTTTGCGGCTCTGTTGCCATGGCGCAACTCGGTGTGCGAATGTGATTTTTTGCAGTTAGGTTGCTAGCCATCTAGGGCACCTGAAAAACGTGTTTAAACACCAAACCCACCACGTTCAGGTACCGAGAAACCCCGTGCAAATCTCCCGACACTACAGGTCGACGCGATTTTGGGGCTCTGTAGCCACTGCGCATCTCAGTGCGCAGGTATGATTTTTGTGCAAATGGGTTGCTAACTACGTAGGGCATCGGGAAAATGTGTTTAAACAAGTAACTAACTACATTCAGGTACCAAAAAACACGTGCAAACCATCCGACACCAGGAGGCGACGCCTATTTTTGCTGTTCTATAGCCATAATATAGCCATATTGCACGGTACACTTTGCGGCTCTGTTGCCATGGCGCAACTCGGTGTGCGAATGTGATTTTTTGCAGTTTGGTTGCTAGCCATCAAGGGCACCTGAAAAACGTGTTTAAACACCAAACCCACCACGTTCAGGTACCGAGAAACCCCGTGCAAATCTCCCGACACTACAGGTCGACGCGACTTTGGGGCTCTGTAGCCACTGCGCATCTCAGTGCGCAGGTATGATTTTTGTGCAAATGGGTTGCTAACTACGTAGGGCATCGGGAAAATGTGTTTAAACAAGTAACTAACTACATTCAGGTACCAAAAAACACGTGCAAACCACCCGACACCAGGAGGCGACGCCTATTTTTGCTGTTCTATAGCCATATATAGCCATATTGCACGGTACATTTTGCGGCTCTGTTGCCATGGCGCAACTCGGTGTGCGAATGTGATTTTTTGCAGTTAGGTTGCTAGCCATATAGGGCACCTGAAAAACGTGTTTAAACACCAAACCCACCACGTTCAGGTACCGAGAAACCCCGTGCAAATCTCCCGACACTACAGGTCGACGCGACTTTGGGGCTCTGTAGCCACTGCGCATCTCAGTGCGCAGGTATGATTTTTGTGCAAATGGGTTGCTAACTACGTAGGGCATCGGGAAAATGTGTTTAAACAAGTAACTAACTACATTCAGGTACCAAAAAACACGTGCAAACCACCCGACACCAGGAGGCGACGCCTATTTCTGCTGTTCTATAGCCATATATAGCCATATTGCACGGTACACTTTGCGGCTCTGTTGCCATGGCGCAACTCGGTGTGCGAATGTGATTTTTTGCAGTTAGGTTGCTAGCCATCTAGGGCACCTGAAAAACGTGTTTAAACACCAAACCCACCACGTTCAGGTACCGAGAAACCCCGTGCAAATCTCCCGACACTACAGGTCGACGCGACTTTGGGGCTCTGTAGCCACTGCGCATCTCAGCGCGCAGGTATGATTTTTGTGCAAATGGGTTGCTAACTACGTAGGGCATCGGGAAAATGTGTTTAAACAAGTAACTAACTACATTCAGGTACCAAAAAACACGTGCAAACCACCCGACACCAGGAGGCGACGCCTATTTTTGCTGTTCTATAGCCATATATAGCAATATTGCACGGTACACTTTGCGGCTCTGTTGCCATGGCGCAACTCGGTGTGCGAATGTGATTTTTTGCAGTTAGGTTGCTAGCCATCTAGGGCACCTGAAAAACGTGTTTAAACACCAAACCCACCACGTTCAGGTACCGAGAAACCCCGTGCAAATCTCCCGACACTACAGGTCGACGCGATTTTGGGGCTCTGTAGCCACTGCGCATCTCAGTGCGCAGGTATGATTTTTGTGCAAATGGGTTGCTAACTACGTAGGGCATCGGGAAAATGTGTTTAAACAAGTAACTAACTACATTCAGGTACCAAAAAACACGTGCAAACCACCCGACACCAGGAGGCGACGCCTATTTTTTGCTGTTCTATAGCCATATATAGCCATATTGCACGGTACACTTTGCGGCTCTGTTGCCATGGCGCAACTCGGTGTGCGAATGTGATTTTTTGCAGTTAGGTTGCTAGCCATCTAGGGCACCTGAAAAACGTGTTTAAACACCAAACCCACCACGTTCAGGTACCGAGAAACCCCGTGCAAATCTCCCGACACTACAGGTCGACGCGACTTTGGGGCTCTGTAGCCATTGCGCATCTCAGTGCGCAGGTATGATTTTTGTGCAAATGGGTTGCTAACTACGTAGGGCATCGGGAAAATGTGTTTAAACAAGTAACTAACTACATTCAGGTACCAAAAAACACGTGCAAACCACCCGACACCAGGAGGCGACGCCTATTTTTGCTGTTCTATAGCCATATATAGCCATATTGCACGGTACACTTTGCGGCTCTGTTGCCATGGCGCAACTCGGTGTGCGAATGTGAATTTTTGCAGTTAGGTTGCTAGCCATCTAGGGCACCTGAAAAACGTGTTTAAACACCAAACCCACCACGTTCAGGTACCGAGAAACCCCGTGCAAATCTCCCGACACTACAGGTCGACGCGACTTTGGGGCTCTGTAGCCACTGCGCATCTCAGTGCGCAGGTATGATTTTTGTGCAAATGGGTTGCTAACTACGTAGGGCATCGGGAAAATGTGTTTAAACAAGTAACTAACTACATTCAGGTACCAAAAAACACGTGCAAACCACCCGACACCAGGAGGCGACGCCTATTTTTGCTGTTCTATAGCCATATATAGCCATATTGCACGGTACACTTTGCGGCTCTGTTGCCATGGCGCAACTCGGTGTGCGAATGTGATTTTTTGCAGTTAGGTTGCTAGCCATCTAGGGCACCTGAAAAACGTGTTTAAACACCAAACCCACCACGTTCAGGTACCGAGAAACCCCGTGCAAATCTCCCGACACTACAGGTCGACGCGACTTTGGGGCTCTGTAGCCACTGCGCATCTCAGTGCGCAGGTATGATTTTTGTGCAAATGGGTTGCTAACTACGTAGGGCATCGGGAAAATGTGTTTAAACAAGTAACTAACTACATTCAGGTACCAAAAAACACGTGCAAACCACCCGACACCAGGAGGCGACGCCTATTTTTGCTGTTCTATAGCCATATATAGCCATATTGCACGGTACACTTTGCGGCTCTGTTGCCATGGCGCAACTCGGTGTGCGAATGTGATTTTTTGCAGTTAGGTTGCTAGCCATCTAGGGCACCTGAAAAACGTGTTTAAACACCAAACCCACCACGTTCAGGTACCGAGAAACCCCGTGCAAATCTCCCGACACTACAGGTCGACGCGACTTTGGGGCTCTGTAGCCACTGCGCATCTCAGTGCGCAGGTATGATTTTTGTGCAAATGGGTTGCTAACTACGTAGGGCATCGGGAAAATGTGTTTAAACAAGTAACTAACTACATTCAGGTACCAAAAAACACGTGCAAACCACCCGACACCAGGAGGCGACGCCTATTTTTGCTGTTCTATAGCCATATATAGCCATATTGCACGGTACACTTTGCGGCTCTGTTGCCATGGCGCAACTCGGTGTGCGAATGTGATTTTTTGCAGTTAGGTTGCTAGCCATCTAGGGCACCTGAAAAACGTGTTTAAACACCAAACCCACCACGTTCAGGTACCGAGAAACCCCGTGCAAATCTCCCGACACTACAGGTCGACGCGACTTTGGGGCTCTGTAGCCACTGCGCATCTCAGTGCGCAGGTATGATTTTTGTGCAAATGGGTTGCTAACTACGTAGGGCATCGGGAAAATGTGTTTAAACAAGTAACTAACTACATTCAGGTACCAAAAAACACGTGCAAAAAACCACCCGACACCAGGAGGCGACGCCTATTTTTGCTGTTCTATAGCCATATATAGCCATATTGCACGGTATACTTTGCGGCTCTGTTGCCATGGCGCAACTCGGTGTGCGAATATGATTTTTTGCAGTTAGGGTGCTAGCCATCTAGGGCACCTGAAAAACGTGTTTAAACACCAAACCCACCACGTTCAGGTACCGAGAAACCCCGTGCAAATCTCCCGACACTACAGGTCGACGCGACTTTGGGGCTCTGTAGCCACTGCGCATCTCAGTGCGCAGGTATGATTTTTGTGCAAATGGGTTGCTAAATACGTAGGGCATCGGGAAAATGTGTTTAAACAAGTAACTAACTACATTCAGGTACCAAAAAACACGTGCAAACCACCCGACACCAGGAGGCGACGCCTATTTTTGCTGTTCTATAGCCATATATAGCCATATTGCACGGTATACTTTGCGGCTCTGTTGCCATGGCGCAACTCGGTGTGCGAATGTGATTTTTTGCAGTTAGGTTGCTAGCCATCTAGGGCACCTGAAAAACGTTTTTAAACACCAAACCCACCACGTTCAGGTACCGAGAAACCCCGTGCAAATCTCCCGACACTACAGGTCGACGCGACTTTGGGGCTCTGTAGCCACTGCGCATCTCAGTGCGCAGGTATGATTTTTGTGCAAATGGGTTGCTAACTACGTAGGGCATCGGGAAAATGTGTTTAAACAAGTAACTAACTACATTCAGGTACCAAAAAACACGTGCAAACCACCCGACACCAGGAGGCGACGCCTATTTTTGCTGTTCTATAGCCATATATAGCCATATTGCACGGTATACTTTGCGGCTCTGTTGCCATGGCGCAACTCGGTGTGCGAATGTGATTTTTTGTAGTTAGGTTGCTAGCCATCTAGGGCACCTGAAAAACGTGTTTAAACACCAAACCCACCACGTTCAGGTACCGAGAAACCCCGTGAAAATCTCCCGACACTACAGGTCGACGCGACTTTGGGGCTTTGTAGCCACTGCGCATCTCAGTGCGCAGGTATGATTTTTGTGCAAATGGGTTGCTAACTATGTAGGGCATCGGGAAAATGTGTTTAAACAAGTAACTAACTACATTCAGGTACCAAAAAACACGTGCAAACCACCCGACACCAGGAGGCGACGCCTATTTTTGCTGTTCTATAGCCATATATAGCCATATTGCACGGTATACTTTGCGGCTCTGTTGCCATGGCGCAACTCGGTGTGCGAATGTGATTTTTTGCAGTTAGGTTGCTAGCCATCTAGGGCACCTGAAAAACGTGTTTAAACACCAAACCCACCACGTTCAGGTACCGAGAAACCCCGTGCAAATCTCCCGACACTACAGGTCGACGCGACTTTGGGGCTCTGTAGCCACTGCGCATCTCAGTGCGCAGGTATGATTTTTGTGCAAATGGGTTGCTAACTACGTAGGGCATCGGGAAAATGTGTTTAAACAAGTAACTAACTACATTCAGGTACCAAAAAACACGTGCAAACCACCCGACACCAGGAGGCGACGCCTATTTTTGCTGTTCTATAGCCATATATAGCCATATTGCACGGTATACTTTGCGGCTCTGTTGCCATGGCGCAACTCGGTGTGCGAATGTGATTTTTTGCAGTTAGGTTGCTAGCCATCTAGGGCACCTGAAAAACGTGTTTAAACACCAAACCCACCACGTTCAGGTACCGAGAAACCCCGTGCAAATCTCACGACACTACAGGTCGACGCGATTTTGGGGCTCTGTAGCCACTGCGCATCTCATTGCGCAGGTATGATTTTTGTGCAAATGGGTTGCTAACTACGTAGGGCATCGGGAAAATGTGTTTAAACAAGTAACTAACTACATTCAGGTACCAAAAAACACGTGCAAACCACCCGACACCAGGAGGCGACGCCTATTTTTGCTGTTCTATAGCCATATATAGCCATATTGCACGGTATACTTTGCGGCTCTGTTGCCATGGCGCAACTCGGTGTGCGAATGTGATTTTTTGCAGTTAGGTTGCTAGCCATCTAGGGCACCTAAAAAACGTTTTTAAACACCAAACCCACCACGTTCAGGTACCGAGAAACCCCGTGAAAATCTCCCGACACTACAGGTCGACGCGAATTTGGGGCTCTGTAGCCACTGCGCATCTCAGTGCGCAGGTATGATTTTTGTGCAAATGGGTTGCTAACTACGTAGGGCATCGGGAAAATGTGTTTAAACAAGTAACTAACTACATTCAGGTACCAAAAAACACGTGCAAACCACCCGACACCAGGAGGCGACGCCTATTTTTGCTGTTCTATAGCCATATATAGCCATATTGCACGGTATAATTTGCGGCTCTGTTGCCATGGCGCAAATCGGTGTGCGAATGTGATTTTTTGCAGTTAGGTTGCTAGCCATCTAGGGCACCTGAAAAACGTGTTTAAACACCAAACCCACCACGTTCAGGTACCGAGAAACCCCGTGCAAATCTCCCGACACTACAGGTCGACGCGACTTTGGGGCTCTGTAGCCACTGCGCATCTCAGTGCGCAGGTATGATTTTTGTGCAAATGGGTTGCTAACTACGTAGGGCATCGGGAAAATGTGTTTAAACAAGTAACTAACTACATTCAGGTACCAAAAAACACGTGCAAACCACCCGACACCAGGAGGCGACGCCTATTTTTGCTGTTCTATAGCCATATATAGCCATATTGCACGGTATATTTTGCGGCTCTGTTGCCATGGCGCAACTCGGTGTGCGAATGTGATTTTTTGCAGTTAGGTTGCTAGCCATCTAGGGCACCTGAAAAACGTGTTTAAACACCAAACCCACCACGTTCAGGTACCGAGAAACCCCGTGCAAATCTCCCGACACTACAGGTCGACGCGACTTTGGGGCTCTGTAGCCACTGCGCATCTCAGTGCGCAGGTATGATTTTTGTGCAAATGGGTTGCTAACTACGTAGGGCATCGGGAAAATGTGTTTAAACAAGTAACTAACTACATTCAGGTACCAAAAACACGTGTAAACCACCCGACACCAGGAGGCGACGCCTATTTTTGCTGTTCTATAGCCATATATAGCCATATTGCACGGTATATTTTGCGTCTGTTGCCATGGCGCAACTCGGTGTGCGAATGTGATTTTTTGCAGTTAGGTTGCTAGCCATCTAGGGCACCTGAAAAACGTGTTTAAACACCAAACCCACCACGTTCAGGTACCGAGAAACCCCGTGCAAATCTCCCGACACTACAGGTCGACGCGACTTTGGGGCTCTGTAGCCACTGCGCATCTCAGTGCGCAGGTATGATTTTTGTGCAAATGGGTTGCTAACTACGTAGGGCATCGGGAAAATGTATTTAAACAAGTAACTAACTACATTCAGGTACCAAAAAACACGTGCAAACCACCCGACACCAGGAGGCGACGCCTATTTTTGCTGTTCTATAGCCATATATAGCCATATTGCACGGTATACTTTGCGGCTCTGTTGCCATGGCGCAACTCGGTGTGCGAATGTGATTTTTTGCAGTTAGGTTGCTAGCCATCTAGGGCACCTGAAAAACGTGTTTAAACACCAAACCCACCACTTTCAGGTACCGAGAAACCCCGTGCAAATCTCCCGACACTACAGGTCGACGCGACTTTGGGGCTCTGTAGCCACTGCGCATCTCAGTGCGCAGGTATGATTTTTGTGCAAATGGGTTGCTAACTACGTAGGGCATCGGGAAAATGTGTTTAAACAAGTAACTAACTACATTCAGGTACCAAAAACACGTGCAAACCACCCGACACCAGGAGGCGACGCCTATTTTTGCTGTTCTATAGCCATATATAGCCATATTGCACGGTATACTTTGCGGCTCTGTTGCCATGGCGCAACTCGGTGTGCGAATGTGATTTTTTGCAGTTAGGTTGCTAGCCATCTAGGGCACCTGAAAAACTTGTTTAAACACCAAACCCACCACGTTCAGGTACCGAGAAACCCCGTGCAAATCTCCCGACACTACAGGTCGACGCGAATTTGGGGCTCTGTAGCCACTGCGCATCTCAGTGCGCAGGTATGATTTTTGTGCAAATGGGTTGCTAACTACGTAGGGCATCGGGAAAATGTGTTTAAACAAGTAACTAACTACATTCAGGTACCAAAAAACACGTGCAAACCACCCGACACCAGGAGGCGACGCCTATTTTTGCTGTTCTATAGCCATATATAGCCATATTGCACGGTATAATTTGCGGCTCTGTTGCCATGGCGCAAATCGGTGTGCGAATGTGATTTTTTGCAGTTAGGTTGCTAGCCATCTAGGGCACCTGAAAAACGTGTTTAAACACCAAACCCACCACGTTCAGGTACCGAGAAACCCCGTGCAAATCTCCCGACACTACAGGTCGACGCGACTTTGGGGCTCTGTAGCCACTGCGCATCTCAGTGCGCAGGTATGATTTTTGTGCAAATGGGTTGCTAACTACGTAGGGCATCGGGAAAATGTGTTTAAACAAGTAACTAACTACATTCAGGTACCAAAAAACACGTGCAAACCACCCGACACCAGGAGGCGACGCCTATTTTTGCTGTTCTATAGCCATATATAGCCATATTGCACGGTATATTTTGCGGCTCTGTTGCCATGGCGCAACTCGGTGTGCGAATGTGATTTTTTGCAGTTAGGTTGCTAGCCATCTAGGGCACCTGAAAAACGTGTTTAAACACCAAACCCACCACGTTCAGGTACCGAGAAACCCCGTGCAAATCTCCCGACACTACAGGTCGACGCGACTTTGGGGCTCTGTAGCCACTGCGCATCTCAGTGCGCAGGTATGATTTTTGTGCAAATGGGTTGCTAACTACGTAGGGCATCGGGAAAATGTGTTTAAACAAGTAACTAACTACATTCAGGTACCAAAAACACGTGTAAACCACCCGACACCAGGAGGCGACGCCTATTTTTGCTGTTCTATAGCCATATATAGCCATATTGCACGGTATATTTTGCGTCTGTTGCCATGGCGCAACTCGGTGTGCGAATGTGATTTTTTGCAGTTAGGTTGCTAGCCATCTAGGGCACCTGAAAAACGTGTTTAAACACCAAACCCACCACGTTCAGGTACCGAGAAACCCCGTGCAAATCTCCCGACACTACAGGTCGACGCGACTTTGGGGCTCTGTAGCCACTGCGCATCTCAGTGCGCAGGTATGATTTTTGTGCAAATGGGTTGCTAACTACGTAGGGCATCGGGAAAATGTATTTAAACAAGTAACTAACTACATTCAGGTACCAAAAAACACGTGCAAACCACCCGACACCAGGAGGCGACGCCTATTTTTGCTGTTCTATAGCCATATATAGCCATATTGCACGGTATACTTTGCGGCTCTGTTGCCATGGCGCAACTCGGTGTGCGAATGTGATTTTTTGCAGTTAGGTTGCTAGCCATCTAGGGCACCTGAAAAACGTGTTTAAACACCAAACCCACCACTTTCAGGTACCGAGAAACCCCGTGCAAATCTCCCGACACTACAGGTCGACGCGACTTTGGGGCTCTGTAGCCACTGCGCATCTCAGTGCGCAGGTATGATTTTTGTGCAAATGGGTTGCTAACTACGTAGGGCATCGGGAAAATGTGTTTAAACAAGTAACTAACTACATTCAGGTACCAAAAACACGTGCAAACCACCCGACACCAGGAGGCGACGCCTATTTTTGCTGTTCTATAGCCATATATAGCCATATTGCACGGTATACTTTGCGGCTCTGTTGCCATGGCGCAACTCGGTGTGCGAATGTGATTTTTTGCAGTTAGGTTGCTAGCCATCTAGGGCACCTGAAAAACTTGTTTAAACACCAAACCCACCACGTTCAGGTACCGAGAAACCCCGTGCAAATCTCCCGACACTACAGGTCGACGCGACTTTGGGGCTCTGTAGCCACTGCGCATCTCAGTGCGCAGGTATGATTTTTGTGCAAATGGGTTGCTAACTACGTAGGGCATCGGGAAAATGTGTTTAAACAAGTAACTAACTACATTCAGGTACCAAAAAACACGTGCAAACCACCCGACACCAGGAGGCGACGCCTATTTTTTGCTGTTCTATAGCCATATATAGCCATATTGCACGGTATACTTTGCGGCTCTGTTGCCATGGCGCAACTCGGTGTGCGAATGTGATTTTTTGCAGTTAGGTTGCTAGCCATCTAGGGCACCTGAAAAACGTGTTTAAACACCAAACCCACCACGTTCAGGTACCGAGAAACCCCGTGCAAATCTCCCGACACTACAGGTCGACGCGACTTTGGGGCTCTGTAGCCACTGCGCATCTCAGTGCGCAGGTATGATTTTTGTGCAAATGGGTTGCTAACTACGTAGGGCATCGGGAAAATGTGTTTAAACAAGTAACTAACTACATTCAGGTACCAAAAAACACGTGCAAACCACCCGACACCAGGAGGCGACGCCTATTTTTGCAGTTCTATAGCCATATATAGCCATATTGCACGGTATATTTTGCGGCTCTGTTGCCATGGCGCAACTCGGTGTGCGAATGTGATTTTTTGCAGTTAGGTTGCTAGCCATCTAGGGCACCTGAAAAACGTTTTTAAACACCAAACCCACCACGTTCAAGTACCGAGAAACCCCGTGCAAATCTCCCGACACTACAGGTCGACGCGACTTTGGGGCTCTGTAGCCACTGCGCATCTCAGTGCGCAGGTATGATTTTTGTGCAAATGAGTTGCTATCTACGTTGGGCATCGGGAAAATGTGTTTAAATAAGTAACTAACTACATTCAGGTACCAAAAAACACGTGCAAACCACCCGACACCAGGAGGCGACGCCTATTTTTGCTGTTCTATAGCCATATATAGCCATATTGCACGGTATACTTTGCGGTTCTGTTGCCATGGCGCAACTCGGTGTGCGAATGTGATTTTTTGCAGTTAGGTTGCTAGCCATCTAGGGCACCTGAAAAACGTGTTTAAACACCAAACCCACCACGTTCAGGTACCGAGAAACCCCGTGCAAATCTCCCGACACTACAGGTCGACGCGACTTTGGGGCTCTGTAGCCACTGCGCATCTCAGTGCGCAGGTATGATTTTTGTGCAAATGGGTTGCTAACTACGTAGGGCATCGGGAAAATGTGTTTAAACAAGTAACTAACTACATTCAGGTACCAAAAAACACGTGCAAACCACCCGACACCAGGAGACGACGCCTATTTTTGCTGTTCTATAGCCATATATAGCCATATTGCACGGTATACTTTGCGGCTCTGTTGCCATGGCGCAACTCGGTGTGAGAATGTGATTTTTTGCAGTTAGGTTGCTAGCCATCTAGGGCACCTGAAAAACGTGTTTAAACACCAAACCCACCACGTTCAGGTACCGAGAAACCCCGTGCAAATCTCCCGACACTACAGGTCGACGCGACTTTGGGGCTCTGTAGCCACTGCGCATCTCAGTGCGCAGGTATGATTTTTGTGCAAATGGGTTGCTAACTACGTAGGGCATCGGGAAAATGTGTTTAAACAAGTAACTAACTACATTCAGGTACCAAAAAACACGTGCAAACCACCCGACACCAGGAGGCGACGCCTATTTTTGCTGTTCTATAGCCATATATAGCCATATTGCACGGTATACTTTGCGGCTCTGTTGCCATGGCGCAACTCGGTGTGCGAATGTGATTTTTTGCAGTTAGGTTGCTAGCCATCTAGGGCACCTGAAAAACGTGTTTAAACACCAAACCCACCACGTTCAGGTACCGAGAAACCCCGTGCAAATCTCCCGACACTACAGGTCGACGCGACTTTGGGGCTCTGTAGCCACTGCGCATCTCAGTGCGCAGGTATGATTTTTGTGCAAATGGGTTGCTAACTACGTAGGGCATCGGGAAAATGTGTTTAAACAAGTAACTAACTACATTCAGGTACCAAAAACACGTGCAAACCACCCGACACCAGGAGGCGACGCCTATTTTTGCTGTTCTATAGCCATATATAGCCATATTGCACGGTATATTTTGCGTCTGTTGCCATGGCGCAACTCGGTGTGCGAATGTGATTTTTTGCAGTTAGGTTGCTAGCCATCTAGGGCACCAGAAAAACGTGTTTAAACACCAAACCCACCACGTTCAGGTACCGCGAAACCCCGTGCAAATCTCCCGACACTACAGGTCGACGCGACTTTGGGGCTCTGTAGCCACTGCGCATCTCAGTGCGCAGGTATGATTTTTGTGCAAATGGGTTGCTAACTACGTAGGGCATCGGGAAAATGTGTTTAAACAAGTAACTAACTACATTCAGGTACCAAAAAAACACGTGCAAACCACCCGACACCAGGAGGCGACGCCTATTTTTGCTGTTCTATAGCCATATATAGCCATATTGCACGGTATACTTTGCGGCTCTGTTGCCATGGCGCAACTCGGTGTGCGAATGTGATTTTTTGCAGTTAGGTTGCTAGCCATCTAGGGCACCTGAAAAACGTGTTTAAACACCAAACCCACCACGTTCAGGTACCGAGAAACCCCGTGCAAATCTCCCGACACTACAGGTCGACGCGACTTTGGGGCTCTGTAGCCACTGCGCATCTCAGTGCGCAGGTATGATTTTTGTGCAAATGGGTTGCTAACTACGTAGGGCATCGGGAAAATGTGTTTAAACAAGTAACTAACTACATTCAGGTACCAAAAAACACGTGCAAACCACCCGACACCAGGAGGCGACGCCTATTTTTGCTGTTCTATAGCCATATATAGCCATATTGCACGGTATACTTTGCGGCTCTGTTGCCATGGCGCAACTCGGTGTGCGAATGTGATTTTTTGCAGTTAGGTTGCTAGCCATCTAGGGCACCTGACAAACGTTTTTAAACACCAAACCCACCACGTTCAGGTACCGAGAAACCCCGTGCAAATCTCCCGACACTACAGGTCGACGCGACTTTGGGGCTCTGTAGCCACTGCGCATCTCAGTGCGCAGGTATGATTTTTGTGCAAATGGGTTGCTAACTACGTAGGGCATCGGGAAAATGTGTTTAAACAAGTAACTAACTACATTCAGGTACCAAAAAACACGTGCAAACCACCCGACACCAGGAGGCGACGCCTATTTTTGCTGTTCTATAGCCATATATAGCCATATTGCACGGTATACTTTGCGGCTCTGTTGCCATGGCGCAACTCGGTGTGCGAATGTGATTTTTTGCAGTTAGGTTGCTAGCCATCTAGGGCACCTGAAAAACGTGTTTAAACACCAAACCCACCACGTTCAGGTACCGAGAAACCCCGTGCAAATCTCCCGACACTACAGGTCGACGCGACTTTGGGGCTCTGTAGCCACTGCGCATCTCAGTGCGCAGGTATGATTTTTGTGCAAATGGGTTGCTAACTACGTAGGGCATCGGGAAAATGTGTTTAAACAAGTAACTAACTACATTCAGGTACCAAAAAACACGTGCAAACCACCCGACACCAGGAGGCGACGCCTATTTTTGCAGTTCTATAGCCATATATAGCCATATTGCACGGTATACTTTGCGGCTCTGTTGCCATGGCGCAACTCGGTGTGCGAATGTGATTTTTTGCAGTTAGGTTGCTAGCCATCTAGGGCACCTGAAAAACGTTTTTAAACACCAAACCCACCACGTTCAAGTACCGAGAAACCCCGTGCAAATCTCCCGACACTACAGGTCGACGCGACTTTGGGGCTCTGTAGCCACTGCGCATCTCAGTGCGCAGGTATGATTTTTGTGCAAATGGGTTGCTAACTACGTAGGGCATCGGGAAAATGTGTTTAAACAAGTAACTAACTACATTCAGGTACCAAAAAACACGTGCAAACCACCCGACACCAGGAGGCGACGCCTATTTTTGCTGTTCTATAGCCATATATAGCCATATTGCACGGTATACTTTGCGGTTCTGTTGCCATGGCGCAACTCGGTGTGCGAATGTGATTTTTTGCAGTTAGGTTGCTAGCCATCTAGGGCACTTGAAAAACGTGTTTAAACACCAAACCCACTACGTTCAGGTACCGAGAAACCCCGTGCAAATCTCCCGACCCTACAGGTCGACGCGACTTTGGGGCTCTGTAGCCACTGCGCATCTCAGTGCGCAGGTATGATTTTTGTGCAAATGGGTTGCTAACTACGTAGGGCATCGGGAAAATGTGTTTAAACAAGTAACTAACTACATTCAGGTACCAAAAAACACGTGCAAACCACCCGACACCAGGAGGCGACGCCTATTTTTGCTGTTCTATAGCCATATATAGCCATATTGCACGGTATACTTTGCGGCTCTGTTGCCATGGCGCAAATCGATGTGAGAATGTGATTTTTTGCAGTTAGGTTGCTAGCCATCTAGGGCACCTGAAAAACGTGTTTAAACACCAAACCCACCACGTTCAGGTACCGAGAAACCCCGTGCAAATCTCCCGACAAGACAGGTCGACGCGACTTTGGGGCTCTGTAGCCACTGCGCATCTCAGTGCGCAGGTATGATTTTTGTGCAAATGGGTTGCTAACTACGTAGGGCATCGGGAAAATGTGTTTAAACAAGTAACTAACTACATTCAGGTACCAAAAAAACACGTGCAAACCACCCGACACCAGGAGGCGACGCCTATTTTTGCTGTTCTATAGCCATATATAGCCATATTGCACGGTATACTTTGCGGCTCTGTTGCCATGGCGCAACTCGGTGTGCGAATGTGATTTTTTGCAGTTAGGTTGCTAGCCATCTAGGGCACCTGAAAAACGTGTTTAAACACCAAACCCACCACGTTCAGGTACCGAGAAACCCCGTGCAAATCTCCCGACACTACAGGTCGACGCGACTTTGGGGCTCTGTAGCCACTGCGCATCTCAGTGCGCAGGTATGATTTTTGTGCAAATGGGTTGCTAACTACGTAGGGCATCGGGAAAATGTGTTTAAACAAGTAACTAACTACATTCAGGTACCAAAAACACGTGCAAACCACCCGACACCAGGAGGCGACGCCTATTTTTGCTGTTCTATAGCCATATATAGCCATATTGCACGGTATATTTTGCGTCTGTTGCCATGGCGCAACTCGGTGTGCGAATGTGATTTTTTGCAGTTAGGTTGCTAGCCATCTAGGGCACCTGAAAAACGTGTTTAAACACCAAACCCACCACGTTCAGGTACCGAGAAACCCCGTGCAAATCTCCCGACACTACAGGTCGACGCGACTTTGGGGCTCTGTAGCCACTGCGCATCTCAGTGCGCAGGTATGATTTTTGTGCAAATGGGTTGCTAACTACGTAGGGCATCGGGAAAATGTGTTTAAACAAGTAACTAACTACATTCAGGTACCAAAAAACACGTGCAAACCACCCGACACCAGGAGGCGACGCCTATTTTTGCTGTTCTATAGCCATATATAGCCATATTGCACGGTATATTTTGCGGCTCTGTTGCCATGGCGCAACTCGGTGTGCGAATGTGATTTTTTGCAGTTAGGTTGCTAGCCATCTAGGGCACCTGAAAAACGTGTTTAAAACACCAAACCCACCATCAGGTACCGAGAAACCCCGTGCAAATCTCCCGACACTACAGGTCGACGCGACTTTGGGGCTCTGTAGCCACTGCGCATCTCAGTGCGCAGGTATGATTTTTGTGCAAATGGGTTGCTAACTACGTAGGGCATCGGGAAAATGTGTTTAAACAAGTAACTAACTACATTCAGGTACCAAAAAACACGTGCAAACCACCCGACACCAGGAGGCGACGCCTATTTTTGCTGTTCTATAGCCATATATAGCCATATTGCACGGTATACTTTGCGGCTCTGTTGCCATGGCGCAACTCGGTGTGCGAATGTGATTTTTTGCAGTTAGGTTGCTAGCCATCTAGGGCACCTGAAAAACGTGTTTAAACACCAAACCCACCACGTTCAGGTACCGAGAAACCCCGTGCAAATCTCCCGACACTACAGGTCGACGCGACTTTGGGGCTCTGTAGCCACTGCGCATCTCAGTGCGCAGGTATGGTTTTTGTGCAAATGGGTTGCTAACTACGTAGGGCATCGGGAAAATGTGTTTAAACAAGTAACTAACTACATTCAGGTACCAAAAAACACGTGCAAACCACCCGACACCAGGAGGCGACGCCTATTTTTGCTGTTCTATAGCCATATATAGCCATATTGCACGGTATACTTTGCGGCTCTGTTGCCATGGCGCAACTCGGTGTGCGAATGTGATTTTTTGCAGTTAGGTTGCTAGCCATCTAGGGCACCTGAAAAACGTTTTTAAACACCAAACCCACCACGTTCAGGTACCGAGAAACCCGTGCAAATCGCCCGACACTACAGGTCGACGCGACTTTGGGGCTCTGTAGCCACTGCGCATCTCAGTGCGCAGGTATGATTTTTGTGCAAATGGGTTGCTAACTACGTAGGGCATCGGGAAAATGTGTTTAAACAAGTAACTAACTACATTCAGGTACCAAAAAACACGTGCAAACCACCCGACACCAGGAGGCGACGCCTATTTTCGCTGTTCTATAGCCATATATAGCCATATTGCACGGTATACTTTGCGGCTCTGTTGCCATGGCGCAACTCGGTGTGCGAATGTGATTTTTTGCAGTTAGGTTGCTAGCCATCTAGGGCACCTGAAAAACGTGTTTAAACACCAAACCCACCACGTTCAGGTACCGAGAAACCCCGTGCAAATCTCCCGACACTACAGGTCGACGCGACTTTGGGGCTCTGTAGCCACTGCGCATCTCAGTGCGCAGGTATGATTTTTGTGCAAATGGGTTGCTAACTACGTAGGGCATCGGGAAAATGTGTTTAAACAAGTAACTAACTACATTCAGGTACCAAAAAACACGTGCAAACCACCCGACACCAGGAGGCGACGCCTATTTTTGCTGTTCTATAGCCATATATAGCCATATTGCACGGTATATTTTGCGGCTCTGTTGCCATGGCGCAACTCGGTGTGCGAATGTGATGTTTTGCAGTTAGGTTGCTAGCCATCTAGGGCACCTGAAAAACGTGTTTAAACACCAAACCCACCACGTTCAGGTACCTAGAAAAACCGTGCAAATCTCCCGACACTACAGGTCGACGCGAATTTGGGGCTCTGTAGCCACTGCGCATCTCAGTGCGCAGGTATGATTTTTGTGCAAATGGGTTGCTAACTACGTAGGGCATCGGGAAAATGTGTTTAAACAAGTAACTAACTACATTCAGGTACCAAAAACCACGTGCAAACCACCCGACACCAGGAGGCGACGCCTATTTTTGCTGTTCTATAGCCATATATAGCCATATTGCACGGTATACTTTGCGGCTCTGTTGCCATGGCGCAACTCGGTGTGCGAATGTGATTTTTTGCAGTTAGGTTGCTAGCCATCTAGGGCACCTGAAAAACGTGTTTAAACACCAAACCCACCACGTTCAAGTACCGAGAAACCCCGTGCAAATCTCCCGACACTACAGGTCGACGCGACTTTGGGGCTCTGTAGCCACTGCGCATCTCAGTGCGCAGGTATGATTTTTGTGCAAATGGGTTGCTAACTACGTAGGGCATCGGGAAAATGTGTTTAAACAAGTAACTAACTACATTCAGGTACCAAAAAACACGTGCAAACCACCCGACACCAGGAGGCGACGCCTATTTTTGCTGTTCTATAGCCATATATAGCCATATTGCACGGTATACTTTGCGGCTCTGTTGCCATGGCGCAACTCGGTGTGCGAATGTGATTTTTTGCAGTTAGGTTGCTAGCCATCTAGGGCACCTGAAAAATGTGTTTAAACACCAAACCCACCACGTTCAGGTACCGAGAAACCCCGTGCAAATCTCCCGACACTACAGGTCGACGCGACTTTGGGGCTCTGTAGCCACTGCGCATCTCAGTGCGCAGGTATGATTTTTGTGCAGATGGGTTGCTAACTACGTAGGGCATCGGGAAAATGTGTTTAAACAAGTAACTAACTACATTCAGGTACCAAAAAACACGTGCAAACCACCCGACACCAGGAGGCGACGCCTATTTTTGCTGTTCTATAGCTATATATAGCCATATTGCACGGTATATTTTGCGGCTCTGTTGCCATGGCGCAACTTGGTGTGCGAATTTGATTTTTTGCAGTTAGGTTGCTAGCCATCTAGGGCACCTGAAAAACATGTTTAAACACCAAACCCACCACGTTCAGGTACCGAGAAACCCCGTGCAAATCTCCCGACACTACAGGTCGACGCGACTTTGGGGCTCTGTAGCCACTGCGCATCTCAGTGCGCAGGTATGATTTTTGTGCAAATGGGTTGCTAACTACGTAGGGCATCGGGAAAATGTGTTTAAACAAGTAACTAACTACATTCAGGTACCAAAAAACACGTGCAAACCACCCGACACCAGGAGGCGACGCCTATTTTTGCTGTTCTATAGCCATATATAGCCATATTGCACGGTATACTTTGCGGCTCTGTTGCCATGGCGCAACTCGGTGTGCGAATGTGATTTTTTGCAGTTAGGTTGCTAGCCATCTAGGGCACCTGAAAAACGTGTTTAAACACCAAACCCACTACGTTCCGGTACCGAGAAACCCCGTGCAAATCTCCCGACACTACAGGTCGACGCGACTTTGGGGCTCTGTAGCCGCTGCGCATCTCAGTGCGCAGGTATGATTTTTGTGCAAATGGGTTGCTAACTACGTAGGGCATCGGGAAAATGTGTTTAAACAAGTAACTAACTACATTCAGGTACCAAAAAACACGTGCAAACCACCCGACCCCAGGAGGCGACGCCTATTTTTGCTGTTCTATAGCCATATATAGCCATATTGCACGGTATACTTTGCGGCTCTGTTGCCATGGCGCAACTCGGTGTGCAAATGTGATTTTTTGCAGTTAGGTTGCTAGCCATCTAGGGCACCTGAAAAACGTGTTTAAACACCAAACCCACCACGTTCAGGTACCGAGAAACCCCGTGCAAATCTCCCGACACTACAGGTCGACGCGACTTTGGGGCTCAGTAGCCACTGCGCATCTCAGTGCGCAGGTATGATTTTTGTGCAAATGGGTTGCTAACTACGTAGGGCATCGGGAAAATGTGTTTAAACAAGTAACTAACTACATTCAGGTACCAAAAAACACGTGCAAACCACCCGACACCAGGAGGCGACGCCTATTTTTGCTGTTCTATAGCCATATATAGCCATATTGCACGGTATACTTTGCGGCTCTGTTGCCATGGCGCAACTCGGTGTGCGAATGTGATTTTTTGCAGTTAGGTTGCTAGCCATCTAGGGCACCTGAAAAACGTGTTTAAACACCAAACCCACCACGTTCAGGTACCGAGAAACCCCGTGCAAATCTCCCGACACTACAGGTCGACGCGACTTTGGGGCTCTGTAGCCACTGCGCATCTCAGTGCGCAGGTATGATTTTTGTGCAAATGGGTTGCTAACTACGTAGGGCATCGGGAAAATGTGTTTAAACAAGTAACTAACTACATTCAGGTACCAAAAAACACGTGCAAACCACCCGACACCAGGAGGCGACGCCTATTTTTGCTGTTCTATAGCTATATATAGCCATATTGCACGGTATACTTTGCGGCTCTGTTGCCATGGCGCAACTCGGTGTGCGAATGTGATTTTTTGCAGTTAGGTTGCTAGCCATCTAGGGCACCTGAAAAACGTGTTTAAACACCAAACCCACCACGTTCAGGTACCGAGAAACCCCGTGCAAATCTCCCGACACTACAGGTCGACGCGACTTTGGGGCTCTGTAGCCACTGCGCATCTCAGTGCGCAGGTATGATTTTTGTGCAAATGGGTTGCTAACTACGTAGGGCATCGGGGAAAATGTGTTTAAACAAGTAACTAACTACATTCAGGTACCAAAAAACACGTGCAAACCACCCGACACAAGGAGGCGACGCCTATTTTTGCTGTTCTATAGCCATATATAGCCATATTGCACGGTATACTTTGCGGCTCTGTTGCCATGGCGCAACTCGGTGTGCGAATGTGATTTTTTGCAGTTAGGTTGCTAGCCATCTAGGGCACCTGAAAAACGTGTTTAAACACCAAACCCACCACGTTCAGGTACCGAGAAACCCCGTGCAAATCTCCCGACACTACAGGTCGACGCGACTTTGGGGCTCTGTAGCCACTGCGCATCTCAGTGCGCAGGTATGATTTTTGTGCAAATGGGTTGCTAACTACGTAGGGCATCGGGTTAAATGTGTTTAAACAAGTAACTAACTACATTCAGGTACCAAAAAACACGTGCAAACCACCCGACACCAGGAGGCGACGCCTATTTTTGCTGTTCTATAGCCATATATAGCCATATTGCACGGTATACTTTGCGGCTCTGTTGCCATGGCGCAACTCGGTGTGCGAATGTGATTTTTTGCAGTTAGGTTGCTAGCCATCTAGGGCACCTAAAAAACGTGTTTAAACACCAAACCCACCACGTTCAGGTACCGAAAAACCCCGTGCAAATCTCCCGACACTACAGGTCGACGCGAATTTGGGGCTCTGTAGCCACTGCGCATCTCAGTGCGCAGGTATGATTTTTGTGCAAATGGGTTGCTAACTACGTAGGGCATCGGAAAAATGTGTTTAAACAAGTAACTAACTACATTCAGGTACCAAAAAACACGTGCAAACCACCCGACACCAGGAGGCGACGCCTATTTTTGCTGTTCTATAGCCATATATAGCCATATTGCACGGTATACTTTGCGGCTCTGTTGCCATGGCGCAACTCGGTGTGCGAATGTGATTTTTTGCAGTTAGGTTGCTAGCCATCTAGGGCACCTGAAAAACGTGTTTAAACACCAAACCCACCACGTTCAGGTACCGAGAAACCCCGTGCAAATCTCCCGACACTACAGGTCGACGCGACTTTGGGGCTCTGTAGCCACTGCGCATCTCAGTGCGCAGGTATGATTTTTGTGCAAATGGGTTGCTAACTACGTACGGCATCGGAAAAATGTGTTTAAACATGTAACTAACTACATTCAGGTACCAAAACACACGTGCAAACCACCCGACACCAGGAGGCGACGCCTATTTTTGCTGTTCTATAGCCATATATAGCCATATTGCAAGGTATATTTTGCGGCTCTGTTGCCATGGCGCAACTCGGTGTGCGAATGTGATTTTTTGCAGTTAGGTTGCTAGCCATCTAGGGCACCTGAAAAACGTGTTTAAACACCAAACCCACAACGTTCAGGTACCGAGAAACCCCGTGCAAATCTCCCGACACTACAGGTCGACGCGACTTTGAGGCTCTGTAGCCACTGCGCATCTCAGTGCGCAGGTATGTTTTTTGTGCAAATGGGTTGCTAACTACGTAGGGCATCGGGAAAATGTGTTTAAACAAGTAACTAACTACAATCAGGTACCAAAAAACACGTGCAAACCACCCGACACCAGGAGGCGACGCCTATTTTTGCTGTTCTATAGCCATATATAGCCATATTGCACGGTATACTTTGCGGCTCTGTTGCCATGGCGCAACTCGGTGTGCGAATGTGATTTTTTGCAGTTAGGTTGCTAGCCATCTAGGGCACCTGAAAAACGTGTTTAAACACCAAACCCACCACGTTCAGGTACCGAGAAACCCCGTGCAAATCTCCCGACACTACAGGTCGACGCGAATTTGGCGCTCTGTAGCCACTGCGCATCTCAGTGCGCAGGTATGATTTTTGTGCAAATGGGTTGCTAACTACGTAGGGCATCGGGAAAATGTGTTTAAACAAGTAACTAACTACATTCAGGTACCAAAAAACACGTGCAAACCACCCGACACCAGGAGGCGACGCCTATTTTTGCTGTTCTATAGCCATATATAGCCATATTGCACGGTATACTTTGCGGCTCTGTTGCCATGGCGCAACTCGGTGTGCGAATGTGATTTTTTGCAGTTAGGTTGCTAGCCATCTAGGGCACCTGAAAAACGTGATTAAACACCAAACCCACCACGTTCAGGTACCGAGAAACCCCGTGCAAATCTCCCGACACTACAGGTCGACGCGACTTTGGGGCTCTGTAGCCACTGCGCATCTCAGTGCGCAGGTATGATTTTTGTGCAAATGGGTTGCTAACTACGTAGGGCATCGGGAAAATGTGTTTAAACAAGTAACTAACTACATTCAGGTACCAAAAAACACGTGCAAACCACCCGACACCAGGAGGCGACGCCTATTTTTGCTGTTCTATAGCCATATATAGCCATATTGCACGGTATACTTTGCGGCTCTGTTGCCATGGCGCAACTCGGTGTGCGAATGTGATTTTTTGCAGTTAGGTTGCTAGCCATCTAGGGCACCTGAAAAACGTGTTTAAACACCAAACCCACCACGTTCAGGTACCGAGAAACCCCGTGCAAATCTCCCGACACTACAGGTCGACGCGACTTTGGGGCTCTGTAGCCACTGCGCATCTCAGTGCGCAGGTATGATTTTTGTGCAAATGGGTTGCTAACTACGTAGGGCATCGGGAAAATGTGTTTAAACAAGTAACTAACTACATTCAGGTACCAAAAAACACGTGCAAACCACCCGACACCAGGAGGCGACGCCTATTTTTGCTGTTCGATAGCCATATATAGCCATATTGCACGGTATACTTTGCGGCTCTGTTGCCATGGCGCAACTCGGTGTGCGAATGTGATTTTTTGCAGTTAGGTTGCTAGCCATCTAGGGCACCTGAAAAACGTGTTTAAACACCAAACCCACCACGTTCAGGTACCGAGAAACCCCGTGCAAATCTCCCGACACTACAGGTCGACGCGACTTTGGGGCTCTGTAGCCACTGCGCATCTCAGTGCGCAGGTATGATTTTTGTGCAAATGGGTTGCTAACTACGTAGGACATCGGGAAAATGTGTTTAAACAAGTAACTAACTACATTCAGGTACCAAAAAACACGTGCAAACCACCCGACACCAGGAGGCGACGCCTATTTTTGCTGTTCTATAGTCATATAATAGCCATATTGCACGGTATACTTTGCGGCTCTGTTGCCATGGCGCAACTCGGTGTGCGAATGTGATTTTTTGCAGTTAGGTTGCTAGCCATCTAGGGCACCTGAAAAACGTGTTTAAACACCAAACCCACCACGTTCAGGTACCGAGAAACCCCGTGCAAATCTCCCGACACTACAGGTCGACGCGACTTTGGGGCTCTGTAGCCACTGCGCATCTCAGTGCGCAGGTATGATTTTTGTGCAAATGGGTTGCTAACTACGTAGGGCATTGGGAAAATGTGTTTAAACAAGTAACTAACTACATTCAGGTACCAAAAAACACGTGCAAACCACCCGACACCAGGAGGCGACGCCTATTTTTGCTGTTCTATAGCCATATATAGCCATATTGCACGGTATACTTTGCGGCTCTGTTGCCATGGCGCAACTCGGTGTGCGAATGTGATTTTTTGCAGTTAGGTTGCTAGCCATCTAGGGCACCTGAAAAACGTGTTTAAACACCAAACCCACCACGTTCAGGTACCGAGAAACCCCGTGCAAATCTCCCGACACTACAGGTCGACGCGACTTTGGGGCTCTGTAGCCACTGCGCATCTCAGTGCGCAGGTATGATTTTTGTGCAAATGGGTTGCTAACTACGTAGGGCATCGGGAAAATGTGTTTAAACAAGTAACTAACTACATTCAGGTACCAAAAAACACGTGCAAACCACCCGACACCAGGAGGCGACGCCTATTTTTGCTGTTCTATAGCCATATATAGCCATATAGCACGGTATACTTTGCGGCTCTGTTGCCATGGCGCAACTCGGTGTGCGAATGAGATTTTTTGCAGTTAGGTTGCTAGCCATCTAGGGCACCTGAAAAACGTGTTTAAACACCAAACCCACCACGTTCAGGTACCGAGAAACCCCGTGCAAATCTCCCGACACTACAGGTCGACGCGACTTTGGGGCTCTGTAGCCACTGCGCATCTCAGTGCGCAGGTATGATTTTTGTGCAAATGGGTTGCTAACTACGTAGGGCATCGGGAAAATGTGTTTAAACAAGTAACTAACTACATTCAGGTACCAAAAAACACGTGCAAACCACCCGACACCAGGAGGCGACGCCTATTTTTGCTGTTCTATAGCCATATATAGCCATATTGCACGGTATACTTTGCGGCTCTGTTGCCATGGCGCAACTCGGTGTGCGAATGTGATTTTTTGCAGTTAGGTTGCTAGCCATCTAGGGCACCTGAAAAACGTGTTTAAACACCAAACCCACCACGTTCAGGTACCGAGAAACCCCGTGCAAATCTCCCGACACTACAGGTCGACGCGACTTTGGGGCTCTGTAGCCACTGCGCATCTCAGTGCGCAGGTATGATTTTTGTGCAAATGGGTTGCTAACTACGTAGGGCATCGGGAAAATGTGTTTAAACAAGTAACTAACTACATTCAGGTACCAAAAAACACGTGCAAACAACCCGACACCAGGAGGCGACGCCTATTTTTGCTGTTCTATAGCCATATATAGCCATATTGCACGGTATACTTTGCGGCTCTGTTGCCATGGCGCAACTCGGTGTGCGAATGTGATTTTCTGCAGTTAGGTTGCTAGCCATCTAGGGCACCTGAAAAACGTGTTTAAACACCAAACCCACCACGTTCAGGTACCGAGAAACCCCGTGCAAATCTCCCGACACTACAGGTCGACGCGACTTTGGGGCTCTGTAGCCACTGCGCATCTCAGTGCGCAGGTATGATTTTTGTGCAAATGGGTTGCTAACTACGTAGGGCATCGGGAAAATGTGTTTAAACAAGTAACTAACTACATTCAGGTACCAAAAAACACGTGCAAACCACCCGACACCAGGAGGCGACGCCTATTTTTGCTGTTCTATAGCCATATATAGCCATATTGCACGGTATACTTTGCGGCTCTGTTGCCATGGCGCAACTCGGTGTGCGAATGTGATTTTTTGCAGTTAGGTTGCTAGCCATCTAAGGCACCCGAAAAACGTGTTTAAACACCAAACCCACCACGTTCAGGTACCGAGAAACCCCGTGCAAATCTCCCGACACTACAGGTCGACGCGACTTTGGGGCTCTGTAGCCACTGCGCATCTCAGTGCGCAGGTATGATTTTTGTGCAAATGGGTTGCTAACTACGTAGGGCATCGGGAAAATGTGTTTAAACAAGTAACTAACTACATTCAGGTACCAAAAAACACGTGCAAACCACCCGACACCAGGAGGCGACGCCTATTTTTGCTGTTCTATAGCCATATATAGCCATATTGCACGGTATATTTTTGCGGCTCTGTTGCCATGGCGCAACTCGGTGTGCGAATGTGATTTTTTGTAGGATGGTTGCTAGCCATCTAGGGCACCTGAAAAACGTGTTTAAACACCAAACCCACCACGTTCAGGTACCGAGAAACCCCGTGCAAATCTCCCGACACTACAGGTCGACGCGACATTGGGGCTCTGTAGCCACTGCGCATCTCAGTGCGCAGGTATGATTTTTGTGCAAATGGGTTGCTAACTACGTAGGGCATCGGGAAAATGTGTTTAAACAAGTAACTAACTACATTCAGGTACCAAAAAACACGTGCAAACCACCCGACACCAGGAGGCGACGCCTATTTTTGCTGTTCTATAGCCATATATAGCCATATTGCACGGTATACTTTGCGGCTCTGTTGCCATGGCGCAACACGGTGTGCGAATGTGATTTTTTGCAGTTAGGTTGCTAGCCATCTAGGGCACCTGAAAAACGTGTTTAAACACCAAACCCACCACGTTCAGGTACCGAGAAACCCCGTGCAAATCTCCCGACACTACAGGTCGACGCGACTTTGGGGCTCTGTAGCCACTGCGCATCTCAGTGCGCAGGTATGATTTTTGTGCAAATGGGTTGCTAACTACGTAGGGCATCGGGAAAATGTGTTTAAACAAGTAACTAACTACATTCAGGTACCAAAAAACACGTTCATACCACCCGACACCAGGAGGCGACGCCTATTTTTGCTGTTCTATAGCCATATATAGCCAAATTGCACGGTATTCTTTGCGGCTCTGTTGCCATGGCGCAACTCGGTGTGCGAATGTGATTTTTTGCAGTTAGGTTGCTAGCCATCTAGGGCACCTGAAAAACGTGTTTAAACACCAAACCCACCACGTTCAGGTACCGAGAAACCCCGTGCAAATCTCCCGACACTACAGGTCGACGCGACTTTGGGGCTCTGTAGCCACTGCGCATCTCAGTGCGCAGGTATGATTTTTGTGCAAATGCGTTGCTAACTACGTAGGGCATCGGGAAAATGTGTTTAAACAAGTAACTAACTACATTCAGGTACCAAAAACACGTGCAAACCACCCGACACCAGGAGGCGACGCCTATTTTTGCTGTTCTATAGCCATATATAGCCATATTGCACGGTATACTTTGCGGCTCTGTTGCCATGGCGCAACTCGGTGTGCGAATGTGATTTTTTGCAGTTAGGTTGCTAGCCATCTAGGGCACCTGAAAAACGTGATTAAACACCAAACCCACCACGTTCAGGTACCGAGAAACCCCGTGCAAATCTCTCGACACTACAGGTCGACGCGACTTTGGGGCTCTGTAGCCACTGCGCATCTCAGTGCGCAGGTATGATTTTTGTGCAAATGGGTTGCTAACTACGTAGGGCATCGGGAAAATGTGTTTAAACAAGTAACTAACTACATTCAGGTACCAAAAAACACGTGCAAACCACCCGACACCAGGAGGCGACGCCTATTTTTGCTGTTCTATAGCCATATATAGCCATATTGCACGGTGCTATATTCCTGTTATAATCTGGTCATTGATATTATAATCATTTATGCATAAATAGAGAACACACAACGAAGTGATGTTGACTGTATTTATTGGACTATCAAAGTTTATCTAATACATAGTTGGCGGGTCTTATAATAAAGTATGACGCATGCGCAGTGGTAGTTTGTAACCATGCTTGTATAAACTTAATACATGTATAACATTCTGTTTGTTTTGAAAGAAAAATAAATAAATGCATCATAGTAAAGTCAATTTAAATAATATACTCAGCAATTGTAAACATAAAGTCAATTGTAATTATATTTCAAAATTTTATAAATAGCATGCATATATTGTCCAATCTCTACGAATAATAGTTATAAATCGTACACTGTAGGCGGTTTTACCTCTCTGCCTTTCCGAGTGACATAGTGCTGATTGGAATTTTTATTATAAGACTTTTTTCCCACGCTTGACTTTACAGGTTTCTGAGATGAACAGGGGTTATCTTTATTTTTATCTGTCTGAGTTACGGAATTGTCAGATCTTGATGTTCTTAAATATTTCCTATTTCTGCGATATTTTACACCATCTGGGGTTTGAATGATGTATGACCTGGTATTAAATTGGGATATAGTTTTAGCTGGTTGCCACGTTTCTCCCCTCTGGTAAATGACATGTTGACCAGGTTTGAATGGTCGTAATGGCTTGGCATGTTTATCAAAATAATATTTTGACTTCTCTCTTGATGACTGCATGTGTTGACGTGCAGATTGTATGTCAACTAATTGAGGTTTTAATTGCTCATTAGTACAGGGTAAAATTGATCTTAAGCGTCTGGACATGAGGAGTTGAGATGGAGAGTATCCACAAGGGAGGGGTGTATTTCTATATTCGAGCAAAGATAAATAAGGGTCAGTGTTGGCATCTTTAGCCTTCTGTAATAATCGTTTCGCGATTTTTACAAACGCTTCTGCATGTCCGTTAGAACTAGCCATGGTCGGGCTAGAAGTCACATGTGTAAATTTCCATTCTTTTGCAAAATTGTTAAATTCATCAGAGGTAAACTGTTTCCCGTTATCAGTTTTAATTTGTATTGGCGAACCGAATCGGCTGAAGTGTACTTTAAGCTTTCTGATAACTGATTTACTTGAAATATTTGGCAAAGAGTCGATTTCAAAGTAATGCTAAATGCATCAACAGTTACCATGTATTGCTCATTATCTAATGTAAACAAATCACATGAAATATGTTGCCATGGCAATTCTGGAATATCATGTGGAAGTAACGGTTCTTTTGTATTACTTGGGCGATATTTCTCGCACAACGAACAAGCTAGAACATGTTCTGTGATTTGCTTGGTCATGCCTGGCCAGAACATTATATCGCGTGCACGGTTAACCGATTTTTGTACACCAAGATGGTTCAAATGCACGGCTTTGACCATTTCTGATTGCTGTGATTTTGGTATCACAATTCTCGAACCTCTTAACACGATTCCATCCTCAATGGTTAGTTCATCCCTGTGATTCCAAAAATCAAGGGCTAACTTATTACATAGTTTACGCTCATCCGGCCATCCCGACGTTATATATTTTTTCACGGCATGTAATTGCGCGTCGTTTTCGGTCTCGGAACGTATTTTCTCAATTCTCTCGCTACTTATCGGAAGTAAGTTAACTGAGTGTACATGCATATCCATATTTTGAAACATTTCCGGATATGTTTCAGATTCATAGTTTCTAGACAACGCATCTCCTAACGGAATGTTCGAGCCTTTTTTATGAATAACTTCTATGTCAAATGGTTGTAACTGCATGATGATTTTTTGCAATCGCTGCGGCGCGGCATGCAATGGCTTTTTGAGTATTGAAACCGCAGGTTTGCAATCACTCTCTACTACCGTACGTTGGCCATATATGTATTGTTTGAACTTCAAACAACCAAACAAAATTGCGGCTGCTTCTTTTTCAATCTGAGCCCAAGCAATCTGGTTGCTAGTTAAAGTTTTTGAGGCGTACGCGATAGGTTTGCCTTCTTGGAGACATACTGCTCCGACGCCTTTAGACGAAGAATCAACTTGAAGAACAACTGGTTTTAAAGGATCAAAATACCTTAACACTGGAGCTTTCGTGATCGTTTGTTTTACTAGCTCAAACGATTTCGCTTGTTCCGGACCCCAAATGAACTCAACGTCCTTTTTCAATAAATCACGCATCGGACTTGTAATATCAGCAAGATTTTTTGCATATTGACTTAAGTACGTTGCTAAACCAAGAAAAACTTCTAAGTCATGACGAGATTCTGGGGTTTTCATGTTCAAAATCGCGGAGACTTTGTCTCTGTCGACTGACATTCCCTTATCACTTATAACGTGCCCAAAGTATGTGACTTGAGTCTGACCTATAATTACTTTATCTGGATTAAATTTTAAACCCTTTTCTCGAGCACGTGTGAGTAGGCCTTTCAAATTTTTATCATGTTCTGCTTTGGAATTTCCCCAACAGATCACGTCATCGACAATTGATGCGACACCTGGCAAATTTTCCAGGATTTCGTCCATTTTCCTGTTAAAAATATCTTGAGACGAACGGAGTCCCATAGGTAATCTATTATATTTGTATCTGCCAAACGGCGTAGCAAATGTTGTGAGGAGCGACGATTCCTCATTTAATTGACACGAATAATATCCCTTGGTTGCGTCAAGAACGCTGAAATATTTAGCACCATTCAGTTGTGCAGTGATATCCGAAATTTTCCTCATGGGATAGTATGGTCTTTTGATACATTCATTTAAAGCTTTGGGGTCTATGCAAATACGAAGTTTCTTTGACGGTTTTTCCACACAGACTAGTGCATTCACCCAGTCTGTTGGCTCAGTGACCTTAGAAATTATGCCTTGGTTTTCCATAGACTGAAGCTCTTCCTTAAGCCTGTCTTGGAGGCCAAAAGGAACTTTTCTGACCGGATATACTACAGGAATGCTATTTTCTTTTATTAGAATAGAGCATTTACCGTCAAGGGTTCCTATACCTTGAAATACATCTTTAAATTCAGACAAGATCTTTGATTTATCCTCACATAACTGTTTATCCACAGAGTATGTTAATTTGATCAACCCTAAATCAGACGCAGTTTGTAAATTAATCAGCGCTGGGGCATTTAATTGATTTACGATGTAGAACTCAGACTCAGTACATTTATCTTCATGATAACAAGACATTTTTATTTTACCTCTAATTGAAAGATGATCACCTGTGTACGAAGATAATTTGATATCTAATTTAGAATTATTTGAGCCGAAAGAAAGTTGGACTATAGCACTGTCACGCAGAGAAGACAAAGAAGTAAGACTACTTACAGTATGTACATAAACTTCTGACTCAGAACTGGATGTGTCATCGTCATCCACAAAATTTACACTTTTATGTAATTGTCTGTCAGTTTTACACATTTTAGCGAAATGATTGTACTTTGAACACTTATGGCACTTTTGTCTCCATGCTGGACAGTCTGAATTAGTTTTATGTTTATTGTTTCCACATCTGTCGCACTGTTGCGATTTTCTCTCCTTCATGGAAGCGTTTGGGATTCGTTCTTGGCGTTTTTCCCTGCTTTGGTCCTTGCGTCCGTAACGCTTGGTTCGTGCGCGTCCCGTCTGATTTGATTTAGAACCTTGGTATCTTATATAATCAATGTTTTTCTCTTGCTCTTTCATCGTGTCCATTTGTTTCTTATTATACTCGTATTCCTGAGCTATTTGTATTGCAGAATCTAGATTTAAGTTCTTGCCTTTTTCAATCAGCCTTTCACGAACTTTTTCGGATGAACATCCGAAGACAATTCTGTCTCTGATCATTTCGTCGGTTTTTTCACCGAAGTCACAATCCTTAGCACTTATGTTAAGTCGCGCTAAGAATTCATCAATTGAATTGTCATTCTGCATTTCATGATAAAATTTGTATCTTGCAAACACAGGGTTTGCCTTTGGCTGCACAAATTCTTTGAATTTTCAAAGATAGATCCTGGCTTTTTGTTCTCCTCTTCCGTGAGGTTCCAGGATGAATGCAATGTCCTGCCTCTTTCGCCTACCCAAAGTAGAATATAGGCACATTGTTCTTTCCCGCCTTTTCCTTTTAGCGGGCCATCAAACATAAGTTTGCAATGTACTTCAAATTTGTTCCATGTGTCTGGTAAGTTCGTCGAATTCCAGTCCATTCGCGGGTGTGGAATACCCGACATCTCCATTGTCACATATTGTGTACAAACAGAGTTAACCAACACAATTTAAGAAACGAAATTAAATTAAAATCCCGATTCTGACACCATGTTATATTCCTGTTATAATCTGGTCATTGATATTATAATCATTTAAGCATAAAAAGAGAACACACAACGAAGTGATGTTGACTGTATTTATTGGACTATCAAAGTGTATCTAATACATAGTTGGCGGGGCTTATAATAAAGTATGACGCATGCGCAGTGGTAGTTTGTAACCATGCTTGTATAAACTTAATACATGTATAACACACGGTATACTTTGCGGCTCTGTTGCCATGGCGCAACTCGGTGTGCGAATGTGATTTTTTGCAGTTAGGTTGCTAGCCATCTAGGGCACCTGAAAAACGTGTTTAAACACCAAACCCACCACGTTCAGGTACCGAGAAACCCCGTGCAAATCTCCCGACACTACAGGTCGACGCGAATTTGGGGCTCTGTAGCCACTGCGCATCTCAGTGCGCAGGTATGATTTTTGTGCAAATGGGTTGCTAACTACGTAGGGCATCGGGAAAATGTGTTTAAACAAGTAACTAACTACATTCAGGTACCAAAAAACACGTGCAAACCACCCGACACCAGGAGGCGACGCCTATTTTTGCTGTTCTATAGCCATATATAGCCATATTGCACGGTATACTTTGCGGCTCTGTTGCCATGGCGCAACTCGGTGTGCGAATGTGATTTTTTGCAGTTAGGTTGCTAGCCATCTAGGGCACCTGAAAAACGTGTTTAAACACCAAACCCACCACGTTCAGGTACCGAGAAACCCCGTGCAAATCTCCCGACACTACAGGTCGACGCGACTTTGGGGCTCTGTAGCCACTGCGCATCTCAGTGCGCAGGTATGATTTTTGTGCAAATGGGTTGCTAACTACGTAGGGCATCGGGAAAATGTGTTTAAACAAGTAACTAACTACATTCAGGTACCAAAAAACACGTGCAAACCACCCGACACCAGGAGGGGACGCCTATTTTTGCTGTTCTATAGCCATATACAGCCATATTGCACGGTATACTTTGCGGCTCTGTTGCCATGGCGCAACTCGGTGTGCGAATGTGATTTTTTGCAGTTAGGTTGCTAGCCATCTAGGGCACCTGAAAAACGTGTTTAAACACCAAACCCACCACGTTCAGGTACCGAGAAACCCCGTGCAAATCTCCCGACACTACAGGTGGACGCGACTTTGGGGCTCTGTAGCCACTGCGCATCTCAGTGCGCAGGTATGATTTTTGTGCAAATGGGTTGCTAACTACGTAGGGCATCGGGAAAATGTGTTTAAACAAGTAACTAACTACATTCAGGTACCAAAAAACACGTGCAAACCACCCGACACCAGGAGGCGACGCCTATTTTTGCTGTTCTATAGCCATATATAGCCATATTGCACGGTATACTTTGCGGCTCTGTTGCCATGGCGCAACTCGGTGTGCGAATGTGATTTTTTGCAGTTAGGTTGCTAACCATCTAGGGCACCTGAAAAACGTGTTTAAACACCAAACCCACCACGTTCAGGTACCGAGAAACCCCGTGCAAATCTCCCGACACTACAGGTCGACGCGACTTTGGGGCTCTGTAGCCACTGCGCATCTCAGTGCGCAGGTATGATTTTTGTGCAAATGGGTTGCTAACTACGTAGGGCATCGGGAAAATGTGTTTAAACAAGTAACTAACTACATTCAGGTACCAAAAACACGTGCAAACCACCCGACACCAGGAGGCGACGCCTATTTTTGCTGTTCTATAGCCATATATAGCCATATTGCACGGTATACTTTGCGGCTCTGTTGCCATGGCGCAACTCGGTGTGCGAATGTGATTTTTTGCAGTTAGGTTGCTAGCCATCTAGGGCACCTGAAAAACGTGTTTAAACACCAAACCCACCACGTTCAGGTACCGAGAAACCCCGTGCAAATCTCCCGACACTACAGGTCGACGCGACTTTGGGGCTCTGTAGCCACTGCGCATCTCAGTGCGCAGGTATGATTTTTGTGCAAATGGGTTGCTAACTACGTAGGGGCATCGGGAAAATGTGTTTAAACAAGTAACTAACTACATTCAGGTACCAAAAAACACGTGCAAACCACCCGACACCAGGAGGCGACGCCTATTTTTGCTGTTCTATAGCCATATATAGCCATATTGCACGGTATAATTTGCGGCTCTGTTGCCATGGCGCAACTCGGTGTGCGAATGTGATTTTTTGCAGTTAGGTTGCTAGCCATCTAGGGCACCTGAAAAACGTGTTTAAACACCAAACCCACCACGTTCAGGTACCGAGAAACCCCGTGCAAATCTCCCGACACTACAGGTCGACGCGACTTTGGGGCTCTGTAGCCACTGCGTATCTCAGTGCGCAGGTATGATTTTTGTGCAAATGGGTTGCTAACTACGTAGGGTATCGGAAAATGTGTTTAAACAAGTAACTAACTACATTCAGGTACCAAAAAACACGTGCAAACCACCCGACACCAGGAGGCGACGCCTATTTTTGCTGTTCTATAGCCATATATAGCCATATTGCACGGTATAATTTGCGGCTCTGTTGCCATGGCGCAACTCGGTGTGCGAATGTGATTTTTTGCAGTTAGGTTGCTAGCCATCTAGGGCACCTGAAAAACGTGTTTAAACACCAAACCCACCACGTTCAGGTACCGAGAAACCCCGTGCAAATCTCCCGACACTACAGGTCGACGCGACTTTGGGGCTCTGTAGCCACTGCGCATCTCAGTGCGCAGGTATGATTTTTGTGCAAATGGGTTGCTAACTACGTAGGGCATCGAAAAAATGTGTTTAAACAAGTAACTAACTACATTCAGGTACCAAAAAAAACACGTGCAAACCACCCGACACCAGGAGGCGACGCCTATTTTTGCTGTTCTATAGCCATATATAGCCATATTGCACGGTATACTTTGCGGCTCTGTTGCCATGGCGCAACTCGGTGTGCGAATGTGATTTTTTGCAGTTAGGTTGCTAGCCATCTAGGGCACCTGAAAAACGTGTTTAAACACCAAACCCACCACGTTCAGGTACCGAGAAACCCCGTGCAAATCTCCCGACACTACAGGTCGACGCGATTTTGGGTCTCTGTAGCCACTGCGCATCTCAGTGCGCAGGTATGATTTTTGTGCAAATGGGTTGCTAACTACGTAGGGCATCGGGAAAATGTGTTTAAACAAGTAACTAACTACATTCAGGTACCAAAAAACACGTGCAAACCACCCGACACCAGGAGGCGACGCCTATTTTTGCTGTTCTATAGCCATATATAGCCATATTGCACGGTATACTTTGCGGCTCTGTTGCCATGGCGCAACTCGGTGTGCGAATGTGATTTTTTGCAGTTAGGTTGCTAGCCATCTAGGGCACCTGAAAAACGTGTTTAAACACCAAACCCACCACGTTCAGGTACCGAGAAACCCCGTGCAAATCTCCCGACACTACAGGTCGACGCGACTTTGGGGCTCTGTAGCCACTGCGCATCTCAGTGCGCAGGTATGATTTTTATGCAAATGGGTTGCTAACTACGTAGGGCATCGGGAAAATGTGTTTAAACAAGTAAATAACTACATTCAGGTACCAAAAAACACGTGCAAACCACCCGACACCAGGAGGCGACGCCTATTTTTGCTGTTCTATAGCCATATATAGCCATATTGCACGGTATACTTTGCGGCTCTGTTGCCATGGCGCAACTCAGTGTGCGAATGTGATTTTTTGCAGTTAGGTTGCTAGCCATCTAGGGCACCTGAAAAACGTGTTTAAACACCAAACCCACCACGTTCAGGTACCGAGAAACCCCGTGCAAATCTCCCGACACTACAGGTCGACGCGACTTTGGGGCTCTGTAGCCACTGCGCATCTCAGTGCGCAGGTATGATTTTTGTGCAAATGGGTTGCTAACTACGTAGGGCATCGGGAAAATGTGTTTAAACAAGTAACTTACTACATTCAGGTACCAAAAAAACACGTGCAAACCACCCGACACCAGGAGGCGACGCCTATTTTTGCTGTTCTATAGCCATATATAGCCATATTGCACGGTATAATTTGCGGCTCTGTTGCCATGGCGCAACTCGGTGTGCGAATGTGATTTTTTGCAGTTAGGTTGCTAGCCATCTAGGGCACCTGAAAAACGTGTTTAAACACCAAACCCACCACGTTCAGGTACCGAGAAACCCCGTGCAAATCTCCCGACACTACAGGTCGACGCGACTTTGGGGCTCTGTAGCCACTGCGCATCTCAGTGCGCAGGTATGATTTTTGTGCAAATGGGTTGCTAACTACGTAGGGCATCGGGAAAATGTGTTTAAACAAGTAACTAACTACATTCAGGTACCAAAATACACGTGCAAACCACCCGACACCAGGAGGCGACGCCTATTTTTGCTGTTCTATAGCCATATATAGCCATATTGCACGGTATAATTTTCGGCTCTGTTGCCATGGCGCAACTCGGTGTGCGAATGTGATTTTTTGCAGTTAGGTTGCTAGCCATCTAGGGCACCTGAAAAACGTGTTTAAACACCAAACCCACCACGTTCAGGTACCGAGAAACCCCGTGCAAATCTCCCGACACTACAGGTCGACGCGACTTTGGGGCTCTGTAGCCACTGCGCATCTCAGTGCGCAGGTATGATTTTTGTGCAAATGGGTTGCTAACTACGTAAGGCATCGGGAAAATGTGTTTAAACAAGTAACTAACTACATTCAGGTACCAAAAAACACGTGCAAACCACCCGACACCAGGAGGCGACGCCTATTTTTGCTGTTCTATAGCCATATATAGCCATATTGCACGGTATACTTTGCGGCTCTGTTGCCATGGCGCAACTCGGTGTGCGAATGTGATTTTTTGCAGTTAGGTTGCTAGCCATCTAGGGCACCTGAAAAACGTGTTTAAACACCAAACCCACCACGTTCAGGTACCGAGAAACCCCGTGCAAATCTCCCGACACTACAGGTCGACGCGACTTTGGGGCACTGTAGCCACTGCGCATCTCAGTGCGCAGGTATGATTTTTGTGCAAATGGGTTGCTAACTACGTAGGGCATCGGGAAAATGTGTTTAAACAAGTAACTAACTACATTCAGGTACCAAAAAACACGTGCAAACCACCCGACACCAGGAGGCGACGCCTATTTTTGCTGTTCTATAGCCATATATAGCCATATTGCACGGTATACTTTGCGGCTCTGTTGCCATGGCGCAACTCGGTGTGCGAATGTGATTTTTTGCAGTTAGGTTGCTAGCCATCTAGGGCACCTGAAAAACGTGTTTAAAACACCAAACCCACCACGTTCAGGTACCGAGAAACCCCGTGCAAATCTCCCGACACTACAGGTCGACGCGAATTTGGGGCTCTGTAGCCACTGCGCATCTCAGTGCGCAGGTATGATTTTTGTGCAAATGGGTTGCTAACTACGTAGGGCATCGGCAAAATGTGTTTAAACAAGTAACTAACTACATTCAGGTACCAAAAAACACGTGCAAACCACCCGACACCAGGAGGCGACGCCTATTTTTGCTGTTCTATAGCCATATATAGCCATATTGCACGGTATACTTTGCGGCTCTGTTGCCATGGCGCAACTCGGTGTGCGAATGTGATTTTTTGCAGTTAGGTTGCTAGCCATCTAGGGCACCTGAAAAACGTGTTTAAACACCAAACCCACCACGTTCAGGTACCGAGAAACCCCGTGCAAATCTCCCGACACTACAGGTCGACGCGACTTTGGGGCTCTGTAGCCACTGCGCATCTCAGTGCGCAGGTATGATTTTTGTGCAAATGGGTTGCTAACTACGTAGGGCATCGGGAAAATGTGTTTAAACAAGTAACTAACTACATTCAGGTACCAAAAAACACGTGCAAACCACCCGACACCAGGAGGCGACGCCTATTTTTGCTGTTCTATAGCCATATATAGCCATATTGCACGGTATACTTTGCGGCTCTGTTGCCATGGCGCAACTCGGTGTGCGAATGTGATTTTTTGCAGTTAGGTTGCTAGCCATCTAGGGCACCTGAAAAACGTGTTTAAACACCAAACCCACCACGTTCAGGTACCGAGAAACCCCGTGCAAATCTCCCGACACTACAGGTCGACGCGACTTTGGGGCTCTGTAGCCACTGCGCATCTCAGTGCGCAGGTATGATTTTTGTGCAAATGGGTTGCTAACTACGTAGGGCATCGGGAAAATGTGTTTAAACAAGTAACTAACTACATCCAGGTACCAAAAAACACGTGCAAACCACCCGACACCAGGAGGCGACGCCTATTTTTGCTGTTCTATAGCCATATATAGCCATATTGCACGGTATACTTTGCGGCTCTGTTGCCATGGCGCAACTCGGTGTGCGAATGTGATTTTTTGCAGTTAGGTTGCTAGCCATCTAGGGCACCTGAAAAACGTGTTTAAACACCAAACCCACCACGTTCAGGTACCGAGAAACCCCGTGCAAATCTCCCGACACTACAGGTCGACGCGACTTTGGGGCTCTGTAGCCACTGCGCATCTCAGTGCGCAGGTATGATTTTTGTGCAAATGGGTTGCTAACTACGTAGGGCATCGGGAAAATGTGTTTAAACAAGTAACTAACTACATTCAGGTACCAAAAAACACTTGCAAACCACCCGACACCAGGAGGCGACGCCTATTTTTGCTGTTCTATAGCCATATATAGCCATATTGCACGGTATACTTTGCGGCTCTGTTGCCATGGCGCAACTCGGTGTGCGAATGTGATTTTTGCAGTTAGGTTGCTAGCCATCTAGGGCACCTGAAAAACGTGTTTAAACACCAAACCCACCACGTTCAGGTACCGAGAAACCCCGTGCAAATCTCCCGACACTACAGGTCGACGCGACTTTGGGGCTCTGTAGCCACTGCGCATCTCAGTGCGCAGGTAAGATTTTTGTGCAAATGGGTTGCTAACTACGTAGGGCATCGGGAAAATGTGTTTAAACAAGTAACTAACTACATTCAGGTACCAAAAAACACGTGCAAACCACCCGACACCAGGAGGCGACGCCTATTTTTGCTGTTCTATAGCCATATATAGCCATATTGCACGGTATACTTTGCGGCTCTGTTGCCATGGCGCAACTCGGTGTGCGAATGTGATTTTTTGCAGTTAGGTTGCTAGCCATCTAGGGCACCTGAAAAACGTGTTTAAACACCAAACCCACCACGTTCAGGTACCGAGAAACCCCGTGCAAATCTCCCGACACTACAGGTCGACGCGACTTTGGGGCACTGTAGCCACTGCGCATCTCAGTGCGCAGGTATGATTTTTGTGCAAATGGGTTGATAACTACGTAGGGCATCGGGAAAATGTGTTTAAACAAGTAACTAACTACATTCAGGTACCAAAAAACACGTGCAAACCACCCGACACCAGGAGGCGACGCCTATTTTTGCTGTTCTATAGCCAAATATAGCCATATTGCACGGTATACTTTGCGGCTCTGTTGCCATGGCGCAACTCGGTGTGCGAATGTGATTTTTTGCAGTTAGGTTGCTAGCCATCTAGGGCACCTGAAAAACGTGTTTAAACACCAAAACCACTACGTTCAGGTACCGAGAAACCCCGTGCAAATCTCCCGACACTACAGGTCGACGCGACTTTGGGTCTCTGTAGCCACTGCGCATCTCAGTGCGCAGGTATGATTTTTGTGCAAATGTGTTGCTAACTACGTAGGGCATCGGGAAAATGTGTTTAAACAAGTAACTAACTACATTCAGGTACCAAAAAACACGTGCAAACCACCCGACACCAGGAGGCGACGCCTATTTTTGCTGTTCTATAGCCATATATAGCCATATTGCACGGTATACTTTGCGGCTCTGTTGCCATGGCGCAACTCGGTGTGCGAATGTGATTTTTTGCAGTTAGGTTGCTAGCCATCTAGGGCACCTGAAAAACGTGTTTAAACACCAAACCCATCACGTTCAGGTACCGAGAAACCCCGTGCAAATCTCCCGACACTACAGGTCGACGCGACCTTGCGGCTCTGTAGCCACTGCGCATCTCAGTGCGCAGGTATGATTTTTGTGCAAATGGGTTGCTAACTACGTAGGGCATCGGGAAAATGTGTTTAAACAAGTAACTAACTACATTCAGGTACCAAAAAACACGTGCAAACCACCCGACACCAGGAGGCGACGCCTATTTTTGCTGTTCTATAGCCATATATAGCCATATTGCACGGTATACTTTGCGGCTCTGTTGCCATGGCGCAACTCGGTGTGCGAATGTGATTTTTTGCAGTTAGGTTGCTAGCCATCTAGGGCACCTGAAAAACGTGTTTAAACACCAAACCCACCACGTTCAGGTACCGAGAAACCCCGTGCAAATCTCCCGACACTACAGGGTCGACGCGACTTTGGGGCTCTGTAGCCACTGCGCATCTCAGTGCGCAGGTATGATTTTTGTGCAAATGGGTTGCTAACTACGTAGGGCATCGGGAAAATGTGTTTAAACAAGTAACTAACTACATTCAGGTACCAAAAAACACGTGCAAACCACCCGACACCAGGAGGCGACGCCTATTTTTGCTGTTCTATAGCCATATATAGCCATATTGCACGGTATACTTTGCGGCTCTGTTGCCATGGCGCAACTCGGTGTGCGAATGTGATTTTTTGCAGTTAGGTTGCTAGCCATCTAGGGCACCTGAAAAACGTGTTTAAACACCAAACCCACCACGTTCAGGTACCGAGAAACCCCGTGCAAATCTCCCGACACTACAGGTCGACGCGACTTTGGGGCTCTGTAGCCACTGCGCATCTCAGTGCGCAGGTATGATTTTTGTGCAAATGGGTTGCTAACTACGTAGGGCATCGGGAAAATGTGTTTTAAACAAGTAACTAACTACATTCAGGTACCAAAAAACACGTGCAAACCACCCGACACCAGGAGGCGACGCCTATTTTTGCTGTTCTATAGCCATATATAGCCATATTGCACGGTATACTTTGCGGCTCTGTTGCCATGGCGCAACTCGGTGTGCGAATGTGATTTTTTGCAGTTAGGTTGCTAGCCATCTAGGGCACCTGAAAAACGTGTTTAAACACCAAACCCACCACGTTCAGGTACCGAGAAACCCCGTGCAAATCTCCCGACACTACAGGTCGACGCGACTTTGGGGCTCTGTAGCCACTGCGCATCTCAGTGCGCAGGTATGATTTTTGTGCAAATGGGTTGCTAACTACGTAGGGCATCGGGAAAATGTGTTTAAACAAGTAACTAACTACATTCAGGTACCAAAAAACACGTGCAAACCACCCGACACCAGGAGGCGACGCCTATTTTTGCTGTTCTATAGGCATATATAGCCATATTGCACGGTATATTTTGCGGCTCTGTTGCCATGGCGCAACTCGGTGTGCGAATGTGATTTTTTGCAGTTAGGTTGCTAGCCATCTAGGGCACCTGAAAAACGTGTTTAAACACCAAACCCACCACGTTCAGGTACCGAGAAACCCCGTGCAAATCTCCAGACACTACAGGTCGACGCGACTTTGGGGCTCTGTAGTCACTGCGCATCTCAGTTCGCAGGTATGATTTTTGTGCAAATGGGTTGCTAACTACGTAGGGCATCGGGAAAATGTGTTTAAACAAGTAACTAACTACATTCAGGTACCAAAAAACACGTGCAAACCACCCGACACCAGGAGGCGACGCCTATTTTTGCTGTTCTATAGCCATATATAGCCATATTGCACGGTATACTTTGCGGCTCTGTTGCCATGGCGCAACTCGGTGTGCGAATGTGATTTTTTGCAGTTAGGTTGCTAGCCATCTAGGGCACCTGAAAAACGTGTTTAAACACCAAACCCACCACGTTCAGGTACCGAGAAACCCCGTGCAAATCTCCCGACACTACAGGTCGACGCGACTTTGGGGCTCTGTAGCCACTGCGCATCTCAGTGCGCAGGTATGATTTTTGTGCAAATGGGTTGCTAACTACGTAGGGCATCGGGAAAATGTGTTTAAACAAGTAACTAACTACATTCAGGTACCAAAAAACACGTGCAAACCACCCGACACCAGGAGGCGACGCCTATTTTTGCTGTTCTATAGCCATATATAGCCATATTGCACGGTATACTTTGCGGCTCTGTTGCCATGGCGCAACTCGGTGTGCGAATGTGATTTTTTGCAGTTAGGTTGCTAGCCATCTAGGGCACCTGAAAAACGTGTTTAAACACCAAACCCACCACGTTCAGGTACCGAGAAACCCCGTGCAAATCTCCCGACACTACAGGTCGACGCGACTTTGGGGCTCTGTAGCCACTGCGCATCTCAGTGCGCAGGTATGATTTTTGTGCAAATGGGTTGCTAACTACGTAGGGCATCGGGAAAATGTGTTTAAACAAGTAACTAACTACATTCAGGTACCAAAAAACACGTGCAAACCACCCGACACCAGGAGGCGACGCCTATTTTTGCTGTTCTATAGCCATATATAGCCATATTGCACGGTATACTTTGCGGCTCTGTTGCCATGGCGCAACTCGGTGTGCGAATGTGATTTTTTGCAGTTAGGTTGCTAGCCATCTAGGGCACCTGAAAAACGTGTTTAAACACCAAACCCACCACGTTCAGGTACCGAGAAACCCCGTGCAAATCTCCCGACACTACAGGTCGACGCGACTTTGGGGCTCTGTAGCCACTGCGCATCTCAGTGCGCAGGTATGATTTTTGTGCAAATGGGTTGCTAACTACGTAGGGCATCGGGAAAATGTGTTTAAACAAGTAACTAACTACATTCAGGTACCAAAAAACACGTGCAAACCACCCGACACCAGGAGGCATCGCTTATTTTTGCTGTTCTATAGCCATATATAGCCATATTGCACGGTATACTTTGCGGCTCTGTTGCCATGGCGCAACTCGGTGTGCGAATGTGATTTTTTGCAGTTAGGTTGCTAGCCATCTAGGGCACCTGAAAAACGTGTTTAAACACCAAACCCACCACGTTCAGGTACCGAGAAACCCCGTGCAAATCTCCCGACACTACAGGTCGACGCGACTTTGGGGCTCTGTAGCAACTGCGCATCTCAGTGCGCAGGTATGATATTTGTGCAAATGGGTTGCTAACTACGTAGGGCATCGGGAAAATGTGTTTAAACAAGTAACTAACTACATTCAGGTACCAAAAAACACGTGCAAACCACCCGACACCAGGAGGCGACGCCTATTTTTGCTGTTCTATAGCCATATATAGCCATATTGCACGGTATACTTTGCGGCTCTGTTGCCATGGCGCAACTCGGTGTGCGAATGTGATTTTTGCAGTTAGGTTGCTAGCCATCTAGGGCACCTGAAAAACGTGTTTAAACACCAAACCCACCACGTTCAGGTACCGAGAAACCCCGTGCAAATCTCCCGACACTACAGGTCGACGCGACTTTGGGGCTCTGTAGCCACTGCGCATCTCAGTGCGCAGGTATGATTTTTGTGCAAATGGGTTGCTAACTACGTATGGCATCGGGAAAATGTGTTTAAACAAGTAACTAACTACATTCAGGTACCAAAAAACACGTGCAAACCACCCGACACCAGGAGGCGACGCCTATTTTTGCTGTTCTATAGCCATATATAGCCATATTGCACGGTATACTTTGCGGCTCTGTTGCCATGGCGCAACTCGGTGTGCGAATGAGATTTTTTGCAGTTAGGTTGCTAGCCATCTAGGGCACCTGAAAAACGTGTTTAAACACCAAACCCACCACGTTCAGGTACCGAGAAACCCCGTGCAAATCTCCCGACACTACAGGTCGACGTGACTTAGGGGCTCTGTAGCCACTGCGCATCTCAGTGCGCAGGTATGATTTTTGTGCAAATGGGTTGCTAACTACGTAGGGCATCGGGAAAATGTGTTTAAACAAGTAACTAACTACATTCAGGTACCAAAAAACACGTGCAAACCACCCGACACCAGGAGGCGACGCCTATTTTTGCTGTTCTATAGCCATATATAGCCATATTGCACGGTATACTTTGCGGCTCTGTTGCCATGGCGCAACTCGGTGTGCGAATGTGATTTTTTGCAGTTAGGTTGCTAGCCATCTAGGGCACCTGAAAAACGTGTTTAAACACCAAACCCACCACGTTCAGGTACCGAGAAACCCCGTGCAAATCTCCCGACACTACAGGTCGACGCGACTTTGGGGCTCTGTAGCCACTGCGCATCTCAGTGCGCAGGTATGATTTTTGTGCAAATGGGTTGCTAACTACGTAGGGCATCGGGAAAATGTGTTTAAACAAGTAACTAACTACATTCAGGTACCAAAAAACACGTGCAAACCACCCGACACCAGGAGGCGACGCCTATTTTTGCTGTTCTATAGGCATATATAGCCATATTGCACGGTATATTTTGCGGCTCTGTTGCCATGGCGCAACTCGGTGTGCGAATGTGATTTTTTGCAGTTAGGTTGCTAGCCATCTAGGGCACCTGAAAAACGTGTTTAAACACCAAACCCACCACGTTCAGGTACCGAGAAACCCCGTGCAAATCTCCAGACACTACAGGTCGACGCGACTTTGGGGCTCTGTAGTCACTGCGCATCTCAGTTCGCAGGTATGATTTTTGTGCAAATGGGTTGCTAACTACGTAGGGCATCGGGAAAATGTGTTTAAACAAGTAACTAACTACATTCAGGTACCAAAAAACACGTGCAAACCACCCGACACCAGGAGGCGACGCCTATTTTTGCTGTTCTATAGCCATATATAGCCATATTGCACGGTATACTTTGCGGCTCTGTTGCCATGGCGCAACTCGGTGTGCGAATGTGATTTTTTGCAGTTAGGTTGCTAGCCATCTAGGGCACCTGAAAAACGTGTTTAAACACCAAACCCACCACGTTCAGGTACCGAGAAACCCCGTGCAAATCTCCCGACACTACAGGTCGACGCGACTTTGGGGCTCTGTAGCCACTGCGCATCTCAGTGCGCAGGTATGATTTTTGTGCAAATGGGTTGCTAACTACGTAGGGCATCGGGAAAATGTGTTTAAACAAGTAACTAACTACATTCAGGTACCAAAAAACACGTGCAAACCACCCGACACCAGGAGGCGACGCCTATTTTTGCTGTTCTATAGCCATATATAGCCATATTGCACGGTATACTTTGCGGCTCTGTTGCCATGGCGCAACTCGGTGTGCGAATGTGATTTTTTGCAGTTAGGTTGCTAGCCATCTAGGGCACCTGAAAAACGTGTTTAAACACCAAACCCACCACGTTCAGGTACCGAGAAACCCCGTGCAAATCTCCCGACACTACAGGTCGACGCGACTTTGGGGCTCTGTAGCCACTGCGCATCTCAGTGCGCAGGTATGATTTTTGTGCAAATGGGTTGCTAACTACGTAGGGCATCGGGAAAATGTGTTTAAACAAGTAACTAACTACATTCAGGTACCAAAAAACACGTGCAAACCACCCGACACCAGGAGGCGACGCCTATTTTTGCTGTTCTATAGCCATATATAGCCATATTGCACGGTATACTTTGCGGCTCTGTTGCCATGGCGCAACTCGGTGTGCGAATGTGATTTTTTGCAGTTAGGTTGCTAGCCATCTAGGGCACCTGAAAAACGTGTTTAAACACCAAACCCACCACGTTCAGGTACCGAGAAACCCCGTGCAAATCTCCCGACACTACAGGTCGAGGCGACTTTGGGGCTCTGTAGCCACTGCGCATCTCAGTGCGCAGGTATGATTTTTGTGCAAATGGGTTGCTAACTACGTAGGGCATCGGGAAAATGTGTTTAAACAAGTAACTAACTACATTCAGGTACCAAAAAACACGTGCAAACCACCCGACACCAGGAGGCGACGCCTATTTTTGCTGTTCTATAGCCATATATAGCCATATTGCACGGTATACTTTGCGGCTCTGTTGCCATGGCGCAACTCGGTGTGCGAATGTGATTTTTTGCAGTTAGGTGTCTAGCCATCTAGGGCACCTGAAAAACGTGTTTAAACACCAAACCCACCACGTTCAGGTACCGAGAAACCCCGTGCAAATCTCCCGACACTACAGGTCGACGCGACTTTGGGGCTCTGTAGCCACTGCGCATCTCAGTGCGCAGGTATGATTTTTGTGCAAATGGGTTGCTAACTACGTAGGGCATCGGGAAAATGTGTTTAAACAAGTAACTAACTACATTCAGGTACCAAAAAATCACGTGCAAACCACCCGACACCAGGAGGCGACGCCTATTTTTGCTGTTCTATAGCCATATATAGCCATATTGCACGGTATACTTTGCGGCTCTGTTGCCATGGCGCAACTCGGTGTGCGAATGTGATTTTTTGCAGTTAGGTTGCTAGCCATCTAGGGCACCTGAAAAACGTGTTTAAACACCAAACCCACCACGTTCAGGTACCGAGAAACCCCGTGCAAATCTCCCGACACTACAGGTCGACGCGACTTTGGGGCTCTGTAGCCACTGCGCATCTCAGTGCGCAGGTATGATTTTTGTGCAAATGGGTTGCTAACTACGTAGGGCATCGGGAAAATGTGTTTAAACAAGTAACTAACTACATTCAGGTACCAAAAAACACGTGCAAACCACCCGACACCAGGAGGCGACGCCTATTTTTGCTGTTCTATAGCCATATATAGCCATATTGCACGGTATACTTTGCGGCTCTGTTGCCATGGCGCAACTCGGTGTGCGAATGAGATTTTTTGCAGTTAGGTTGCTAGCCATCTAGGGCACCTGAAAAACGTGTTTAAACACCAAACCCCCCACGTTCAGGTAATTTTTATAGAACTATCTTAATAGAAATATTCACATTTTACTAATGATAATAATATTAATACACAAAGGATAAAATTAATTTAAGTACTTGATTTATTCAAATAACGCGAAAATATGAATGCGTCTATTTTTTATTATACGTACATATTACTTATAATATTAATACACAAAGAATATAATTATTTTCAACATTTTATTCATTATGTATATAGAAATACACAATATATAATTTATCTAAACATTTTATTCAAAATAATTAACTAATGATTTATTTTACACAAAAAATAAGACCACTACCCCCACCCTCCTATGTATTTTTTCACTCTATATTATCATTTTGACGAGTTGGTCTAATGGTTGTGCGTTAAATTAAGTTTGACGATTCGTACGTTTGACGAGTTGACTCGCATCCAAGGGAAACAACTCCTACATCTTTACTAGACATTTTAAGTTGGGATGCGTTTTTTCGTAAACAGTTGGTCCAAGTAGACTGGTAAAGAGTTTTCAAAATGCAAGTAGTCCGGCATTAAGCTCCGCCTACAATCTGTCTACTTTTTTCAAACATACATGAACTCTACATGATATAGACAGATATAGCAAAATGATAATTCGGGTGGTCATTCAGTTAAAGCCGCGGCGGGCCCCTATTTATGTGGTCTACTAATATCAAGGGACTCAGAGGACCCAACAACTAAATCAAAATCTGTTTTGTTTCGTGAGCAAAGTTGAAACGCATGCAAAAGCTCGATACAAAATCGTACAGACATTGTGTTTGAAAGGACTGCATAAAAAATTAATATCTAACAAAATATGTTTAATCGTTTGAGTTTTAAGTCTTTCTGGGTCGAAAAAATTGATATGAATGGTACACAGGTATTGAATAAAGTTTAAAGTATAAAAATCAAAATAAAGACCCCGAATGCAGTGTATACAAAAACTCTTTACGAACTTGAACGGAAAATTGCAAATCTGCAATATTTTAGTAAAATTGGTAAAGAGTTTTCGTTTGGCATAAAATAGAATAATTATGGAACTCAGGTTCTAAAAAAACGATAAATATTAGAATAATTAGCTTGAATAAAGTGTATACAAAAACTCTTTACAAACTTGAACGGAAAATTGCAAATCTGCAATATTTTAGTAAAATTGGTAAAGAGTTTTCGTTTGGCATAAAATAGAATAATTATGGAACTCAGGTTCTAAAAAAACGATAAATATTAGAATAATGAGCTTGAATAAAGTGTATACAAAAACTCTTTACAAACTTGAACGGAAAATTGCAAATCTGCAATATTTCTAGTAAAATCGGTAAAGAGTTTTCGAATGGCATAAAACGAAATAATTATGTAACCCAGGTACTAAAAGAAAAACTTTCTAGATGAATATCTATATATAATAAGAAACCAAACTAGATGTGTGCATAAATCCAATACAAAATTCAACAAAAATTGCAACCCCTTTAAGGTTAAATCTTAAAGAGTTCTTGTTTGTGTATAAAGTTTTTAGTGGACATTTTTTAGTTAAATGTATGGAACACGGGCACTAAAAATGGTTTGTTCATAAAAATCTGAACTTTGAAACCTAATGAAGATGTATAAAAAACTCTTTACCAATTTCAACTGAAATTGCAAAAAACGACCGCTTTAAGGTTAAATCTACAAAGAGTTTTTGTTCATGTCTATATAGTTATTTCAGTGGACAAAAACTTCGTCCTTGCGGGCCTTAAATTATATGTTTTAGACACGGGCACTCAAAAAAGAGGTTTTTACATAAAAATCAGAACAAATGAAGATGTTTAAAAATCTCTTTACAAATTTCAACGGAAATTTCAAAAAACGACCACTTTAAGGTAAAATCTACAAAGAGTTTTTATTCATGTATTAAGTGTTTTTCAGTGGGCAAAAAACTTTAATTCTTTTTAGTTTAATGTCTTTCTGGACCTAAAATGATGAGTTTGGGACACAGGTACTAAAACAATTGTACTTAGAAACCTCAAGAAGATGTTTAAAAAAACTCTTTACAAATTTACACTGAAATGGCAAAAAACTACAGCTTTAAGGTTAAATCTGTAAAGAGTTTTCTTCATGTCTTTTCAGTGGACAAAAAACTTTAGATCCTTGAGATTAGCCTTCTGTGCCATGAATTATGTGTTTGGGACATGGGTACTAAAAAAATTGTGCTAAGAAACCTAATGAAAATGTATAAAAAAAACTCTTCATAAATTTCAACTGAAATAGCAAAAAAATACCGCTTTAAGATTGAATCTGTAAAGAGTTTGTGTTCATGTCTTTTCATTGGACAAAAAACTTTAGATCCATGAGATGAGTGTCTTTCTGTGCCTTGAATTATGTGTTTGGGACATGGGTACTAAAAAAAATTGTGCTAATAAACCTAATGAAAATGTATAAAAAAAACTCTTCATAAATTTCAACTGAAATAGCAAAAAAATACCGCTTTAAGATTGAATCTGTAAAGAGTTTGTGTTCATGTCTTTTCAGAGGACAAAAAACTTTAGATCCTTGAGATGAGTGTCTTTCTGTGCCTTGAATTATGTGTTTGGGACATGGGTACAAAAAAATGTGCTAAGAAACCTAATGAAAATGTATAAAAAAACCTCTTTATAAATTCCAACTGAAATTGCAAAAAAAACCGACCATTCTAAGGTTAAATCTGTAAAGAGTTTGTGTTCATTTCTTTTCAGTAGACAAAAAAAACTTTAGATCCTTGAGTATAATGTCTTTATGGGCCTTAAATTATGTGTTTGATACATGAGTACTAAAAATGTGCTCAGAAACTTAATGAAGATGTATAAAAAAACTCTTTATAAATTCCAACTGAAATTGCAAAAACGACCGCTTTAAAGTTCAATCCGTAAAGAGTTTTTGTTCATGTATAAAGTGTTTTCGGTGGACAAAAAACTTAAAATCTTTTAGTTAAATGTCTATTGGTCTTAAATTATGTGTTTGGGACACGGGTACTAACAAATCATGCTTAGAAACCTAATGAAAATGTATAAAAAAACTCTTTATAAATTTCAACTGAAATTGCATAAAACGACCACTCTAAGGTAAAATTTACAAAGAGTTTGTGTTCATTTATAAAGTTTTTTTTTACTGGGCAAAAAACTTTGAATCTTTTGAGTTTAATGTCTTTCTGGACCTAAAATGATGTGTTTGGGACACGGGTACTTTAAGAATTTTACTTAGAAACCTCGTGAAGATGTTTAAAAAAAACTCTTTACAAATTTACACTGAAATTGCCAAAAACTACCACTTTAAAGTTTAATATGTAAAGAGTTTGTGTTCATGTCTATTCAGTGAACAAAAAAATTAGATCCTTGAGATGAGTGTCTTTCTGTGCCTTGAATTATGTGTTTGGGACATGGGTACTAAAAAATAGTGCTAAGAAACCTAATGAAAATGTATAAAAAAACTCTTTATAAATTTCAACTGAAATTGCAAAAAAAATACCGCTTTAAGGTTGAATCTGTAAAGAGTTTGTGTTCATGTTTTTTCAGTGGACATAAAACTTTAGATCCCTGAGTTTAACGTCTTTTTGGGTCTTAAATTATGTGTTTGGGACATGGGTTCTAAAACAATGTGCTTAGAAACCTGATGAAGATGTGTAAAACAACTCTTTATAAATTCCAACTCAAATTGCAAAAAAAACGACCACTATAAGGTTAAATCTGTAAAGAGTTTGTGTTCATGCATTAAGTGTTTTCAGTGGACAAAAAACTATAGGTCTTTTGAGTTAAATGTCTTTATGAGCCTTTAACTATGTGTTTGAGACATGGGTTCTACAACAATGTGCTTAGAAACCTGATGAAGATGTGTAAAAAAAACTCTTTATAAATTCCAACTCTAATTGCAAAAAACGACCACTCTAAGGTTAAATCTGTAAAGAGTTTGTGTTCATGCATTAAATGTTTTCAGTGGACAAAAAACTATAGGTCTTTTGAGTTTAATGATTTGTATGGAAGACAGGTACTAAAATAAGAAGTCTGTACATGAAAATCAGGAATTAGAACCCTTAATGACGAAGTGTATGAAATACTTTAGGGCCTACAATTTTTTACAGAATTCCAAAAAATGAGCCATATAAGGTAAAATCTATAGAGAGTAAAAAAACACATATAAAGTTATTTTGTGGACAAAATATCTTTACAAACGTGAACGAAAATTGCAAATGATAGGCCTACGCCGGCATTTTAAATTTTTTAAAAGCCTGTATAAAATCTAATATTTTGGCAAAATTCGTAAATGTATTCGTACATGAATAAAGTAAGTTCTCATTGAACAAAACAACATCTGATCGTAAGATTTTAAAGCTTTTTAAGGGTCTTTTTAATCGATTTCAGTGAAACAATAATTCTCAAAAGGTGATTAATATAGAAGCGTACTTGGTAGCGCTAAACCGTAACCTTTTATTGTGGCGTATTGATTTTTTGTGGGTGTTCACTAAGCCAAAGGACAATAAATAGTTCTATTTTTGAGGATAAAAATTTTCCTGAAAATAAACATTTCCGGGTTTAAACCCACCATTTTATAATTTAATTTATATTTCCTTGCGAAAATCTATAAAACAGCCTCTCATGCTGATATACACGAACTCTTTACCAGTCAACTCGGATCAACTGTTTACAAAAAAACGCATCCCGTTTTAGAATTTAGTGGCGTCTGACCACTCCGGGTGAAAATACAAAAATACATTTCTATTGCAATTTGCAGACGATGGCTGGAAACTTTTGGCAAAGTTCGCATTTGTAAGTTTATATCATAGTTCTTTTTTTAAGATAAGATTTCATTATTCTAGTCAAAATGATAGATGAATGAAGACAAGAAATTCATAACTTGTATAGTGCTCGGATAGTCCATTTTCGTCTATTTCTTCCCCATTGAGTCAATGAATGTGTTCTTTGTTTATTGGCAGAGGCTAAGATTACAAAATGGTAATCCAATTATCTTAGTCTATGAAGTTTTGTTATATCCCCGCTTCGAAGAAGAGGGGGGTATACTGTTTTACCCTTGTCCGTCCGTCCGTTACAAAATTTCGCCGCAGTTTTCTCAGCAACTATATCATGCAGCAGCCTAATACTTTGCATATTGCTTCATCCCATAGTCCCATGTGGTGTAAAGCGATTTCATGCTCCTTGCTCATCTACTTCCTGTTTGTCGCATATTTTTAGATTTTGGCGGGGGGTATCACTAGTGAGCATTAGCTCACAGATTTACTTGTTTTTCATCTGTTCATATAAAAAATGCCTTATGTTAGAACTGGATACCAAAACTTGACAAGCTGCTTTTTTTAGCAATCTGTTTTATAAATTATATATAGGGGCTCATTGCCTAATTATTTTGCTACGAATAGCTATGAAAAAGCCCTTTCTTGAAGCTATTCTTCATAGAAAACAGCTTGCTATTTGTGACGTCGGCTGCGAAAACCAGGCCAATTGCGCAAATGACGTAACGTTAAAAAACGTGTTTTTTCAAACACCACGTGAAATTTAGATTTCAAAAACTAATCTCGAAAATTCAACTCGTTTTCTTATATTAAATGTGCATTCTTCTCATTAAAACTCGGCAAAATTTTAGATCGAACATTCCCAAATATTTAAATGATAAGGGGAATAACTGTCACGACAGTATTTTTAATTTAGTGTTTTTTAACCACAAAGACGAACTAGCGAAAATGGACGAATTCTTGATTCTTGTCAAGCAAGGTGAGTTGTATTTTCTGTAAATTTGGCCCAATTATCCGACTTGAAGGCTATACGATTTTGATTATGTAAACTTTTAAAAATGTTTTCACGTTTTGACGACGATTTAATTGAAGGAAACGGTAAAAATTCGTAAACAAACAGCATTTGTTGAAAACTTTTACAGGGCGAAATCGAAAGTAACATTTTTCGTCTGCAATTTGTTTACTGTCAAAAGCTATTTATTTGGACTGTAATATGCTCATCGCTGAATTATTTAGTCACTAAGATTTATGAGAACAGAAACATCAACTTTGTTTGTAAATTTATGTCGTGAATAGAACAACAATCGTGTTTTATTCATGGTTTCTATGCCGATGTGAAATGCTGCTGGACATTGATCACGTCTGTCAGTTGGGGACTGTCATTTTTTAGGTCGATCAAGAGGCAATCTTATTTCAATAAAAATTCGGATTATACGAATGTATAAGAATCCAAATCCTCAAGAATTAATGAGTTTGCTATGATATATCATTAATTTCAATGACATAATCGTATTTAGTTTTTAAGCTCCGCCCACATCGCTCCTCCCACCACACTCCGCCCACCACACTCCACCCAACTTTATTTTTCCATATGGATTTTAAACTTAAATTTTCTGAATGGGTGTTATTTCTTCTAAAAACAATATTAATGCATTTTGATTTTTCTTTTTTTCTTTTGCTCAGGAGAAGCACACGAACTTGATACTTTATAAAGACGTTACACAACTAACGGGACTGACTTCAGCAGTGTTTTGACCATAGGTCTACCAGTCATGATTCAGTAGTAATCTAGGGTAGGTATAAATTTCATGTATTTTTCTGGCAAATGAGAAAAGGTTAATTATTAAATATAATTAACTGATTGTTTTACAAAGGTATCTTAATTTGACAGATCTATTTGTAGTTTAACAAGTCATAATCAGTGCTCAAATGTTTTCTCTTCACTGAGGAAAGTAAGAAGACAATGAATATAGTGCTGTTATTATAAAAAAATTATACTTTGATTATGAGGGTACTCAGTTATGGCTTATGATTTTTGTTTCTAATTAGTTCTGTTGGTATGCTTAATGTCTTTCAAAACTTCCTGTTGAAATAAAGAAAAATTATTGCTGTTTAGGACATGGTAAGTAATTCATATTTTACATAGGCCTTCTATATATTTTGGTTCTTATCTAACCATTTATGTGTATACAACTGTATAATAATAATATCATTCACTGGTCATTAAAAATTATTCAAACTTTGCATATTTGTATGACAACTCATATTCATAAGTTCTACATTACACAAACAGAAGAGCCAATACATTGATGCACTTGTATTTCTTATGATTGATTTAGTGATTGGTGTGCTTTATCCTTTTTGCGTCAAACTATTGAGTATTATTTTATTTTTTTACAGATAGAGGTGATATACCTAGTTGAGTACAGCCTTGAACCATGCTGTGATGTGAACACAAGCACCAGAATAGCTTACTTCAGCATGTGTTAAATGAAGAAGAAATTTACTCAATGTCACATTCACCACCATGAGAGATGATACAAAAATCATTTACAAAACTGTATTGCAATGCATAATATTTGACTTTCATGAAAATGAGATAATATTAAAATATCTAAATGAATGGAATATGAAACAAACAACATAATAAATATCAAAAAAATACATTTTGTTCTAATTATTCTATGTTCAGGCAATGTGTAAAAACATAATTTTATGCTCAGTCAACAATCAAACGTGTAGACATAGGTAGTACATTGATATTTGATATAGCATGCGCATACCCATTAACATTTTATGTTTACACATCTACGTGTAGTAATGGAAAAACAACATTTCAAATTATCATGTGAATTATCCTAGTTGCAATGCTTTCTCAAGAAATGTACATGTATTGCTACAGCTGCACTAATTTTGACTGCAAAAAATATTCACCATTCTGTTCATTCCAATCTTCCAAAGCTTGAAACTTAACCACTTGAAGCATGTTAAAATGAACATGTGCATTCTAAATGCTTTTAAGTTGATACATTTCAAATTTGAACTTGATTTAAGTTTATTTGTTTGTTTAAAAAATCACATAAGTTCACATTTCTTGATGAAAAAAATATTTTGGCCTAGCTAAATATGTCTGGTATGGTTGCTATGGTAACGTTTTTGTTCTGAAAAATAATGATGGGTAGATATGTGAACATGTTTAATTTGATAATTGAATAAATTTATATAGCAGTTATGTGAAGCGTTCTAAGGTTTACTAAAACTATGAGCATGACAAAAAACAGCAACAACCTGTCCTCTCTATTCTGACTTGTTTTCCATATACACATAGTGGTTTCTTTAGAACACTAACAATTTAAGTCCTATCATTATCATTCTGATAAAATGACTGTGTGCAATTGTACTTAATTCTTTCCAATACACTCTATCCTGTTATATGCAGTAGTGACATCGAATTTCACAACAAATAATTCAAATTTCTCATAAATAGTGCTATAAACCACTAATAAATGGTTGCCATGGAAACATTGTGAACTTAGTGTAGTTGAATAATATACTTTTTTGTTATTATGTCTTAAGATATTATGTAAATATGATTAAAAGGGAATTCACATCTAAGATGTCTTGATTTTGGTGGTGTAATATCCGTAGTATACATAAAAACTGATGATATTTCGTCCCGGTTGCCCTAACATATTTTCGTGCATCATACTTTCTTAAGGACCCTGTAACTTTTTAACCACTGGTCAAAATCATCTGAAATTTTCACAACTTATGTTTGAAAATATATAGTTTCAGAAAATGTTAAAATCTAAATTTGTGATTTTTTCGCCATTGGCCTGGTTTTTCCGTGGGGCGTCACATTTACGTCACAAACCAAAATGGCCACCTGTGTTGATGTATAGAAACCGCTTGCGGCTTATTGCAATTGCATGTTTTAAGGCCGATTTTCAAAACAAATAAGCCTTTAAAAAGTATAAAATCATTGCAAAAACATATGCTTATATGAACAATTACAAATATTAAATAATTTTAATTCATCTATAGTTGGCCAAACATTAAAAACAAATTGTCAGCAAACGGGAAGTCATATTACTGTGAAGGCAGCCATTTTTTTTCGTAGCAACGCTCAGATAGCGAAGATTTGTTAAGCTAGCTCTCGCTACCTAGCGAAATGAAGCAATATCTTGTAGCAAGTAGTTTCCTATGACTTTCTATCTGGTGATAGTCTTAGGCAACAAGCCCTTGATCTGACTCCATTAAACTTTCAATAAAAGTAAAAATATAGGTAAATAAAGACCTTAAGCTAGCTGTATGTTACATTTGACAGTTTGTTAATCACAGCAGTTAATTCTTAGACTTGCTAGAGTTACGCAGCCATAACTCTAACCTTGGAATGTAGAGTTCAGAATTCCCTGACTACTCGATATAGGCGATGCTAGTGTTACAAAAAAAACTTAAAATTGAAAACATGTTAATATTGCTGAACATATTAATTGTTAGATTCTAATCCAGAATTTGTAAAAATGGGACGGTTGGGTACTTCATTAAATTAATCTTATCTGATATTTTTTCTGCTATTATTTCTAGTCAGCAATGGTTGTTAGACAGACAAGATCTTGACAGAGAAAGACAAGCTGATTTAAAGATTATGAATGAAGAAGGGTATGAGAAATGTATGATATTCTTTGCCAACTGTGAGTATACATTCTTTTATTGCATATGTTACTATAAATAGTAACAAAATCGACGTGGAAGTGCGCCAATATAGCCTCAATGTGGGCAATACATTTCGGTATTGAGCAAGTGTGCCAAAATATCGATATTTGGCCCACTTCCTAGTGTGCCAAAAATCGATATTGAGGCAACTTCCGGTCATTACGCACCTGCAGTCCAACAACCGCAGACTTTCCGCACGTGAAATTCGTACGTAATTAGCAACAAGAAACTAAATATTCAATTTTACGACGTGTGTTTTTCATAGTGAAAATAAAGAAGATAATCAACAATTTATCAAGACTTACGTTTTATAACAAGCGTTCATTAGATTCCAACGTTTCGACGTTGAATAAACAAAACAATACATGTGACGTAACGTCAACGTGCAAAATAGCGCGTAACGTCGAGAAAAATGTATTTTTGTTGTAGAAAAATCATCGTTACATGCATTGGTCAACATATGCAATAAAAAGGTTATGAAACAGGGCAAGTGTGCCTTAAGTCGATATCGGCACACTTCCTCGGCATTAGCCCTCGGGCTAAAGCCCTCGGGCCAATACCTAAGCAAGTGTGCCGATATCTTCCTTAAGGCACACTTGCCCTGTTTAATAACCTATACTTAATATTTAATTTTTTTTATTTTCTAGAGTCCCAATCATATTAGTTGCCATTTTCAGTTGGGGTACACGACTTAACAGTTATTGTATTGCTCAACCCTGACAGCCTTTATTTGGGCTGGGCAACTTGTTTCTGCTAGTAAACATTTGTTTCGAGCTAGTAAAGAATAAAGCTAGTTGCCCAACCACGCAACTTACTTCAAAAATCATGTCGAGGAATATTATTCTTTGTATGTTTTTAAAAACTATGCTCCTAGTGTACCTAATTGTTCTTTGCTTTTGCTTTGTACTGGATGAAAGGATGCCCAGGTCCATTATAGATCTAGGATTGACTACAGAGAGTGAGTAAGTAGATTGACTGCTACATTATGAAAACTGTCGCAAAAGCAGGATAAATAATACTAAAATTTAAATTTTAATGATATTTGTTATTTTATTTCTTTTGTATGAAATTATATATTTATTGCAGTCATACAGGCTTTAGGTGAACAGCTCAAAGTAAGACAACAAGTCATTGCTACTGCTACTGTTTATTTTAAAAGATTTTATGCTAGGTAAGTTTTAGTAATGATAAGGGTTTTTAACACTCTTATTGAACAGTTTTACATCTGAAACCAATCACCCTGTTCCAAGCTCTATAGGGAAAATGACCTACGCAATCAACGCTGCTGAAAACCCAAGTAGACCAGCAGAGACAATTAACAGAACACAAACTTTTACATTTGGATTTTATTTTTTTATTTTTTGCTTAATCATTATTACAAAGCTGCATTATTATAATTAGTATTTACAAAATCTCTTTAGATTAACTGATAGCCTAAGTTATAATTCATGTTTACCTATGTTGTTTCTAGTAATGATAATTGATAGAAATAGTCTGTTTTTTTTCTCTTAGTAAATTTGCCAGCAGTACTCTGAAAGTTAAATTGATAACTGGTTATTGAAAAGCATTCAATTGTATTTGGTTCTTCTCTGTTTCAGAAATTCATTGAAATGTATTGACCCGTGGTTAATGGCCCCTACATGTATTTTCTTGGCATCTAAAGTTGAGGTAAACTTTATTTTAATTATTCTTATTTAAAAAATTTGTATAGTTATTTTTCAAAATTTTACATGTGCATGTTTATATTTGATAATACACTGTCCACTTAATATGTTTGTACTTTTATTTTTTAACATAAACATTTAGTATACATTTAGAGCAGTAAAGGTTATTACCATAAATTGATGATCATATTTAGTTCATTGCTTATGAACTAGACAGTTCACAGAAATTAAATATTAAAATACCTGCTCTATAATTCTCTTGTATGTATGTGGAAGGGGGGGGGGCGAGTACATCAAATGCTTCAATCTGTATATGATATCATTATTATCATTACTTTGTAGGAATTTGGAGTTATTTCAAACAGTCGTCTTATCACCACATGTCAAACAGTTGGTAAGTTTAAAGCGCAAAAAAGCTAAAAACAAGTAATCACTGACTTTGCATCGACCAGAGCACCTGAAGTTAAATCATCTAGAGTACAATGACAGGAATAAAAAAAACATTTCAAACCTTAACTTTCTTTCAAAGAAAAATTTACTTAAAAACCTTTATAAATTCTCAAATCCCTGCCACCATGGGTCAGCCCAAAACCAGTCTACATCCTTCTTTATTTACATATATAGTAAGACTAGTTGAGTATCTATCTATCAATCTACCTAGGGTGTCTTCTCCCCTTATGCCCAATTTACATATCTGTGCATTGGAATTATACAACCCTCAGAGGTACCCATTTAGAGTGAAGAAAATTAACTGTGTTCCTTGTGGGGTTTAAATCCTTGATCCCCAAGCACATACCTTACCACTGAGCTACTGCTCTTATAATAAATTAAATCAATGAAGAAATGTTATATTGGTACCCTTTAGATACTTATGCATGGCTGTTCCTTGGAGTTTAATTATTTGAAAATGTTTCATTATTACTCTTAAAATAATGAGAGATTGTTTAATTTATGTTTATAATATTTTTCAGTAAAGAATAAATTTTCACATGCCTACCCACAAGAATATCCTTACAGAATAATCAATGTTTTAGAATGTGAATTTTATCTCTTGGAAATGATGGTAGGTTACAACTGATAATATTTGTCTGTTATTGTGTACTTGAGATTATTGTATTTGATTTTCCTTGATCTTTAATAGCCGTTCATGAATATACTCGTATTGGCCAATTGGCATATGTTAAAATCCAGTTTGAGATTTTGTACATACTTACATATGTTAATACTTCCAGTGTCTTTTTTAATTTTTTAAAGCAATCCCTGCTTTTCTACATGTGTACACATTAATTTTTTGTGCTTTATTCTCGAACATTGTGGAAAAATTGTAGGACCATTAGCGTAAAATGTTTTGATTTCTTAAACCAATGTCTTTTTAACTCTTCTAAATTTACAAACAGAAACAGAGTGTTCAACATATGACTTTTGTGTGAAATTTTCTAATCATGTAACAGTCTTACACATTTTAAGCTAAAAAGACGAAACAAACATGAAGCATATTGTAATCACTTTCTATTGTTTTTGTTTCAGGATTGTTGTTTAGTTGTATATCATCCATACAGACCACTAGTGCAATATGTATCTGATATAAGCTCTACAGATGATAGTATACTTCCACTGGCATGGTAAGATATGTAGAGAGGATATGTGTTAACTTTGCATGCTCTTCTTATAATGTATGCTATATTTTTATATTGGTGAATTGTGTTTAGCCATGAATGAAAATATCATTTTCCATGGCTAACAAGTTAAACGTGGATCATAAATTGTTGAAAGTCTTATTTTTTAGTAATTTTTATGTTATTTCAACTTAAGATGTAGTGCTGATTTAAATACTCACTACAATACTTCTGTACCTACAATCATTAAAAAGTTAAATTTAATTATATACTATGATTATGAAACAACTATTGAGTATTTAAATTTTGGGGTCAATGTATGTGCCACTGACTGTTAAATAAAATGTATCAATATTTTATGCAAAAGCAGCTAAAGTCAACTTTGAATGTCATATCTTTATTATCTTTCCAGGAGAATTGTAAATGATTCACTACGTACAGATGTCTCTCTACTCTATCCACCATATCTTATAGCCCTGTGTAAGTGTACAAGTTTTTTTAAGGCCAGATTTACATCCATGCCTGCCACCCTCCCGTCCTAATCCAATTACTTTAAATATTGATATCAGACAAAAAAAATCAAATTTACCTTAAAAAATATGTTACACTTTTAAATGCATCCCATTTTTTTTCTAAATCCAGATGATAATCTAACATTGAATTTTCTATGGTCTAATGTTGAATTGCATACATGTACTTGTGAAACCTGTGTTAAAGACTGGATAGGTTGTCTAATCTTTAGTGAGACTGACTCTACCCTATGTGTTTTTAAAGGTCCCTCATCGAAGAAAAAATCCTGCCAAAATAAACAAAACAAATGAATAGATTCTATAGTATTATTTGAAAAAAGAAAAGAAACAGGAAAAAAAAATGAAAATAATTAGTACAGGACTCTACATTAAAGATTGTCCTATAGCCCCTGACAACAAATATTTGGTTCCGGGCAACTTTTTACTGCTAATAAACATTTGGTTTTTGGCAAGTTAATGTACCGCTGATTGTCGAACTTGGCAATGTACATTGTACTTTAAAAATTTATGTCCAGCCCTATAGTATATTTTATATAATATGGTCTATTTTTCAGCTGCTCTACATATAGCCTGTGTTATCCAACAAAAAGATTTAAAACAATGGTTTGCAGAGTTATCAGTTGATATGGATAAAATATTAGAAATTACTCGTCAGATATTACATTTATATGACCTATGGAGAGCTTACGACGAGAAGAAAGAAATTGCTGCTGTATTACAGAATATGCCTAAACCTAAAACAAGCCCTAGTCCGTGAGTATTTATACAGTGAAATTTTACCTAAAACAAGCCCTAGTCTGTGAGTATTTATATGGTGAAATTTTACCTAACAACCCTATCTTAATATCATCACCTCAACAACTGTTCACTCAGTCATGGCCTTATCCCTTTTAATGCTTAATATCCACAATGAACTAGTCTGTCTTCAATTATTAGAACTATGCATTGACATTTTCAAGATTTCAGGATAAAAATTTGACAATGAGCAGCCAACAGCAAAGAGCCTGGTCAGCTGGCACAAGGCTTTTTATATTGGGCTCCCGCATTGTAAGACTTGTTCACTAAAAATCTGGCATCTAATTGTTACATTGTATTTCTAATGTTTTCAATTTGCCAGATTTTTCATTAACTTAGTTACAATTATTTTGCTGAATTTATATAAAGGGAGACGACCAGCTTGTATAAAAGGTTTTGCTGATCATTTCGCAACTGAGATGTTTTAAAACTCTTATCAATGCAAAACGATAAACATTATTTATCCTAGTTTTCGTATAAAAAAAGTGATATTATTTCTATTTATTTGTCACACTTCTCATGACTTATAGCATTTTAAGTACTTACTGATTCACCTCATGGTTCCTGTCATGTATAGTCCGACAATATTAACCCCAGCTTGACCTTTATGCAAGAATATATATTAATCTCAGTATTTACAGTCTATCATTGTCTTCGTTTGTGAATCACGCTTTATCGGAAACTTAAGGCAAAATATATATACTTAACAATTAGTTTTGTTTTTATAAGAATACTTTAAAACAGTCCCAACATTGCCGACTTACGTGTTCTTCATAAACTAATGAGTCCAAAATTAAAGTACAAAAAAATGCCATGTTTACAAAATTGACTTATAAGTTGTTATAAACATGTGCATCTACTTTCTCATTTCAGTCCTCCTCAGTCACAAGGTCAAGAAAACAACAATCAACAGCAATCATAGTTTACAGAAAAGACATAATAAAAACATTAATAATTTATCTTATTGTCTTTTTCTTGGTTGGGTTAAACGCCATAGCAGCCTATTGTACAGGTTATATATAGGCGCTCAGTCAACCAACTCACCTATCCAGGAAAGGCTATATCTCTCGAGTAAGCTGTTAATCAGTTAACAGGCGCATACATTTGTAAGTGACTGCCTGTAAACTGCGCTTAATGATTTAGAATCGGTGGTAGGAGATATAATTGTTTTAGAAATTATTTGATGGCCAAGCGCCATGATAGTTTGCCTTGCCCAAGAATCAAATCTACAAACTTGATCAGTAGATTTGTGTTCTACTGACTGAGTTAGCCAGGTGGCTATATTAATTAATTATCTTTATGAAATAATGAAAGCTCTATCTTTGGCTCTATCTTTATAAATGGTTTAACTAAAATGTGTGACCGGGAACACCTTCGTGTGTAAATTGGTATTTTGTCCATAGCATGGTTTAATGCCATTGTTCATTTTATTTGTATACATCGTGTAATCTGAATGTTGTTGTAAAAAAAATTGTGAATGTCGTTGAAAATAAAATATGGTAAATTTTGTAAAAGAGTGTGTTTAGTATTTGTTATTTTCTTCTTAAAATTATGACTTAAAAAAATTTCTTGAATGAAATTCAATAAGCAAGATTAACCCTACACTGGTCAATCCTACAACTTTACTTTTCTTGACCCACCCCCTTCAAAATGGCGACCACAGGATTAGTGTTATTACATTTGTACTGGAGTTATTGTACTTCACTTAGGAAAAGTTGGCCCAAAATAATGCCCTATTTTTATGTGTGCCTTCCCTTTCTCAATATGTTTCTGGGGGATGTCTAAGTAAGTCTGTTTAATTCAACAAATGATGTATGTGCACAATCTGATTTAAACCCGATCTACAATTTTACCGCTCGCATACTTGCTAATGTAGATCTGGCCTTTTCCAAACGAAGGTCACGTTCAGGTGACCTTTTATCATCATAATATTCATGAGGAAATTGTTATGATTCGTAACTTGTTTACATCATCTATGTCACGAAATTTGAAATGAGCCGCCCAATCGCAGACTGTGAATAATACTGCTGTTAAATTAGCATGCAAACATAGGTCTAAAAATAGAAATTATGATAATCAAAATGTGATTAATAGTGTTTTCGTCTAGATGAAAGCTACGCATTGATTGGTCGACATAAAGTTCATCTCAACGTGACCTTGCATTGACTAAGTAGAGATCCAGTACGGCAACGCTCTACAGGATCTCTGTTTACAGAGATTGGTATGTGCATCACCCTAATCACCTATTGAGCGGGCAAGTCCATAGTTTAAAGTACATAAACATGAATGATTTATTATATGAATTGTAGGCTATAGCAGCAATCTCCGTAAACGGACATCCTGTAGACCGCTGTTGTTAGCGAGTAGGCGATTGGAGAATTGAGATCTGGTTTTAATCAGATTGGCAATAGCAGTTGAGAAAAACATTTACATGCTTCAAACTGATGTCAACTTTAATTTACGATATACATTTTTAATTAGTTTTTAGTATTCTGTTTTACACATGAGAAGTATCAATACATGTAATCAAACAGAAACACTATCATGATATATTTCAATTTGACTTTTTTCATTAAAAAATCTACTTGCTAACAATTCTTTCTGATTTTATAATGAAAAACATGTGATATACAGGATACATCCCTGTTCATAGGTGAATCTAGCAAGGGGTCGGGGGGGGGTCTGGACCCCCTCCTAGAATTTCCAAAAAGTACCTGTCCATTAGTGTTTTTCTTGACTGTGATTTAATGGTTATGTAGTTATTATCATTAATATGTTGCATTATTCTGCAAATGTGTATAATGTGGTTGTGGTTTCGAAAGTTTGGACCCCCCTCTAAAAAAAGTTTGGAACCTCCCCCCAGAAAAAAGTCCTGGATCCGCCCCTGTGTAGTTGATTTAATTATGGTCAAATGATGGAAAAAATTCCTATTGTCAGGGAATTAGATATCAATCTATGTCTTTGCTACTGTCTTAGATTTTGAGGGAAAATACTGCTATGCTAAATTCAGTTGACTGGAATTTGACTAACACTTAGCTTGTATCAGGTTACATTTAGACTTATATCAAACATATTTAAAACTTATATGCACAAATCTGTATCAGTGCCAAAAAAAATGTTTATTTAGAAAACTATTTTTTTGCATTTGAAGACGACAATAAGACGATAGTCAAATAAATTCCGGAACACGTAAAATTCGTCTGCATTTTAGACATAGTCGCGAAAATTTGTGACATTTGTAATTAATAGGTTCAGTGAAACAAAATCATTCTAGAGCAGTTTTTTATATACCAAATAACAAAATGATCACGTTGTGAAAATGAATATTTTTTAAAAAAGTCATTAAAAACCGATTTAATATTTAGTTTCAGATAAAGATGGTTAATGCCGTACGTATTTCGTGACCGGAAAAAATGTCACGAGTTACCTCCCTTAAGCCAATTTTTAGCATACTTTTGAAACAATTTAAGATTGAAAATAGTTAGATACATGATGGCTGTGGTATCATGGGTCGAAAGAATATACACTTAACTATCAAACAGAAACCTTCAAGATGATTAAATTCACGGAATATATTTAGTTCGTTTAAAAATCTAACCCTAGGTGCTCAGGCATACTTACTTAGGAAAAGGTCACGAAAGGTCACCTAAATCTCAATGCCAAAATAAGTTGATGTTGTGATCGGAAATTTGCGGCTTTAAATTGAACAGGGTTTGTTATTCCAGGCTTTTAGCCGATAGCCGTTTTAACGAAATCTGTTTAGAAAATTGCATCCGATATTTTCGCGTTGTCCGAATAATGCTACAGTTATTAAATAGTCGCCAGGAGAGATACATCGAGCATTTCACCGACCTGACGGAACAAGGTCACATTCATATAGTATAAAACTGTTTTCGCAGACGATAACTTTTTGTCTGTAGTGGTTTTTAAGGCATTTATCACGATACTCAGCGTAATTATTTTACGCAAATTGAATTTCAGCTATTGGAACAGTCTAAAACTCTTACTTTTTGTTTATGACCATCTGGGGCGTGTTGCATCGTCTCTAGAAATTATCGGTCTACATGGTTGAATTGAATTTCAACTAACAAAATAGGAACGTGTGTGGCCGAGTGATTACGACGTTGTATTGATAATCATGGTATAGTGTGCTCTGTGTTGGTTCAAATCACAACTAAACCCAATTATGTTGCCTCATTGAGCTAGAAACGTTAGCCTTATTGTTCAGTCCTTGGGTATCGGCTTAGAAGCACACTCCAGATTGACTTGCATCAGTTGCATATGCTTGTTTCATGATAGAGCAACACAATAAATTAGCTTAAGCATTACGACAACAAACAATTCATTTGTTCTTATGTCAAGCTTGTTCATGAAGTGGGACGTGTCACGAGGGACAGTTGAAAGTTAATTAATATCATCAATGTGTTTAGCCATTATACAATCCAAAAGCACAAGCATTTTGATATTAAATTTTCATATCACGCGACTGCTTGCTTTGACATGGACGGATATAGGATTTAAACCAGGGGGAATCAACCTTACCATATTCTTGGTGTATGTTATGATTTAAAGATTTAAGAAGCTATTTTCTGTTGTTTTTAAACTAATAATTTTTCACGTGTCACAAGACCCAAAAAACCAGTGTTCATGCAAGAGGTCTGAAAAAAGTTATGATCAATTCTTATTTTTATTTAACAGAGCCAATTTTGATTTGCACAAATAGTTTTTCCTTCTTGCCAATGTTTCTGATGATTAAATTCAATATTGAAGAAAACTACTCTAGGGTCGGCGAGATTTTCGAGGTAGGATGTGGTTGCCATAATATGTTTTGTTAGGTAAGACTTTCACGTACTTCTACGGGTTCGTAGACCTTCAATTGACTTACTTAATAATTTTAAAAAAAACTATAAAAACTCAAAATGTTTAATTGTATGTCTATTTTATGACCCAGAACATGCCGTCATCAGTGATCCATGCAGCATATTTTTTTCTCATCAATAAAGTGTAAACTTTCTACAAAAGCTTTGTACTTTTGGCTCTCGCTTATTGCAACTTTATGAGTGATAAATGACACTATCAGTAATATCTTTATACACACGCATGTAGGTGAACTTGGATTTTTACATGCTGAATTTTGGTATATTTTATTTTCTTTATCCTTAATTACTTGTTTGTTTCATCGTTGAAACATATTTTCTAATCTTATCTATAATGCACTAAATCAAGTGTCCGGTTTTTTTCATTGTCTGTTCACTGGCATCGTAGAGCAATACCCTGTCTGGTACGGAAACCAGACCGTGCCATTAAAATGTCTCCGTCCCGTTTACAGGGCAACGCACACTAGTGTTAAGTGACATAGCGACAAGGCGATGCGACAGACGAAAATGACGTAGTACATATGCAGTAAAAAATGACTGCACGTGAAAGTCGTGGTACTTGTATTATCGCGTCAGTACCTCTACTTGTGATAAGAAAATAAAACGAATGCTTCATTTCTTTATCTGTGAAAGAGCAGTATTAAAAGCTCGACCGTAGTGAGTTATTTGTTCAAAATGACAGTTATGAGGAATGCGATAAGAGTTATACATGTATATAATACAAAAGTGAAATACTACAGACAGTGTTTCTAATGACAAGGTTCCCGAAGGGTCCAACTTGGCACCATTTTGAAATTCTACCTAAGCTAGGTCATTTAGATAAAATTAAACGCATTATAAATGGTCCTGTTCATTTATCTGTATCTATATTACCTATTCATTTCTGTTATTCATATAAAAATTATATACACGCAATAAGGCTACACCCCCTCCCCCCAAATATTTTTGCAACATTCGACTGTTTAAACCGATGCACACATTAGATATGTGTTAATTCATGTTAAAAATTTGATTTTAAACCAAGTAATTTAACTTGGTCGTGACATGTACCGGTGCACGATAATGTTTTTTCCATCAGTATGAAAATGATATACATGTATATTTTTTATAGTAATTGCTTTTAACTATTTGATTTGGTTATCCTTGAAGCATTTAAACCATAAATTTATATAATTTTACTAAAAATTTCTTTTTACATTGTATGTGAGTTTATTGACATCTTAAAGTTGATTATGATTTACGGGGCGACAATGCGACATGGCGTAACTCAGCCACCATTGTTATGCTGTTGAAAAGTATGCGACTACAGGCACATGTTTTTTGTTTATACATGTACTAATTTATGTTAGCTCGATTTTGAAACAAGTTCTTACAACTTAGACCAATCACTTTCGAGCCTGTGGTGCTTTTCACAAAAATTCTTACGAAAGAAATCTTCGTAAGTCAGTTTCAAATAATTAGCACTTCAAAGTCAGACAGAGTTTCTTGCTTTTGACTTACGAATATTTTTTTCGTAAGATTTTTTGTGAAAAGCACCACTGCTTTCTGGTCCCCCAGTACTGAGCCAGTAGGGTGGTTTCTAGCTAAAAGGAAACAATAGAGTAAGTTTTGGATGGGATTCGAACTAACGCGAAGCTGGCTATTCAATGATTACCTGTCCCACGTTGTAACTGCTCATCTGCGCACACGCATTGTAGTAGGCAGTACATTGATCCTTAAAGCACCCCACTGTTGTCGTTAATAGATGAAAATAGTTGTGCAATATGAGATAGGAATTCACTGTTCTATTTTTGTTGAATTTCATGTAGTAAAGTCGACAATTACTTGAATATATATTTACATGTTAAAACAAAAACTCTTTTTTACAGAAGTATGGCGCCGTGTACCTTAAATTCCGGAAGAGCTGGTGAACTAACGAAAAGGAATAAAGTGATAAAAACAGTATTTTTGGTTTTAGTTTGGGTCGCTTTAGTAAGTAATTTACATTATTTTTTTATTCCAATTTAAACCTATACTATTAATGCGTTTGTTAGAATTTATTTTCATTATGCCATTTTTGATGCTTAATTCTGATATATTCATGTTTTATTTTTGATGGAGCTAACTACGTGTACATTTGACATTACCTCGGCCATATAGGATGTTTAAGAAAACTTGAGACAAATTTCAATGACTATTTACGTAAACAATGTCTCACGTTATCCCATACAAGCTTTATCTCAGTGGTCAGACGACCTACATTATGCCGAGTGTTCGGAGTGTTTTATCTAGTACACAGCAAGGGTAAGCATTAGCCATTGTTTGTCATTGACCCTACTTGTTTATTGATAGAAAAAGAAATGTCCAGAGGAATTGTTTCTTCTATGTATGAAGGAACAACACGGGAATCGAATTTATGTCCTCAAGTTTGACGCTTAGACATACTTAGACTTAGCTACATGTACATGTATATATAAATATAAATAAGGCGCATTGCGTGAGAATGAATGGGATAGAAATATTAACACCCCAGCTGGCTGAATTTCCCATCCCTGCGCCTAAACAAGAACATTCTTGGGATTGTCTTTTTTGTCTTTAAACGAGCAAATCAAAAGTGGCGACTTCCACATAAAAAACTTTAAGTGTTGTGTCATTACGTGGGCGCCATCTTTGTTCGCTTAGCGTGTGCTCTTTTACTGCGTACAAACCGTTCCTTATCGCAAACGTTCGCCCAATTCGCGTTCAAGAACGCAGTGTCCTTAATGTATTATCTTCATGTATTACAGGGTCTATTTCTGGAGATTACAGGTCCCACATTAATTGACTTAAAGATACGAACAGGTGCAGATTACGAGGATGTGGCCGTGGCAGTGTCTGGACGATCAGTGGGATATTTTATAGGATCTGCTATAGGTAAACTTTAAAGGTCCATTATCAAATGTTACACTGACCCTGAACTGTAACGAAAATAGACATTTATCAAACAATTTCTTTTCTTTTACTTTTTTACTGTTTTTACTGTTTACTGTTACTTACTGTTCCTGCCAAAACTATTTGTCAGGCTCTTTTTACTTTTTCTTTACTTATCACCTCCCGCGGCGCGCTAAATCCTGTCTGTAACACTCGAGAGAGAGGTTGGCAGTATTCAGAGATAGATAGATAGACACCCAAGTTACGTTTTAATACCATCATCGCTTAAGTATGTTTATGTTATTTTAAAGTGTAAGTATAGTCTAAACGGAAGTAGAATTTGGTTTTAATACTCAAACAGTAGTTTGATCACAATTTCTTTTAGATGAGACATCCTTTTTGAAATGGACATTTGTTAAACTATAAAATGAACATACTGCGCAAACTTCTTAATTGACCCTCCTTTTTCAAGAAGTGGATTCTTAGTCAAACTTTAAGTTAGGAAGCAAAATGGCTTCAGATATGTTCATTGTGTCTCTAATTCGTGTTACATTTATTGCATTTAAAATTTTGAGAAAGTTTTCATATCGAATGTCAATGAATATATCTTCCATTCGTATGGTGGCTTTAACTTAGAACGATAATATATATATTTCAGGCGGTCCATTGGTTGACAGATTTATCAGTTACTCAGATTTAATGGTTGCTATGTGTTTGACTGGCGGTGCCATAGCAACCGTTTTCGTACCTCTAACACGTATTGTGGAATTACTTTGGTTTATCATCGTGACACAGGGAACATTTGAGGGCATCATTAACATAGGTAGGGCCTATTAAATTTTGCCATTCAAAACACCTCGACCATTCATTGAATACGCAAGGCGAAGCACGTACCAATTTATGCAAAATAGTTCTAGGCTTTGAAACACATTTGTGATGTTATATACATATATATGACGAAATATTATTTAGCGATATTATTGAATCGTGTATTTTAAATTTAAAGACTAAAACGAGACCTTAATAAATCATCGTCAATACAATCGTGGATTAGTTTACTTCAACAAAGAATAAAGCATTTTGTTTTGTCATATGAAATAAAAGTAATTCAAGTATGACGTCTAAATAAGTACTCCGTAGTGAATGGCCGAGGAGTTTCGAATGTAACTTTTGTATTATCATAAGACAGTGTCAATTTCAGGGTTTCAAAGGAGTTCTGTTCACAGGAAATTCCGTATGGAATCCGAATATTGAGTAATTGTACGTACATTGGCATTTTGAAAAGTTCTTGGAAATTCGATATCCTTCAGTTTTCGCGTTACTAACAAGTCACATGCGTACTATGTATAAACTGTGTATGTCTGTGCACTTGCAACTTTAGAGAGCAGTTTTACGTACATTATACATTGGTGCATTCTGTAACTGGCGATAAAACAAGGAAAAATTAAATATTTTACACATGGCATTGCAAGATTTTTTTCCAAGCACAGAGTAATCATGCACGAAATTATAACTGATGCCTTATACCAACATGTACAAAATTATGTATAAATTAATTGTACTCATAAATTCTTTTCATTTTCATTGCAGCGGGACAGAAGCTCATTCTTTTACTTTGGGAGAAGGACGCCGCTTCACCGTTACACATACTGCACGGAGGGTTTGGTATAGGGTCCTTTATTATACCCCTAATTGCGAACCCCTTCTTAGCAGTCCCTAAACCAAAGACTGAGCATAAAAATTCCAACCACAGCTACGATGTCAACTCTACAGCACATATCACAGTAGCAGCACCAATTGGCTTATCAACTAATGGGACATCATCTTTTGTCGAATCTTTAAACGCATCAACATCCTCTGGGCAAACTATTGAATATCTACGCGAATCAAGAATTGAATACCCTTATATAATAGCCGCATTGTTAACATTAGCGTTGTCGATAGTTTTCTACGTGTACCAACTAAAGGGCTTCAAATTTCAAAAAGTAAAAACGGATTCAAAAGGAAAAACAACATTTTTAAAGAAATGCAAGACTATGGTCCATCCAGCAACATGTGCTGACGGCCATACTTTGTACGGTATAGAGTTATTCACGTTGCTCTTTATATATTATTTCAACATTGTTGGAGGAGAACGCATTTTAGGAAAATTTATTCGAGCATATTCCATAGAGCAGTTAGGATTTTCTGTCGATGATGGAAGTTACATCAACACCGCTTTCTGGATCAGTTTTGCGATTGGTCGAATTTCCGGTTTCATAGCAGCGCGTTATATTCCAATCCGGAAGTTGATTCTAATAGAAACTGGAGGGGTGTTTGTTTTTTCGGTTCTTTTGAACATTTTTGCTGTTAACAACTCTTTGGCATTATGGATTTTAATTCAACCCTTAGGGTTTTTCCATGCCCCTTGCTTCCCATCTGGGATTGGCTGGTCTGACTATCACATCAACATGACAGGTATGGCCATAACATTTCTACTCTTGGGCGGTTCCATAGGGGGCGTGGTCTATCTCAAATTGACGGGATTTCTGTTCGAGACGTACGGAGCACGTGCGTTCTTATTCCATGTTCTTGGATACGGAATAGCATGTGTTGTTTTAGCGATTCTATTGGATGTCGTTGGTGCCCAACATGGAAGCCGATTTAAGGAAAAGTTAAAGGCGGGCGACGAAGAAGAAACGGTGGAGTTAAAAGCTGAAAAGTGCTAAAGTTAAGATGCCGTTATCATAAACAAATTTAAAAGTTTCATTAAGATGTCTGTCTGGGGACGGTTTCCTTTGGGTGATTTGGTCACTCAGATATGTCATTTGGTAGAAATACTCTGATGAACATTGTTTATTTTTGTGCCATGGCTTTAAAATAAATGTCCTTAACAATAACTCAAAACTGTGTATTGTTATACATGTACATCATCCTATACAAGTTCAACCCAGTATGTGGGTCACACATACGAGGATACTAACAAGTTCTTTAATCATCATCCCTGACCACCGTGATTTATGTTTGACATATACTATGTGTTGATACGTCGTAAACCCCAAGCAAGACAGAAGAATCCCAATATATAAAGACATTGTCAGAAGTTGTTTTCATCATTATATTAGCGATTATTTGAATTAGCTAAATTTTGCATCGCACCTAAAACCAATATGCTTTGTCATATTTTAATGGAGCTGGATGACAACTAGATAGCACATTATTTTGACCAACCTCGGCCATGGTCTCTTTGAGAATATGCAAATTGTGATTTTAAACCCCCAACAAGATATACCTTTTATTATAATTAGACAAAACGTCCATTTTTCCCTGTGTTTGGTGATACTTCGTGACAGGGTACGCGAGCAAACTCCCCGCAGCGGTTATTTCCCTTTATTGGATGAATAAAGCAATGTAGAAACTCGTGATGTAACCGCTGTGGAAAGTTTCGGTACGCATGCACTGATATTAAGAATTGTCAATAAAAACTGGTTGAGTCAACCAATTGACATACATTACTGAAAAGTTGTGATAAAACAGGGCCGGGCCATTCGGAATGTCATATTCAGTAACGTCCATACATTTATCTAAGTGAATTCAAGATTTATTGAGTACTATTATGTTTAAACCCAGATGACTCTTTCAAAACAAAGATGAAATAATTCAGTACATATTTTATCTTATAAACAAACATGGCCTTGAGTGTCCTAAATTTGGCTTGATAATACTAGTGACAAAGAACGCTCCATAACTTCGTATCTTCTCGGCTGTTTTCGTTATCTTGGAATATTCTTCTATTAGACAAACTAAATCGAATTTACGGCGACCTTTTTGAACTAAAACGGACCAGACTTACATATTTATTAAACTTGTTATCTTTAAATGGACTATATATATAACTCTGCACTTTAAGGAACCGGCTTTTATGCTACTAAGTTTGAACTCAGTAATTAGAATTTTGTTCAGTTTAAAGCCACCATATGAAGCTATATTCATTAACAACAGAAAATATAACTGTCTTACAACCATAAAGTTATTGCAATAACTTTATTAGCACTTTTTACCTGTTTAGAGCGTGTAGTTTAAAGTAATTGCTTTAATACAGCTGTAAAAAGAGTTTTACTATTTATATCACAAATATACTCCAAGTCGTTATGGTGTACCTTCACATTCATAGGCGGATCCAGCGGGGGGGGGGGGTCATTAGTGTATTTCTTGCATGTAAGTCATTTTTAAGTAGCATGAAGCAATTTTTCTCGGTGATTAGCATAGATTTAATGGTTATATAGTTTTTATTATTAATATGTTGCATTTTTTTCTGCAAAATGTGTATAATGTGGTTGTGGTTCGAGGTTCGGACCCCCCCCCGAAAAGTTCTGACCCCCCCCCCCTCTTAGAAAAAACCCTGGATCCGCACCTGACATTGACGTTGTTTCCTCTCGACGAGTTATACATGTACGTCATTTGAGGGAAGTTTTTTCCTATTACAAGACTTCATCTTAAACTTATCGTGATTAAAACCATTGCCTTAAGTATTGGCAACAAAATTCTTCTTTAAGTTTCGAACGTATTTCACTTTGAATTACAATAAATAACATTAACATATTTAGGTGATAATATATTCATTAAAATTCTTTTTCTTTAGATCTAGAGTTTATTGGAGCAGATTTATGTCTTGTTGTTTTTTACAGTTCTTGGCCAATGTTCTTCGTGATAATGGGGCTTTAAGGTGAACAAATACCTCTTATCAAATGAAACGTTCCACTATACCCAAGCTCGACTACGAATATACAAGTCGTATTCTAGGTCATGCGTGTTTTTGTACTTAAACATTGGACTTGTCCACTGAATAGGTGAATAAGCTTATCCATGGACAGTACTTTACGGATTAAAACATGCAACTTTGATATTTAACACTTATTTCAAATACTGTATTTGCACATTTTTTTCAACTTTATATAATGGACTGTTTATAAAATAAGTGTCAGCTAACTAAACTATAAAACTAAAGAAATAATACACCCCTAAATATTGGTGTGTAATGAAACTGGCTATGTTTACATACGCAATGTTTACGTGGACGACCTGTAGTAAAATTGAACCGAATGTGAAGGTCATTTATGAAAGAGCATTGTTTTGAAACCTGGTTGGTTGAAATCGTCAAAATGACCGCGGTCAAAGGCCATATTGAAGAATATTATTAAGAACATCATCAATATCGCCAAATTTATAAAAGAATCTATATCCTTCAGGCATTGTTGTCTAAACATCTAATAACTGTTTTATATTTATACTCTTTAATTCCACCTTAAGGGCCGGTCACATAAAACGCATAAATCACGCAAAAATCACGCACCAAACTCAAGTCTTACGTGAGCCATCCGTGATATTCGCGTTTCATCAGCGTTTCTGACGTGGAGCATTCGTAGTTGTGAGTGGAACTGTTTCAGCCGTTATGCGCGATTCCAGGTTTTGAACAGTTCAAAATTTATCTTCGCGCAGTTGGTGAATAAATGAATAAGAAAATACGTGGTCAAAAACCACCAAAACAATACATTCATATGACAATTTACATATTCATGATTTAATAAGCAAAATGTATAAGTGTAATCTTAAAGAAAAACATAGACGGATGACATATCAGTTGTAATTCAGACGACAATGAGACTAAGTATGCCACTTTTATCCTTGATAGATTCTGCACATTGGATGTATGTTTATTGCGTATCAACATTATCAATTAAGCAACAATCATGTTGTTCTATACATATACTTATGCCATGAATGTGTGTGGTCTTTGCAATGTGTCTTGCAAATGGCAAAAGGTATATGTCAACGCCGTTTATTTGCCAAATAAAGATGTATGTATTCAAAAATTAATTGAAATTGTTAATAATAAAGGTGTAAGAAAATGTACCAGGAACGGTAAAAACCATAGACGCACCACACAGCCAAAATGCAAACAGGGAGATGGTTTTAGTTTTTTAGAGGTCATGCTAAAAATACAAAGCAAGAAAAGACACTGAACCGCTCTCATTCATGAAGCGCACTTACTGAAAAAAGATATTACCCCTTTAAATCTTGAAGATGAATAGCAAAGTAATTTGACTATTTTGATTTAAATTATTTTTTCTTAAGAGAACGACACTCATGCCTGAAAAGTTTTGCATCGGATTTAAACAAATAACGATTTTGTAATATTACTTCTGCATGGATTTGTTTTAAAATTCTTGGACAAGACCATAAGCGTCGTGAAATTTATATTTCAACAGTACACATGAACCCAATTTGAACCCATTGCGCATGCGCAATGCTTACATTCATACTCACGTGTTAGAGGAACACGTGTTGGCCACTCTGACATTTTCATTCGAGTCTTTTTATGTTAAAAGCAATATTTAGAACATTCCTGCATTATCAGTTGTTTTGTTTAAACTGGACTTTATTTGGTCAACGGTGACCCTATACATTATTCACAATTTGTCCATATATTAAGGGCATTTTTGCTGTCCTTTTGATAAAAATGTGAGCGAACAGTTCCGTTAAACTGTGTGGTTTTACATGGAAGATTAGGTATGCTAGCACAGTTCGAAACATTTTCAGATAGGGGTTGATTAAGTACATTTCGAGGACGATTTTGTCCAATGGGAAACTTAACATGGATCAGTCGTGGATTTTTAAGTCTCATTGCTTTTAAAATATTCACACCAATGTTTCTACTGACATGAATGTTTTAATGAAATACGCAAGGCTTAAATACGTTTTTAAATAATATGCACATTAAATTGAACATTCCAACATTTCATTATTTGTTATCGTGTGTGAATTCGTCCTACTTACTGACCCTAGACAGACTTAAACCTCTGAAAGCAAGCTTTAAACCTAGCACTGTACACATACTCTTGTCAGCGGCTGAAAACTGACCATACTTCCTACAGATGATATCTGAAGAATGGACGTATGAAAAAACTCCAAGACCAAACTCGATGTAGGTCTACAATGGTCCTGGGCAGCATAATATCAAAAATCTTACGATAATTTAAAAATACAAAATACATGTAGAAGGATTTAAGACTAAATCGGTCGTAAGACGCTTGATAATACAGGCCCAAGATCAGGAATAGAACACTGGATTCATTCCTTAAAATGTGTAAAAAGTGTGGCTCAAAGCCTGCTTCCATATACATATTCAGCTTACTGTACAGTTTTGTACAATAACTCTTGACCATTGAAATCACATTCAGTCAAATTACACACACAGTACCCACCGTGGTACTATTTATTTATTTATTGGAGTTAACGCCGTGTCAACACAATTTAGGTCATTTTGCGGCGTCCAGCGCACCTAACCTAGCTTTCTTGGACCATTGTCTATAACCAGTACTCACCTACCCTTCCACAAGGCCGGAAACTTCTCCATATTATCTAATCAATGGAGGAAAATCGACATTATTTTCATGGAAGGGTAAAACATCCCGAGGGGGGGAATTCGAATTCGCACCCCCTCGGGCACAAGTATCCAAATCCAGGCGCGCTATCAACTGCGCTATTGACACAGGTTTCACCTTGGTACAGCGGATCGACTGTTGATAAATTTCTAGCTCAAAGAAATTGGCCGTGTCGATAGTGGCGTTAGAATCCGAGACCCCTCGATCCCTAAGCACGCGTTCTACCACTAGACCACTGCTCATTTTTTAGTCAGACACGACTGTAATCGACTGAACTAGCCGAGCTGTTGCGCTAAAATGTAAATCAATTCAAACTGAAAATATTACATAAATCCGGATTTCGATAGCAAGGCCCGGGTTAAATTTGCAAAGTTTGCGAATAGTATTTCGCCATAAAATCGACAAGATTGAAGGTCGCAAACTTTATATAGATAAAAGTACTCTAATATTGACAAGGTTGCAAATATTACGTGAACTTTGATAAGCGATGTCTGAAACTGACCTGCTAATAAAACGTGACCACAACTTAACAGCGTGGTGTCATGGGCTTTTCCAGGACATCACGTGGGGTGAATTATTGGGCACGTGAAAAACTAGCTATAAAAGAGACCCACAAAGACTGATCTTCACTGCAGTCTTTCGACGACTCTAGCATTGTAAAACAAGAATCATGAAAACTTTGTGCTTTGTTTTGGGCCTAGTTGCCGCTGTCTCCGCAGGAAACATAGTAGAACTGGCAAAACAACTTGGAGCAAATACTTTGGTGAAATTGGTTACTGACGCTGGTTTGGCTAACACACTCTCCACTGGAGGTAGGCATTTACGTTTTCTTACTGTATTTTAAGTCTAATAAATATGTATTGTATTGAAAAGTTTTGATATGATTTAGCTGTATATTGGATTATTGCAAGCAGTTGTAAGCAAATACGATTTCAAGTTTTTCATAGCGCGAGTAAAAATCATTCCACAATCTACGATCGTATAGTAAATAAATATTAACCTGACGTTGGTACCCTCATTGTAATAATTTCACGCTTCATTGTCTGTCTATTTATACCTTCGGTAGATTCCGCGTATCATTCATACGAAGAAGCACGTGTTAACTGATCATGTACTTCATATAAGTATGTAATTGTTTGTGAGTTATAAGGAATGACTATGTAGCGCCGATGATACCGAGATGGACTGTGAACTACTGTAGTTAAGTAGGTGTTGGTTCGAGCCCAATCATGCGCAATTCTTTTTCATTTTTTAATATTTGTACAAACAAAATATTGTTAAAATTGTCAAAAAAATGTGTTATTTCATACACTCTTTTCTTTTTGTATTTTTATTCATCTATAATTTAAGTTTTATTATTTTGTAATTAGATCTAATCACATTTGATTTATTACATCAATTGCACGACACAATACGGAAATACAATAAATATCAATTATCATCTTCGCTGCAATCAGATGAGTCGTGTCGCAAGCTCATGATATTTTAAATAAAACACAATGCACGAAAAAATAGTCGGATATATGTATACTTTAAACGGTACGATGTATTGCTCTTTACTCACTTCAATTTTTAACTCGCGACTCGTTCAACTGCATCAGAAATAACGGAGATTATCGAGTCAGTCCGACATTTCTCGATGGGAGGCCGATTATTGATTTATACCACGTCATCTCGATTTAATTTTATTCTGCATAAAGGTTAACGTCAGGTTAATATTTATTTACTATACAGACGATGATTAAAGTCTCATTTTAAAAACACGATTGAATGACATTTCTGAACAATACTTAGTCATATTTATAACATATGTTTTTACAAGGTATTTTTGTGTGAACAACAAGAACTATTTTGCATAAACTTATGCGTGCTTTGCTTTACACATGTAACAAATACTAAATATTTTTGGTGGACACAAATGAATTGTTCCGATATTATTCATTCAATGTATTGTCGAGATTATCCGAATGGCTTTAAAAGCACAGCTTTGATTTTTGTATCATTTAAGCTTACCACACCATGTCTAGTACACCAATGCTATTAATTGTAAAAGCGATTTCCATGTATTGACGTGAGGACAATATTATCGGATGATTTTAATTTCAGGACCATTCACTGTATTTGGACCAACTGACGAAGCTTTCAACAAACTCCCAAAAGACATTCTTGAACGTCTAATGAGAGATAAAACACTATTGGCTGATGTTTTGAAATATCACGTGATCTCAGGCAAGGTCTACTCTTCCCAGCTTTCCAATGAACTTTTAGCTCCAAGTCTTTTGACAGATCAAGGGCAGGCAGTAAAGATTAGAATCAATATTTACGGCAAGGTATGTGTTTTCAGTTTTTAGTAAGAACATGGTCTGATTCCCCGTCGTACTTTGACGGGTAAAAGTACGTAAAAGTTCTAAATTGCTCACAGTCTTGCAAAATAAAGCGAAAAAAAGAAAACTGAAGGGGTAACGCGTAGATACCCTGGTCGACACCGCCATTACTGCGCTTTGCCTGGCCCTTTAACGATAGTGGTAAAGGGCATGTAATTCAAACTACGCGCTTTTTAGAGGTTTAAACATTCTGGGTGTGAATTTTTACCTGAGCACTGTTAATTTCTTTGATGAAAATGAACATAAGTCTGCGATTCAAACGTTGTAGAAATTAAGATATTTTTTCATTCATTAATTTTTCATCCATAGTATATTAGCATGAATTGAAATCAGTAAACATTATGCTATTTAACGATTATTAATTTAACCTTTTTAATGAGAGTTAATTATTACTTCAATACTTCGATGTCATTGTTTTTTTTCGCATTAACACGTTGCCTCATGGTTATTTCTACTTCTGACTCGATGAAACGCTTAGAATTAAAATGTAAATAAAAAAAGAATTATTAGAATGTTTTTGTGGCTGTTAACAAAGTTTTGTACGGTAAAATAAAGGTATAGTTCTGTTTCGCAACTGTCAAAACATGAATAATTTCACGGTGAATTCGTATGTTAAAAGAACGTCGTCTTACTTGCACGATTTCCCAAAGTGTGTGTATTATAATCGAGTAGAACTGCTTATGTTCTATAAGGAGTTTTTAGCTAAAATATTTCAGTAACGGCGAGGCCACGAGTATAAACACAGGGCACGTTCCACAAGGCGATCGCTAGCTAGCGCTTTTGAAAGCGATTTTATAGCATAAGAGGTCTGTTTCAAGCTAGCAAATCCAAGATGGCGACTTTTTCGAAAAAAAGTTCATAATTGTAACAAATGAAAACACTTAAATCGATTGTCACCATGATTATTCTATTTTACCACTTTGACGAAATACATGCATCAAATAAAAAATATATCAGTACATTGTATTCTTGAAAAAAGAAATACGTTCCCTCAAGGGGCAGCCATTTTGAAATAAGCAGAAATGTTCCGAATGATACGGCTAGCAAGAAAAAAACTTGCTAGGCATCGCTAGCTAGCGATTCAAGTTCGTAGCAGAACGTTATATAGGAAATCGCTATGTAGCGATACTAAGCGCTCGCCTTGTTGAACGCGCTCATAATGCATTCAGTCACTATGATTTTTTTCAAGCGTTGACAGATGAGAATAAACGGACTATTGTACCGCATAATAATGAACTATATATGTTACTTACAGACAGTCACAGCTGATGGTAGTCCAGTGGTCGTAGTTGATCAAAATGCCACAAATGGTGTCATCCATGTTGTTAACAGAGTTATGTTCCCTATTCCTCTCACAAACATCCCTGGTGAAGTAACTAAACAACAAAGGAGATTCTCAACTTTACTCACTGGTAAGTTTCTCTCTTTTATAATCCCGCTTTCAGAAATGCCGACTTAATTTTTAAAGGGTATATGTCTAACTCACGGGTTTAATCACATCAATTTCAAAATGTTTGATTAGGCCACAACAAGTTGGTCATGTGTTCTATGGATTCGCTCGCACCTTAATTTTGTAGGTTTTAACAAAAAAAATTATTTCCTCGCTCGCTCATAAAAATTTGGTCAAACCGCTATATAAAGCAACTTAAGATTTTTTTTCTTCGCTCGCTCGTCCCATTTTTTTCCAGAAAAAAACAACATAGAACACATGATCAACTTGTTGAGGCCTTATGAAATTTTACTAGTTATGAATCCTAATGACCACAGCACAAAAAAACATTGTAATAATAGATGTTCGTGAATTCATTCAAATAGTTATTTACATATCATTATTAATGGCTGTTTAAAACGAAAGTTAATTCAATTTCCGAAGCGTAATTAGGCGATTGCTCGCTCATGCTGAAGTAAATTGTATTCACTTGTCACTCAACTAGTAGGCACGAAAAACCCGTGAAATCGATTATCGGAACATCATGTTGTGTGCGTTATACATTTGATCACTTGTGTTCACTGTGTAAAGTGTGATGCAACGGAGTTTTTTTGTATTTTAAAATCAGAAATACTATTATTGCTATTTATATATTTTTGTTGGGTTTTACGCCGTAGCAACACATTGTTAGATCATATAATGGCGTCCAGCGAACCTAACCTAGCTTATCTGGACCCTTGTCAATAACCAGTACTCACCTACCGTGCCACAAGGCGGGAAACTTCTCCATATTATTCTTTATCAATGGAGGAAAATTGACGTTATTGTCAAATTTTCATGGAAAGGTGAAACCTCCCATGTGTGTGATTTATATAAAATGTCACAATGTTTTGCTCATGTAATAGAGTCAGTGCATTAATAAAATCTCTATCTATTCTTATTTCAGCTGTAACCAAAGCCAATTTGGTAAAAACTCTTGAAGGAGGACCATTTACATTGTTTGCTCCAACCAATGAAGCATTCGCTAAAGTTCCAGCCGCCACATTAAACAAACTTCTTGCCAATGTTACAGCCCTTACTGGTAAGTTTAGGAATATCTATATACATGTATACGTAGGCCTTCAATGAAACATGACCCGATGTCGGTTGTTGTTTGTTTGTTGGGTTAAACGCCGTAGCAACACATTGTATAGGTCATATAACGACGGTCAGTCAACCCACTCACTCCTCCACGAAAGGCTAAATCTCTGGATTTAGCTGTTAATCAACTACTAAGCGCATACTGTCGTCAGTGACTGACAACTGCCCTACATAATTAAAAATCATTAGTAGGAGGGAGAATAGCCGTAGAAATAATTTCATGACCAAGCCCCACGAAAGTATGCCACGCCCGGGAATCGAATCCATGACCCCTTGAACAGTAGACTTGCGTGCTACCAACTGAGCTAGCCAGACGGCTATGACCCGCTGTCACTTAACAACTCAGATTTACTTTTATAATACATGTACTTTTATAAATGCTTCATCAAAACTATTTCAATGTCTCACACATTATATTTCCTTATTATTCAGCATTTTCTTCAACGGAATTCAATTTCAGTGAAATTCGAATTTACTACCGTCATAATCCTTGCTAGATTTACTTTCTTTTCATGGTAAATTTTAGTAAAACTTGCCGAAGAGTTTCGAATGAAATCTATGCAAAGTAAACACATGGCGAGTTTCCTAAGCAAATCACTAGCTTGCGCTTTGTACCCTAGCTGGTATCCTTTTTACTCCAAAAGGAATAAGCATGTGCTATCAAATTAAGGGTACCAGGAGGGCAAAGCGCCCTCAGGTTACCAAGTCATCGGACACAGTAAAGAAAATGCTTTATTCATTATATATTAGTTAACAATGCAATTATGTCAATATGCATGATCGCGGTGACCGCTTATGCGGGGGTTATTTTGAGTTTGGGAGACAGAATGACTGACCGCTGGCTGGAGATTAGGTGTGACCGCTTAATAGGGGTGCATTATAGAGCGATTTACAACGGTCGCGGCACAAGCTGGCCGCTTACAGGGGATGACCGCTTACAAGGGGTGGACGTTAGGAGGGGTTGAACTGTATAAATATTTGTTTGTTCTTCAGATGTATTGACCTACCATGTTGTTAGTGGAACTGTATTCAGTGCTGGACTCAGTGATGGAGAAATGCCAAAAACTGTTGAAGGCAAAACTCTCACAGTTAAAATTGGTGCAAGTGAGTATTACAAAATTATCAATTTTACTGTTAAAACTTGGCGTTTCCTCAAAATAAAAGCAAAAGAGTGCTTAATTATGGTGGCATATTTCTGCCATCAGATAACCAATTTTTTAACAAACTAGTTAATTAAGAGGTCAACTAGTTACGGTAACTAGTTAACCTCTTAATTAACTAGTTAGTTATGTGGTTATCTAATGGCAGAAATATGCCACCATAATTAATAAAGTGTATTCCCGTTCGTCGCCTCAATCTAACAATGTCCTATCTCCATTTTTGAAAAAAATGAGATAAACATCCCACGTGACTTGTATGACCTTGTTCTATCTTCTAAAAAAGGTTTCGAGACTCTATCATGTAAAACAGCCCAATTTGCCAATCGTACATTATCCTATCTCCACACATTTTCTCTGCTCACAGCGTAAACATTGCTCTATGTCCAGGACATAGGTCAATGTTTGGGCTGAAAATACTGTTATCCGATCAAAATGAAGTCTTCGTCACCCGTTTTATGTTTTAATTGACACTAACAATGCCCTAAGTCCATAGAAGCTCGTTCGAACATTGCTCTGTCTCCTTTTGTCCAGTCGGAGTTCACAACTTGATTATCGTGTTTTTGCTCTCCAGTGACATCATATTTTCGGTGTATACCAACATAAATATGTATGCTGAAACTTAGGCAGTATTACAAACTAAAAATTATAGAAAATGTGCACAAAAACCATAATAATGTCTTCTTGGAGATAGCGCAATGTTAGAACGAGATGCATCAACCAAAATAAGCGAATTTTGATCTATCTCCAAACACATTTGTGCAATTTTCAGCATTATTATTCTTAATATTTCAATCTTATTCTTCATGTATGTGTTGAATAACATTGTAAATGTGCCTACCAAGTTTCATGTCTATACAGACTGAAACAACGAAGATATAACCTTTTGAACTTTTGAAGTCGATTTCCCAAAAATAAAAATTTGTTAGAGCATTGTTAGATTGAGGCGACGCGTTGTTTACAATGAATCAGCAGAGTGTTCAGTTACCTTGAACGTTCCAAAACGTTCCGTAACGGAAAGGTCGGAACAATTTTCTCAACCCATAGACAACTCAACCCGAGACAACTCAATCTCCTACAAAAGGATTGAGTTGTCCCAACATTGAGTTGAGTATTGCACGGGTTGAGTTGTCTTCGGGTTGAGTTCTCTCGTACTCGTAACGTTAGCTAACAGTAGTTATTGAACACGGGACAGGTAAATATGAACTACACAGTGTTCTCTTATGGTCAAGGGGAGTTAACTCATTTTTTGTTAACGAAAATTGAAATTTTGCGAATGTTATCTCCATGACAATTTTTTTTAATTTGATTAATAACTAACCTTAACGGTCAAACACATGTATCTCTACATCCTTTTGATGGTCTAATGGAGATAACTCGAGATTAAATCGATAAGCAAGGGAAATAACTCTTATATACATTGAATACATTTAATGGTCAAAGGGAAGTAACTCTAAGACTAGTCTATTTAAAATGGTACTACCATTAAATGATTTATTGTTACCTTTACTTTCAGATGGAGTCATGATCAACGATGCTAGAGTAGAGGAAGCCGATCTTGCAGTCACTAATGGTGTTATTCATGTTATTGATACCGTCCTCTTGCCACCTGGATTCAATGCTGGGCCTGGTATATACTAGTTTGTTGTGAACGTTGTGTTGCCATCCAAATTAATACATCATTGGATGTATGTTTGTAGAATACTTCATTGTAACATTTAACATTTTGTACTTCATACTTCGATATTGATGTTGTTGTTGTTTTATAATAAAAATGAGAAAAATATTTTTATGTTTTGATTTCATTTTTGTAAAATTTATTTAAAAATAACATAATATGGTTCAAGTTTTTGTTGGTGGGTTTAACACTGTAGCAACATATTGTATATGTCATATCATGACGGTCAGTCAACCTACTAACCATTCCAGAAAAGGCTTAATATCTTGATTTAGTTGTGAATCAGTTTCTAGGCACATACTCAGTGACTGACAATTGTCCTACATGGTTAAGAATCAGTGGTAGTAGGAGAATTGTCGTAAAATTATTTCATTAACTCCACGAAAGTATGCCCCGCAGCCTTTGGATCAGTAGACTTGTGTGCTACCAATAGGGCTGTGATTCTCCGGCTTTCTAAAACACAGTGACTATGTTAAAAGGGACTGACTAGCTTTTCTGGACACTTGTCAGTCACTGACGAACAATGCGCTTAAAAACTGGTTAGCAACTAAATTCAGAGATTTAGCCTTCCAGCAGTGAGTAGGCTGACTGACTGCTTTGATATGACCATGAAAATGTGTAGCAACGACGTTTAACTCAACTAAAAAATAAAAGTATAGTTACAGTATTTTAGAAGGCCGTTAGAGTACATATCATATCTCGACAAATGCCAAGGTGTACACCACACAGCAACATACTGACTAGCAAATAAATTAAAACAATACACCAGACACTTACATGTACAAGTATCATAATTCAATGAAGCTGTCTAATAGACAACTCATCACTGACTAGGGAGTGACTAAATATTATTTTAGGTCATTGACCCTGTATGATAATTCAAATACCACGCTGATGGTGGTAACAGAATACAGGCTAACAAATAATCTCATTGCATAACTTTGCCAGTTGAAATATTTTGCTGTAGTGTTTAAACATTACTGTAAGACCAGGGTCAACAAAAAACTTTTTATAATTTATTGCAGCGAGCATACAACATCAAAATGACATCTTCTTCATTGACAAATGTTATTATTTAAGGTGGTATGGTACTTCTGATTTTTTTTTAGATTTGCATATAATTTTTGGTACCGTTGTAAACTTGACGATATTTCCGATTCGGACCTACTCTTTATTTGACGTCATTATTGTGTATCACATATCTCTATCAGAACAGATCGCCGTGTTATAACATATACAATGGGCCGTCTTGATTTGCCAGAGCGCCGGCTCAAGCCGGCGTACGCCGGTTCCTAAAAGGGCACCAGCACATCACTTTATTTGTTCTGAGATTGAGCCGGAATCACTAGCCGGTGTACACCGAATACGCCGGTTACGTTTAAGCGACGAGCGTGTGACAAATATGGCTGAAAATGGCAACAAGTGAAACCATTATTATGAAAATTTATTAATTTTATGGGTTAAACACTATTGTGTGTAACGTACAATGTACACATTTAACTCTTTAGACACGAACTTGAAAACATTGACGATTGAATAGTTTATTTATACACACTGCTTGAAATGCGACTGTTTTCAACAGTAATTTATCGTATTCTACGGTCTTCACTCGTCAATACTTACCTAATTATTTGTGACACAACCACAGCCGTAGCTATTGGTGCCATTTTAGTTAACCAGAACGCTTGATTCATATATGTCACACCAGGGCGAGCCGATCGGCGATCGCCAACGCTAGTTCGTAAGCCGCTCTGGCAAATCAAGTCGCCACAATATGTTGCTTTAAAACACAACCTGAAAACCACTGTCGCTCAGCCACGCCCACTCCACCGAATTAAGGATGGTTCCATTATTCATCCATTATATTCAGAAAAGTAACACCACTTCTATCAATATGCGACATGATTACGTCTTTATTAGGCATTGCCTTACCTAGAAATGAATTTTGCTGTCTTAGTTTGATTAATTGTTTTCATAGTTTCTCTAAATATTTTTATTGCCAAATAATTACTAAATAATTGGTAATTTGTCACTTTCATGCAACACGCTGTCAACTAGTTTAGTTATGTATGTAACACATAGCTTAATAATAAATATAATTAACGCTTGATACATTCATAATCGTCGTGGCTGCGAATCGTATTTTAATTTTTTGTTAAGTTTAACGCCGTAGCAACACATTGTATAGGTCATATCACGGCGGTCAGTCAACCTACCCACTGTTCCTGGAAACGCATTTAACTTACTATCGTGCGAGAACTTGTGAGCAGACGCTGCAGACCCCTTTGACACTTGTATGTATATAAACCTGACCACAGTAAAATAAACGTATTTGTCAATAAAATATGTTTGAACTTACATATTCTTACATAGTCACGTGCGTTTTCATTTTATAAGCATAGGGGTGCATGCTATAAATCATTCCGCGATTCAACATTGTGCTTTTGCTCTCACTTCCCTAGATTCGAACCCCACTAGGAACACTGCAAATTTTCTTTAACAAGAAATTTGCCAACCGTTGTTCTACACCATCCAGGTTTTAAAATAAGTACTGTTAGAATATCTTGCTCGAAGGTGATTTCAATAATCAGGGGATATCACGCCAAATTGTTTAGTCGGCTGAACATGTATATAGAAGTAGGCTTATACCGCATGTTAACTTTTTAAGGCCATGTCAAACCGAAATTTTGTTAAGCACCTGCGTGCGCGTAGGTTTTAAGGTCCTCAATGCAAAAAACCCCAACAAAATGATAGGTGAAATAATCTTAAATAATTCTGATGTTCTGGAATTCGAAAACGAAATTTCGTTAGGGAAAATGTGTTTGACAACAACGTTGTTCTTCATAAGCTATTTGTTATACCGTGTTATTTATACAATGTAGTTATATGTTTTTCGTTTTTCGTTTGTATGTTTTGTGAATAGGTACCTAGGTTTGTCAAATTGTAGTTGAAGCTTAACAAAATTCCAATTTGGTAAGGCCTAACTGAAAATTAATGGTCGCAATCTCCCTATTGGTATGGAGCCAACTGTATTTTTCATAAATCAGCAAATTGTTAATGCGCATGCGCATATGGATATATCTGCATATTAAAATCACATGCAGAAAGCATGAAAACATGAGTCTAGACGCAAGAGGCCAACATTATATAATAAATAAAAAGGAACATGTGACTTAGAACGGAACATAATTATATACTTTACAATTATAGTAGAATCTCCTTACTAAGTGATTGAAAAACTAAAGAACATATATTCCTACTACGTCATATTAATCATATTTCTGACGACATTAAATAAATTAGAATTGGTCAAATTTTAACAGAAATCTGTCAGAAAAACCATAAAATTCTCACGTCAACAAACAAAGCTAATTACCAGCTATAGTCGCTCATTAACATTATTATATTTATTTTAAATAAAGATGGCAAGACAAACTATCACGCCTTTATAAAGAATGAAAAATTCCTTTTTTACATTTTCTTCTTTTCTGCTTAAAACCGGAGCCATTAGTATAATGACTGTTGACAGCACATTGTGGTTGACGCTAAACGCCACTACACGACCGTGTCTTTCAAGTGGCTTGTTTAAATGACAGTGTTTCGTACCGTACCATCGTCGACGGATAGGTTATGATTTAGTGGAATTTTATGCATGCGAGTTTAATTTAACTTGAAGTCAAGTTGTTTTAATGTTTTTGCCCATTAATTTATTTACGTGTGACATAAATCATGCTGTGTTTAAATATGACTAAAATTTATACAAATTTTTACTTTTTTTTGGAATATGTAGGTATTTACAACGAAATTAAAAACGTGCACATAACGTAGTTCATCGAAAATAGAACTAAAAAATACAGTGCACATTTTGTCCCGCCTCAATAAAATTTGATATTTTTAAGGCTTACATAAGTCCGGTGGCGTTGTTATTTGCATGTAAATTTGTGTTATGCAAAGGTCATACTTTTATGCCGGTTGTACCGGATGGCCCGGGATTGGTACTGAAAAAATAGGTTCAGAGAGTGTCGGAGAGACGGCTAATCGTACTGATATTTTAAGAATAATGAACTATAAAACTGCAGATTCAGTGCAAAGTCTTTTTTTCATGCCATTTTAGGGCCATCGTCAGCAACTACAATACTTTCTTCTGTTACACTCAATACGTATATCGTGGAATAGCCGACGGTGTTTTAGGACCAAATTCATAACCATATCCCTCTCAAAAAGAATTTATATTCCCTCTTCCATGCAGTAAAATGCATGGACCATGTCATGTCAGGTTTTGTACAAATGTACCAAAATAGTTGACATATACATATTTGAACGTACGCTACAATATTAAATGGCCGTAAGACACGTGTTTACAATGTTCACATGATATGATATGGTCAAGAAATACTTTAAGGTTCACTATTTATATTAAGTACGAGTCACGGTTTGTTTAAGTACATTTATATTTGTTATTCTTATTTCTTATTCTTTTTGTACAAAAACCTAGCCACGGGGCTCAGTCGAAAGTGACCCGGCTAGCTCAGCTGGTACACAAGTCTACTGATTGAGTTGTCGTAGGTTTGTTTGTTAGGCGGGGCATACCATTTAGGAACTCGCTCATGATATAATTTCTAGCTGTTTACCAGTTATTAGGCCGTAGAAATTATTGCATAGCCAAACTCCATGCCCCCACCCAGGGAATTAAGTAAGCTACCAACTGAACTAACAGGGTGGATATCTTATTTAACGACCACCTACAAAAGGTTAATACCAAAAAAGGCTCTCATAAAAGTTACCACAGAAAATTAATCTTATAAAAATCAGATTATGTCCGGAACAAAAAATTTGATATTCGGCAAAAAGCGTCATAAAAACATTACGAACAGGTTCAAACTAAACACTGTAGAGAGTTGAACTAAGTACTCAGCCGGACAAAAACGTCACTCATTTATATAATTATATACCGAATATTAAATAATTAAGTGCGAAATAAAATTCATTTCGCGACGTTAATTAGAGTCTTATTATACAGGCCACATGATTTAAATTGTGTAATAACATTGTGCCGTTTACTTCTCGAGAAATAACTAAAAAACCTATAGTTTATTTTTGACAACCGTGGACACTTAACATAAGAAATTCGTGTATGTACTTTCTTAACTACGATATTTGGCAATTAGTGAATTATAACAATCCACTCGTACAACGAATTACACTGAAATTCTAAGAGATAGTGGACACACGTACATACTTAGCTCTTCTGCTCATTTTGCAACAGATTCGGAATAAAAGTGGACTTAATCTTAAATAACTGAGCAGAAATATTTTCGCCGATTTTGTTCAAAGACATACATGTAACTATGGAATTACAATGTTTAATTATTTTTATATAAAGTAACATTTAAAATTGGAAATAATTTAACGCTTGTGAATTACATTTTCGAAACGAAAGATAAGAAGTAGATATATTTCTTACGATAAAATTTATAAATAATATTTCGCCAGCATATATTTTCGAAAGTTTTTCAAATAGGACATTTTAACCTGTGCACAGATCAAAGTGTGTAAGACTATATATTAATAAACTAAGAACTAGTTTTATTTAACAAAAATGGATCGCGTTTGTAACTGAAAATGCCATACGTGATATAGACTTTGAGTGTTTCAAATAAATAGAAGCCAGTGAGTGGGTAGTAACAAATAAAGTCTAAGACGAACGTCATTGAAATCCACAGTGTTAAAGACTAATAGACAATTATGGCTAAGAATAGGGAAACTTCAACGGACAAAGAATATGCAGTGCCTGGAGGGGGGTTCGGGGACGATAAGAAACCTAACTGGGTAGATCTGGCGCATCTTGACTCTCCAATGGAAGACTCGTTAGCTAATAAATTAATTTACAAGGTATGTTTTTACATCTCATGAAACAAATATTAAGCTTGTGGTATTATTTCATTTTTTGTATTTTGTATAGTTGTGCAAGAATGGTTCTATATTGCTGTTTGTTGTTTTGTATTGTTAGTAATTCCGTATACGTATTGGTAATTTTATTCAACTGTCAGTGGTACATATATTATTCCCACTGATTTAAATACTCGATATTTGTTCGATAATCTTCGTTTATATATACGGAAATATATTTTATTGAAAGTGAGTACAGCCGCGTGTTCAGTAACGACTGTTCGCGAACGTTACGGCTACGGGACAACTCAACCCGAAGACAACTCGACTCGTGGATAACTCAACCCAAAGTTGGGACAACTCAATCTGTTAGTAGGGGATTGAGTTGTCTCAGGTTGAGTTGTCTTTGGGTCGAGTTGTTCCGATCCTAACGTTACGGAACGTTTTGGAACGTTCGGGGTAATTGAACAGGCACCAGGGGCCTGTATTATCAAGCGTCTTACGACTGATTTTAGTCGTAAATCCTTCTATATTGTTATAAGTTTTTTGATAATATGCTGCCCAGATGTATAGCTCGGTTAGGATAACTTGGGACGAAATACAGCAATACTATTTTATACACAGGTGGATCTATGTATAGTACACGTAATTATCGACTATTATCAGTGCGTTTTTGATGTATTAAATTTAGTACGAGAACACACGTTCCACGCATTTAAGACATGGTTAGTACTTCCATTTCACAAAATCAGCTGACCACCCTATTTTATGTAATACCCGAGTCCAAAATATGTAATAGAATCGAGTCTTTTGTCTCAAGTTATTATTCTTGGTATTTACAAGGAATGTTCTGTGTGTAGGATCGATTTGAAATTTACCGAGCGAGCTCAGGAAATACATTTTATTTTAAAGTGTGGTGCAGCCACGAGTAAAAATGTCATTTTCTGAGTATATGACTTAAAATCCCGAAGTACTACGTTAAGGCCACCTTGTTCATAGCTTTTACTTATTATTTTGCGGTCAAGTTTCAAACTACACAACTATCTACATTGTATTTTGTTTTGTTAATTCTTTAGATAAAGATATACATGTTTGTTTCTTATATTTACTATGCCTTGATTTCTTACTCGGTAATTTTCCCTGTTTTGATTTAAGTAAGACCAAGAGTAAAAAATAAAACTAAGATTGCCCAAAGCTAAAAACTTACAAGTACGCAAATCAAACCATTCCCTGTAATTTTCTATGAACATTTACCCATGTCAAACTTGTCAGTCAGTTAGTCAGTTTTAATTTCATTCGATTATTAATTGTGTTGTCAATGAAATCACTATATATGTACAGTAAAACCTAGCATATCGTTCACCTCTAAGTCACAGTCACCTCTCAACAACAACTATCAAAATATTGAAAACCATTTACTTTCCATTTTCTTGTTTTGAACAGATCGTATCTTTTTTTTTGTTATAGTTTACACAGTAAATACAAGTGAGATTTTACAGGCAGGTAGAAGGCTTCTAGATTAACTTTGCTTTAAAATTTCATGTTGGTAGAATAAGTATTTAAGGGCTCTGCATCCCGCGCGAGGTTCGAGTACGCTGTTATATATACATGTAGGCGTTAAACTGTATATTGACCGTTTATTAAAGCTCAAACTCGTTGCCCCGGCCGTACCCATAGTCTGTAAAATCTCAGCTTGATCCGATCATGGGTTCGGGCGGGACAAATAAGTTACGTATATTCACTTCTTGTATTTTTGTTTTAACCCTGATGAAGGCAATTATAGCCGAAAGCTTGGGCAAATAAACTTAAATAACTCATTTGTAGTTAGACTACTATTTTTCAATATTTATACATCATGACGGTACAATTATCAAAAATCAAAAGTCAACGGTCAAATTTGCTATTTATTTTTAACTATGTTAAATGATTGCATTGTTATGAAAACGCAATCTTTACAGAAATTGCATATCTTCTAGCAATCATCTATGCAATAAGCAAAATATCAATGGCCAAGTTTTACAAGAGTTTCACCATAGAGGTCAAAATTCTGAATAATTAATATTCCCCTTCGTCAAAACTAGTAGGCTGGGCTGTGACATATATCAAGTATTTCTTACGCATAAAAGGATAAGTATGATTTATTTCTTTTTAATTGATATTACAAATCAATGAATATTTCTTCTAATATATTCAGACGCCAGTTGATCTGTTTCTTTCTTTTGATGTGACTTGTCTATGTTTTGAATTTCTGATAGAAAGGCTGGGTCGGTTGAATTCACCTAAAGTTTAATTTGGGTTTTGTTGTGGTCAGAACTTTACCAATCCTGGGGACATAATGTGTAGACTTTGTCAGTAATTATGTTCGAAACTCGAAGCTTGTAACATAACTTACAAAGTCCACTTGGCTTAACTCAGTTTATGAATGATATTAATTTAATGTTTCAAAGTGTCTAGCAACAGCCAACAGCCTTCAAGTTGTTGCTCCACACTCAAAGATAAACACTACTAAGTGTTCAAGGACCAATGACGAATCTTGTTGACCCGTTCTATGGTCCACGACCTTAATTCGAGGACAGTCTCAAACTATTTTTAAAACCCTTTTAAACAAATACTTGTACAACCAAGATAAAAAGCCACAAATAACTTGGTCAATTGCAAGTAATGCCTCAGTCCGATAAAATCGTGGCTTGTTGCGGACCCGTACGTGAAGACAGCCATAGGCCATGGGAAGCCTTGCGTATTGATGTTACGGTACGCACATGGCACAAAACAACACACCCGTACGGAACCTTAGCTGGAAGATTTTAATCTTCTTGCGCAGACGCTTTCTTTTTACGAAACAACTAACTGTTGTAAAAATGTCTTCATGTTCAGAAGCAAATAGAACTGATAAAATGAAACGGTTAGTGCCTATTCAACTGTTAAATATTGTAAATTCTGATTTTGGTAATTTGGTGTAATAAAATCAATTTTACATCTTACAGAGAGGCTATAGCCTAGGTTGACATTGCTTGTCTCGGGTGAATATTCCGTTCAACCACTCACTGTAGGATGTGATATTTATATAACAACTAATCATGGTTCCCAATTATATTAAGGACTGTGCATTGGCATAATTTATGAGGGAATTCTACCTTAAATAATTTTATGATCAAATTATATTATTTTGTCTAAGGTTGTTTTGTGGTCGGAACGCTTTCATTTAGACCGTACACTTGTAAATCAAACATTATACAATGAATAAATTGATAATTTGAATTAATTAGTGTTGTAACACATTAAATTATAAACATAACATTTAAACCAGACTTTGATAGGCAATTTGACAAAAGCACTTTAGACAGACAAAGGTTTATTCATTGATGTATTTTACCATGATGTAAACAGGCGAAATGTGTGCTCCCCGCAGGCTTGTTGCACGTTTTACGCAGGACGGATTCATGAGCGATGAAATAGTTTGCCAACAAAGGCGGCCTAAGTGTTCCCAATTCCTATCAATCTCCGTAAACAGATATCCTGTAGACCGCTGTCGTACAGGATCTATACTGTCTCCGTGGAAGGTCACGTCGAGATGAACTTTGTGTCGACCATTCAATACGTAGCTTTCATCGGGACGAAACACTATTAATAACATTTGATTTCGTGATTTCTATTTTTAGACCAAGGTTGTAAGCTAATACATCAGCGGTTCTATTCACAGTCTGCGATTAGACGGCTGATTTCAAATTGCGTGACGTAGGCGATATAAACAAGTTACGTATCATAACAATTTCGTCATTAATATTATGATGAGAAAAGATCACCTAAACGTGACCCTCGTTTGAAAAAGGCCAGATCTAAATAAGCGAGTAGGCGAGCGGAAAATTTTAGATCGGATTTTAATCAGATTGAATTCCGATATATATATACATTCAGTGTCTTTGCTCACCCGGCTAGCTCTGTCGGTAGCACAAGAGTTTAATGATCGAGGGGTTTGGCGTTTATTATCCAGGCAGAGCATCTTTCGTTGAGATTCGTATTTCTATATAATTTATACGACCATTCTCCTTTCTACCACTGATTCCAAATCATGTAGGACAGTTGACAGCGTCAGATCGAGTGTAATTTGTAGCTCAATGCTTAGTTCTCAAATACTATGAAAATACTCGTACGTTCCTTTGAAATTACGACGACGATGATGGCTTATTGACGTGTTTTTCTTCAAAATATTAGAATAATTTGAACAATCTAAAAGACATGTTTTGAATATTTACAATTGTACAAGTATATCATAAGCTTTAGCGATCTCTCTTCTTAAAACAAGCCATGACTTCCAATGTTGTATTTACGCATATTAATAAAATAATAATGAACATAGTGTTGTTTTAATTCAGCTTTATTAAGAAATGATAAGACACCTTATAAATAAGTCAAAACAAGAGAAAGGAAAAATGCATAAAAATTCTTGTGTAATTATTATTTTAAATGGGCATAAATTTGTTAAACAATGGCATTTATTGCAAAATGCTTAATAAAGACTCGTCCACTGTGTGACAATTGTCTTAACAATGCAGAGCTTGCCTCGTTATTGCCACACGGATGCCGCACTAGTGCCTGAAATAACCTTGAATGTTAATACGTATGTGACATTGTCACGTGAAAGGACGTTCTTAATGACCTGATAATATATTTAAAATAATTCAAATGCAAAATGTTAGTATTTAAACATGATTTTATGTTTTTGGAAGGCATATTATGCGTTAATTTTTACGTATTTTTACAATGAAAATAAGTGAAGTGATTATAAAATGACATTACGTTTAGCCTTTCTATTTTTTACTATTTTTGATAAGTGTCGACATGGACCCATATTATCATAGTCTTATTACTGAATTTCTAGATAGTTAAAACATCCTTTAGTAGATAATTAAATGTAAAAAACTACTGCTCAATTTAATGTTGTGGATTTATCAGGAAAAACGATCTGGTATTCAGTGTTACATTTTATTTAACTGTTAGTCGCATTCATATACCCATTCTCGTTCTCAGAGTCTAGTAGGATTCTCAATACTAGCACACCAGGATGAGGGGCTACTTTGCGGCTCTGTAGCCAACGCGCATCTCAGTGTGCACATATGCTAGTATTGAGAATCCTACTAGACTCTGGGAACGAGAATGTCATTTACCCAACTAATTTAATTCTATTTCTATCGATCGCTAGTACACAAATACTGTAGTGAATATTTAAATCAGCAGGGTTTAAACACGCGCCACTGAAGCTGAATAAGATTTAAAACTAACATGAAAATCGATCATGATACAGCCATAGATTAGACAGGCTATCGTTTATGGACATATTCAGAAATGATCAGAAATACCAACACGTAAACTAGTATTTCATACACCACCAATAAACAACAAGTCACCAAGATATACTCATTTTTATTGACATGTAAACAACAAAACAACTTTTCAAAACAACATTAATGATAGAGAAATACCAACATGTACCTTTAACAACGAACACCATTTACTCGAAACACTAGTGGACGAAAAACACCAGTTATTATGTTGTTTTAACGATAGACCGTCTTGTAAGTACCCCGAGGTCACATGTAATGTACGAACAAAGTTGGTGATGAACTAGTACGAACAAGCTTAAAAGTACGCCAACTGTCACGTGTTTAAATATTTTAACATTGTGACGTCATGTGACCTTTGACAAGTGACCACGCCTCTTGTATTGTTTATTGATAAACATGATTAATATTAACGAGGATATTTTTGTTGTTTATGGTTAAATTAGAAACAATTCAAACTAAGACGGCAGCAAACTGAATTAATTCTGCTAAGTTTTTACAAAAACAAATTCCCAAGGTAGAATTCCCGTAATGGAACACAATGTTTACGGCCACAAAATTGTTCTAATAAAACTGGTATTTAATTGTACTCTGTAAAATGTCACCATGTCAGATTTTTAAATTATATTAACTATATTTTGGTATGGACAAGTACACTATTTTGATATCAAAGGGAGATAGTAACTCACTTTCATAAACAGTTTTCATTAATGCCCGTGTCACACAGCCAAAAAATTTGACCGCGAGTTGCGGCGAGTTGAAACTCGCAGCAACTCGGCTGGTATCGTGTAGATCTAGTACTGATGTCGATGCATCTCTCCACATGTCGCAGCGTCTTGGCTTGTCGCGGCGACAATTTTAAACCGTTTAAAATTCTCGAGGTGGATCGCCGAACTTTTTATCTCGTGTAGATGTCGAGAGGATGTCGTATGCAAGTCGTGAAAACTCGTACTCGTGTCGTAGTAATGTCGTCACATGTCGCCATGAAATCTACCTCCGCGAGATGTGCGCGAGTCTTTGCGAGTTTTTGCAACATCTTCACGAGTTTGCGCGACCTCCTTGCCACAATCACACGACATTATCGCGAGTTAAATATACTTCGGAAGAAATCTGTCAACAGTTTTTATCCAGACGTCATCGAGTGAACATGCCAAAGAAGGGAAAGTCACAAAAGCAAAAAAAAAGCTCTGCCAATACTATCTCTTGTTAAACGATTTTGAATCAATCTTGCTATTTCAAGTTCATCATCGGCATCTTCTTCATCAACATGCGCCATCAATGTCTGATCATCCTGTATGTCTTTCACCATTTGGTGCTCATGCGCTTTGCTCGCTATTTATACAGCCTTCGCAAGATGTCGTGTCATCTAAAATGTGTGTCGCACTACTCTCTCCACAGATGGTAATGAACTCGTAAACATGTCGCGTTTAAATCGGGATAAATCGTCGAAACTCGTAGTAGCTCGTATGAATGTCGTAAGATGTCGAAAGAATATCGTGTACATGTCGCTCGTATGTCGCTATAAATCGTCGCTGACCGTCGATGATCGTGGACGTCTCGTGTGAGTGTCGTACAACACTCGGGCAGATGTCGTGCAAGACTCTTTATAAGGCCATGCCATATCGCAATTTTGTTAAGCGTCCGCGTGCGCGTAGGTTTTAGAGTCCTCGATCTAAAGAAAACACAAAAATGTTGTCAACTTTTTCTTAAATAATTATGTTGTTCCGGGATTTGATAAATGATTTTTCTCAGGAAAAAATTGCTAGTTCTTTGTTTCTGTGTAGTTGAAAAATGAAAATGTACATGTGTCTGTTGTATATACTTATTTATAGAATTACTTTAATCTCACATTAACGTCATAAACATTCATGTACTACAAACTTAAACGGTCCAAGTACTTATTTTTGTGATTACTAGCTAAAATGAACATGGGTTTTCGTTTTCAACGGTGTGTGTTTTTGTGTATAGGTTTGTCAAACTTGAGTTGACCCTTAACGAAATTTCAATTTGGCATGGCCTTATTATATACATGGTAACCTCATTCAAATGCCACGGGAAGCAACCGTGGTGTTTTGTATCCTAGACTAGATTGTCTTCCTTGCATATATATTTATACGAGTAGATACTCTTTTGTATATATTTCAATTGAATGCCCTAAGGGCATAAATATAATATCTTTTATTATTCTACAATAAGTATAAGAGGGAAAAGGGAATGATTTTAAAGTGTATATTAATTTTGAAATATTGATCTAATGTGTTATTTAAGTCCTTAATTGACATAAAAATTGTGTTACTTGTAAAATTATTAACACTGAACATACCGTCTTAAAGTTACTTGTATTAAAGTCAAATTGAATTTAATAGACATGGTAATCTAAAAAGTTCGTAAACCTTTGAATAGTTTTTTATCTGTAATACAAGAGATGACACTACACAAAGAAGGATTGTACTGTTGACGTTCAGTCATACACACTACCAAGCGTTTGCCATCTTTTGGTGAAGCATTTTATGGCTCAGGTCGTTCCAAAACACCACGCCAATCCTTTCTCATATAGAGAAGGAAATAAGGCATGGTTACCAGAGCTGTCGATGTTTTGCTGAGGGTTGTGCTTACGCTGTTGTTTTTCGTTTGTCTTCGTGAGAAGACGAACAACCTGCATGAGTCGTGCATAAGGTCGCACGATCATGTCGCGCTACCCTGTCTTCCCCTCTATATATCTAAGTTTAACATTTGGTAAAATTAAACACCACTTCAGGCAACACCACGTTTAAATAAACTTTGGCTTATATCACTCAAAGAATCATTTTGGTTAAAAAGTAACTTTATCTACAAACTTCTTGGGAAACGTATAATGTCCAAATTTATATAGATATAAGATGAACATAGATATGAAATAATTTTGACTAAAACGTTTGTAGATAAAGTTACTTTTTAACCTAAATGACTCTTTGAGTGAAACAACATTTTTGATATAGAGCCAAAGTAATTTTGAAAAGTGGTGTTAAATATTACTAAATGTTTTCTACTATGAGAGGGTAACAGGACCATGCGCCATGATCGTGCGACCTTATGTACGACTCGTGCAGGTTGTTCGTCTTCTCACAAAGACAAACGAAAACAACTGCGTAATCACAATTGCCAACAAAACATAAACAGCTCTTGTAACCATACATAATTTCCCTTCTCTGTATGAAAAAGGATTGGTGTGGTGTTTTGGAAACCAGAGTCATGAATCGATAGTGACTGAAATATTTAATAGGTAAAATACTTGTGTTTTTGTTTTCGGTTTGTGTGTTTTTTTGTGAATAGGTACCTAGGTTTGTCAAACTTTAGTTGACGCTTAACAGAATTCCTATTTGGCATGGCCTATCCAAATGTCGTGACAACTCTTCCATTTTGGCCACGAGATTAAACTCGCCTATTGTCGCGGAAACTCGCAGTACCAACTCGCGAATATGTGACACGGGCTTTATGAAAACCGGTAATTGACCCTGTAACTATAAATGAATCTAAATCAATCATTTTATATTTATAATTTCAGCCAGCTTTACGGTTCCATGGTTTGACTGGAGGATTATGGGGTGCAGGAGTGTTATCGGACGCCCCTTCAATACCATCGGATCGTCCACCGAGTTATAAAATGGTCGAGTCCATTAAATCAAGAGGGGATGGCTACAGTGATATAGACACTATTTATAACAATGGAAACATATCCGCCATTTCTCCTTTAACTTTACGTAAAAGAAACACAATGGCCGTGATAGTGGTGGCCATCGCTTTATTGGCAGCTGTAGCAACGATTACTGGTTTAACTTTACATTTTCTTCACCCAAAAGGTAGGTACAAAGTTACATTATCAACTAACCTTAGCCACGTGCTTTTTCATTACATAAGCATAGGAGCGCGTGCTGTACTTTTGGCCAATGGTTTTACCCATTCGGAACTCCTCGGCTACTTGCTACGAATAATTATTCATTCATGAAAGGTCGAGGTGTTCCGAATGTGATTTTACCCCTATGTTTTATTAAACTTTGCCGAAAATAGTGCGACATTTTATGAATAGTATGACTTCACATGATTTAACTATGGACCCTTTTATAAAACTGTTTGTTCACCTTAACAATTATGTCAACAAAACTCAAAAAAAAAAACCCGCGCAAAGTTGAAATAATTCTGCTTGTTTTCTACGGACCAACCATATAACAGTACCCTGTTCAATACCCCAAACGTTCCAAAAACGTTTCGTAACGATACATTCGGCACTCCTTGGCCATTCGCTGCGAATAATCTAATCTAATAAACAAATATACGATCGTTAATGCAATGAGTGATGTTTCAAAATTTACGGACTAAAAACGAAACATCACTCATTGCCTAAACGGTCGTATATTTGTTGACTTCAACACCGGTAGTTTCAAAATAGCGTCTAAATATGTCCGATATTATTCGCAGCGAATGGCCGAGGAGATCCGAATGTATCGTTACGGAACGTTTTGGAACGTTTAGGGTAATTGAACAGGCTACAGACATCTATGTAAAATGTGTAAATCAAGACTATTTTCGACCTTTGCACGAGAGGGAGATTTCATCAGCATCGTGTTCCGTCGTAGCGTAAACTGGTTAAATAGTTCTATAAAACATATCTTCTCTAGTAATATATTTTGCGATGTTAATATCGAAATAACTTACCTTTTTCTGTTTTAACATTTTATAACATATATGCACACGTCCCAATACTTTATTTTTTGTTTGTTGGGTTTAACGCCGTAGCAACACATTGTATAGGCCATATAACGGCGGTCAGTCAACCTACTCACTCCTCTTGGAAAGGCTAAATCTCTGGATTTAGCTGTTAACCAACTACTAAGCGCATACTTTCGTCAGTGACTGACAAATGCCCTTCATAATTAAAAATCATTGGTAGGAGGGAGAATGGCCGTAGAAATAATTTCATGACCAAGCTCCACGAAAGTATGCCCCGCCCGGCAATCGAACCCACGACCCCTCGATCAGTAGACTTGCGTGCTACCAACTGAGCTAGCTGGGTGGCTTACTTTATTGTACGATTACACAGACAACTGTGGTTTATTTCTTAAACATGTTTTACGTACGTCGTAGACCTAAATGAAAATAACAGTCAAATTAAACCACCATGCAAAGTAACAATGTTTGTTATTTTATTGCCAAATGTATAAATTAAAATTTGACATGAAATTATGTCAACTGCATAGAATGTGAAACGATGTGCAAAATAATGTACACGAGCTCGCTCACTAGGATCATAAAAATCATAGACGGTAAAGTTATCAACATCAATGCTGAAAATTTAATTGCCGATAAGAAACGTTGACAATAATAAACGTTTTAATAGACAATAAATCAATCAAGTTAACAAACGTTTTGACATGATTAATAGCTGTTAAAAATTCTTTATTGAATTATTGAAAGAAAAAAATATTTATTTAAAATACAGAACAGAACGGAACTTAATGCAACGCCAATATAAGTATCGAAGACGGACCAAGACAATACCTAGGGGGGGGGGGGTCCGCATTTTTACGTTTATGTTTTGATTAGCTTACATAGTGATTAAAACAGGTTTTCGACGAAGTTGCAGGACTATCACGATGGTCAGTCAACCAGCTCACTGTTTATTTAAGGGCTTTGATATCAGAATTAGAATCTTGAACCAGAACTAAATTACATTCTTTCGCTATCTTCATTCAGCGGAAGGTGTGAGAGTTGCCGTACGAAGTATTTCATCCAAACTTAAAAAAGTATTAGCCCATTGTAAATTGGACCCATGGTCCCTGAATTATCTACCTCTGGTAGACGCGCTACCGGCTGAGCAAACTGGATTGCTTTTATTCCTTTAACAAGGTTTTTCTAATAGGGTTGTTTCCTTGAGCAAGAAACTTTATCCTACTAACTCAGTACTGGGGGACTAGAAAGCGGACTTAAAAGTGATAAATCTAAGTTGTAAGAACAAGTTTCACAATCAAGCTAAAATGAATTAGAGTAACATTTGAAGATTGAAGATGTAAGACTCTGGAAGAATGTCCATAATTCTGAAGCTATCTGAAGTTCCAAACGTATATATGAATTTTACTGATGTATTCTTTTATATTTTTTTTTTCAAAATAAAAAAAAACGATCGGAATCCATAAAAAAGTAGTTCTCCTACCAAACGGTGTTCTAATATTAGTTCAAGATCGCTTAGACGATGTTTCATCCCAGCTTGAAACGCCGCCCATTGCCCGCCCATTTTGAAATGATTGAATGATTGAAATGTTCGGAATTTACTTTTACTACCCATTATACTCATGTTTAACATATTGTTTAAAATAATTAGACACAACATTGTCATGTCATATTAATAATACTATAGCTTTTACTTAATTGTCAACATTATAATAACTTTAACATGATACATATGTTCAGTTCTAATGATTAATGTTTAATTTCAAAATGTTTGGTTTACCACTCACCGATAAAAGGGTTGTTGGTTTGAGTCCAATTACCCACTCTGACAAGCTTTTTTGTTAGAAAGAGAACAGTTGCTTACTTGGAACGCTAGTCTAGTATTGGTGCAGCCGAAGAAAGGTGATTCGATTAACTGAACGCTCCATTTGATTCTAATTTGTTGAAAAAGGGACAAACAATCGTATAAAACTATTTAATTAAGATTTTTGTGCGATTCTTTCTCTAAACATTATGGAATTATTTTTATCACAATTCAAATCATTTATAAAATAGTTGCAAAAATGACAAACCGTCCCGAATAGTTATAAAGACCATGTGAGAAGGCATTAATTTGAGGAAGATAAAATGTATGGAAGTTTGATAATCGATTATAAATGACACAGTTAAGTCGAAAGTTGAGAGTCGTTCCGGTTTGATTTATGGTTCACAATATGAGCTCTTTATGAGATACAAATCAAGTGAATCAAATCTATACAAAAGAACCTGTTTTTGTAAAACAAGTGTAAAGTGTATAAAAGACGTTTATACACGATAGAGGAGGACCTGATGATAAATGTTAGTCTGCTTGAAGCAGGCTGATAATTTCCACCAGACCTTCATTTGCCGTACAAGTACAATTCTCGTACCCAGAGACCATTAAGTATTTCGTTGTTAGATCGAGAAACTTGATAACTTATGGGTACGAGAATAGCAAGTACACGCTTCAGTGACAGCATGCATAAATACATGCCTAATTGATATAATGCATAGTAATAATAATAATAATAATAATAAAATAATAATAATAATAATAAAGACTTTATTTATCGAGGCTACACATTTGGATAAATCCAATCCTCCACGTGGACCTCTGGTGAATCATGTACAAGATATTTACATGAAAATGTATTTACATCAGCAAATTACTTGTTTCATGTGAATTTGCATAAATAACATGTATAATACAAATACAAGTGATATTGATGTTTCTAGTGCAATGGCTACCGCATCTGGTGCAATTAGTCAAAATGTGATGTATGCATAAGAACGAGCAAGTAAAAATGGACTTTACCGAAAATAAACGAAACACATACATAACGTCAGACAGCTTATACAAAGTGTGACTTGAACACGTCAGACAAGAGACGGCTTCATGCCTCTGTCATAGCTTATAAATTACTTCTTATGAGAAACAGCTGGGTTGAAGATCAACGCTTGGTGTTTATTAATTTAAAATAAAACTTCAGTAAAAAAGGTTATGTTAGACTCTTACTAGATGTCAACTGGCTGATACGACAGATGAAATTATGTCTGTCGTGAAAAGTCATGTTGTAGAACGTATTTGTGACAAATTCTCACATTTATAGCTCTAATGATAAATTATTTTTAATAATACGTCCACGCATTAATTTCAAACTTAATTGTATTTTAATATGGACATGGTTGTGTTTTAATTATTTGATAATATGTAAGTAGGACATTACTAGTACCCTGTATGGCGATTGGTCAATTGGAAGAAAACTTATTTTGGTCAGTCAATCTACCTCACCGTTGGCATTGCTTAATCTCTGAATATAGCTGTTTACCAGTAACTAGACGCATGCTTCCGTCGATGATTGACAATTGCCCTACATTATTAAGAATCAGAAGTAGGAAGGAGAATGGTCGTAGAATTTTTTCATGACCAAACTCATAAAGAAAACTCTAGGCAAAGGCGTGAAATTTGAATTGATGAAACTAAGTGTATTTGTAAGCATCACCGTTTATTTATTTTTTATTCTTGTATATGTCATATAACGGCGCCTAGCGCATTTAACCTAGCTTTTCCAGACCCTTGACTATAACTGGCACTCACCTACTCTTCCACAAGGCCAGCCACTTCTCCATATACCTTAAAAATGGAGGAAAATTGAGATCATTGTCAAATTTTCATGGAAGGGTATAACCTCCCCGGGTAGGATTCAAACCCGTAGCCCCTTCGGGACACTAGATTCGAAATCCAGGCGCGCTACCAACTGCGTTATCGACCCGGGTTACACTGTTGCCAATACAATTTATACATTTGCAATATAAATAAACATACAAAAAAACAACAAAAACACAAATGAAAAAAGACCAAGAAAAGAGACTCACACACGTATATGTTTATCATAAAGAGAAAAGTGTTTGACCTTGGCAAGAATACTCGTTAACTCAAACAAGTTTTTAACGTAGCCAAATAAATAAATATTGCAAATAAATCACTTGCAGTAGTGTTAATCATACCACGTACCCTATACTTGAAGGTTAAGTTAAGAAATGCGAATGGCCATTTTTCTGCCACCGTATACCATACAGCTGTTTATGAGTTTGTATTTGTCATTGAAGAAATAATTAAACTTATTGATAATAGGTCAAAATGGCTAGGAAGCGATTTATTAGCAGTTGTCTTACTTAGTTATTTAGTAGCCAAGAACACATCTTTTACAACCTGTGACCTCGTTGATGTTGTGTCTACATAAACTCAAAACTCATTAACATGGTCGCTTTAAGGTTACATCAGTGTGGTCTTATGAATGAAGTGGTCCAATTTGTTTGCTTCAAAATATACACCATGCCGTGGTAGATTCATAATCTGAATATAAATATGGTATATTTATACAGTTTTCCTGATTTTAATCTAATATATATTACATTATATATTATATTGCGTAACATGATTATTACTAGACCGGTTGTTATTATACTATTTTAAGTGAAATATTAATTTCTGCATCCGTTGGTTAAAACAATGCACACATTTTACTACTAGTGTTTTGTTAAAGAACATTTTCTACGACTTGATGTTTTTATTGCTGTTTAACATCGTTTCGAAAAATGTGCTCTTGATTTATATTATGAATAAAGTATCTCATGCATTTTACTAAAACTGATTTATACACGCAATTAAACTTTTGAAATTATCTTCGTGCTATTCTTTAACATTTACTTGTAAGGATTCGTTCAAGCATTAATCATTTAAAATGCAGACTGGGCATGTTGTCTGCAACGACACCGAAGCGAATTTGTGAAGTTACTAAACTGACATTGCTAAGTTGTCTGAAATCCAGATGTTTCACATGACCGCCAATTCGACTACTTAAAATAATGAAATGCCAGCAAAATAGCTTCTCTGTGGCTTTTCCCTATCGCAAGCCATGTTTTTAGCACATGATAATGGCCAGGGTAGCCTTGAATCAAACTCCAATTTTACTTATCTGACACACAAAATGTTCCAATTTCAAATCATGATTGGTTTCGTAGAATATCTTGTTGTTTGAATTATCTGTTTAAAAAAATGAGTAAGCAAACATATCAACATCAGCAACAGTAAAACAACCACAGACAGAGGTCCTAAACAAAAAGATAATTATGTTTAGCAACTTTTGTTAAGGACATTACACTTACAATTGGCCTGTGTTGACTTTCTACTTAATTCTCACTCTTAACTAAAATGCAAGATGTGCACTAGGATAGCATTTGAGACAGGCCTATTGTCGTCTTCTTATTTGACATTGACAATGAAAACCCCATCGACTTCGCAAGTGTTAACTCTGACCATTGTTTCAAGTATGTAAGTCATCAAAATATTTTTTTAATCTGCCATAAACATATCTATAGCATGAACAACTCATTAAAGTCATCAACGTACAAATGATAACATTAGTTATAAATATAATACTGGTTTAAACAATTTTAAAATTCTTTCTTCATGTTACTATATGTTTAACATTAAAATCATTATCAAAGTCAAAAATGAAATCGTATATGTTATACATAAGTGACTACTAATTTGCAAATTTGGATTGGTGACATTTTTATTAATATTCCCAGTAGGCATAGTGATATAAAAGATACACCATATAACCTTACGTAAATATGTCAGTGTAACTGACACACCATCATATAGATTTAAGTCAGATGGTTCCTCTGAATTTATTAACTTTAAAATATTACCTCAATGATTTATAGCATACATGTATATTATGTATATATTTAAGTTTGTCTTGGTATGGTATCGTATTTCGTTATTTTCTTATATTAAACGTTTTAATGGATATATTGTTTTTAGACAATGATATTAAATGGTGGATAATAGAAGTGAAATCTTTGATACTGTTTGTTGAACATGAAAGCATTTCAATTGAACCAGAAAACTCCCCTTGCCAGCTTTCCTTAATCATTAAAAAAAAATCTTTTACATCGCTATATCATAAACTTCACCATTATTAATGGAAAATATTTCATCGTAAGGAACAATTATATGTCAAGGAATGAAACAAAAAACCAATTCAATTAGCATGTTTAAAGGCTTTAAAACTAATGTTTTTGTTTATTGTTAAGTGTGTTTCATTTTTAAATGATGTATAATTACATTTGTTTCATTTGTTTCAGCTTTGCTTCGAGCTAACGTACGTTTTACAATAGCAAACAAAAATTTCACGGATGACATGGCTAATTCATCATCTCTAGATTTCCATGCTTTGGAACAGTCACTTTGTGAAGAGGTATGAAAAATTACTAAGTAAATCTACATAAAGTTTTGCTATGAAGAAAACCTTTGTTGTTGCAAAATCATACGACTTTGTACGTTTTTAAGTTAATTCTAAATGCCTTATTTGAGAAAAAGGTCACTATATTAAAATCATTCCATATTTAAGACCTTCTTTTTTGACGGTCTAAGTAGTGGAATTGTATGAGATTTTTTTGTATATCTGATATGAATACATACTATCAAATTTGTTTAAAAACCGTTTATATTAGGGGTGTAACAATACGGTAAAAATCGTATTGCAATATATTGCAATATACAAAACCCGTAATGCAATATATTGCAATACGTACCGGTTTATCGCTTAAACATTAATTAATGCATGTTACTCGTCCTAATTGGATCAGCATAGCACACATATAGGTATTTTTAAATGATCTTTTATGCAAATTTTTGAATTACTAGTGTAAGATGGTCTATATGTTAAAGAAAATGCGTGGTTTGAAATAGACTTCAATTGACTAAAGGTTTAACCTTTGAAAGCTTAGTAAGATTATTTCAAGTATTCAATACATTTTAACATTTATTTAAACATTTTACTACCAGATTCTGATAAAAACAAGCAGTATGACTCACAACTACAAAACCGGTTCAAGGAAAACCGAACCGGTTAAAAACCGTTACAACTCGTTTTGCAATATTAACCGGTATATCGGTTAACCGTTACACCCCTAGTTTATATTAATGTAAGTGAATAGAGCTCCTTGCATATGAATATATTGTACGATGTTCGAGAGTAATATTTAACTGCATATGTGTCATATATATTAGCTAATGAATAACGCTAAGTAGGAATGTTTAAAAGTGCCATCAATGAATCGAACAGCCAATGGAGATGAATTTAAGTAGCCATTAGATATGTATAGAATTAATAAGCATGAAGATCTGATAATTCGTGTCTAGCTGACACAACCATAACGCTTATAGAGGCTGAGCTACTTTTATGTAATGATACTGTGTTCTAATGAAATTGTATGATTTGCCGTTATAGAAAATAAATCAATGCTGCAAATTTAGGGAATACTGGTGGATCTCAATTACAATTCAAAAACAATATATGCTTTAATCAATCAGAACTAGCATCAAAGCTTCCTTACATGAACCTATCATATGTTCTAATTAAAGACACTTTGTTAACGCTTTTGTTTTTCAGATGGATAACTATTTCATGACAAGTGAATTATCTGAGTTTTACTTAGGATGTAAACTGGTTTCAATGAGGTATGATATTTATTTTTAATTCGTGTTTTGATTTTTATTCAATTTTCTAATATCACTCTTTCAAATGATGAAACCACAGAGCACTGTCATTGGCAAGTTATAACAAAAACCTTTTGTAGAGGGTTGGAATTTACTTTCATGTTCAGGTATCTGCATTTACTAAAATGAGTGAAATACATTGGAAAATAAATTGTTGCAAACATAGAGATGTTAGTAGCTTCTATAATGCAACAAAAACTTTCATTGACAAAATAATAAACACACAAAGGAAATTCAATATTTGAGGCCTCGAACAAATCTCACCCCTTCGTTGCATATATATTGCAGTGGTGGTTAAATGGAAGAACGTGAAATTTTGAATCGGCCACATTACCTAAAACAGTTGTTTATAATTGATCTTAATTAAAAGAAACACATGGGTTTTTTCAGGCACGATGGCACTAACGTGAAGAATGGTACAGCTGTGCATTTCAGTTTAGATTTTATAGAGAATTCAGTTAGTAACGATGGCGATAGAATTAAAAGAATAATAATGAGAAGGGCTGATCGTCATAAGACTGATGATACTCTGTATCTTGTTATCAAGGATTTTCTTGTATATCTACGTAGTTTACGAGTGGATCTTGAAGTTCTTCCTTTACCTGATGTCCATCCAGGAAGTACAAATCGCCGTAAAATACCATGGAGTATGTATGCCTTCTTTTTATTTTGGTTTTGATAAACACCTTAGAAACTCATTCTATAGGACATATTACGGTGGTCAGTCAACATACTCACCGTTTCTAGATAGGATAAATCTCCAGAGTTAGCTGTTTACCAGTTACTGAGCGCATACGTAGGTCTGAAAACCGACATGCATGATTTAGAACCAGTGGTATAAGGGAGAATGGACGTTGAAAAAATAATGTTATAGCCAAAGTTGACAAAGGTATGCCCCACCCAGGCATCGAACCTCAATCAGTTGATTTGCGAGCTACCGACTGAGCTAGCCGGGCGACTATGTATACCTTCAAGTTAAAGGCTTCAATCATATTTGATAGTATGCATATAATAATAATATTTGTTAGGTTCTATAACAGTTTATCAAGTATACTAGGTCAGCTTATATTGGTATTTAATTTCTTTTTGCAAATGCCTTGTGGCAAAGTATGAACAATTAAAATTTGCATTGGTACTTAGCAAATTAATCTAGGTTTTATTAGTACTTTGTACAAGGCATAAACTCACCGAACATCGCGCTGGTTTAGTTCTGAAATGAGTAACGGTTAGTGCCAGAAATAGCAGAAACCCACCTTCGATGATAAATTGATTAACGGTATACATAATATTTTATTCATTGATTTCAGATCGTGATATAGACTTCATTCCTAGTAAGTTTGGCACAAATATAGACACACAGCGTATCGTACTAACTGAAACTAAACACATTGTACTAACTTCCACTGTAACAAAAAACGTAATCAAGATACCACAACATAACACTAATGCCAATATTCAAAACATTGTTCTACCAAGACTGGGTAAAGCTGATCAAAATATAATTCAACCAACATTATTTAAGTTAGATACTACCTCACTGTTAAATACTAACACTTTGCTTATGTCTAAAATTGTTAACAAAGAATCTATTGTGTATAGACGCTTCCATGATGTCAATGTTGTCCCAACGTCAATAGTAAATGTTATTAACCACAAAACGCACAGTGCTGGTAGTAATGTTATATCACCTACGCAATCATCAACATTTGAACAAACAAAGGCTAAGAATTTGGTAATAAACATATTGAATGGTAACCGTGAACATGATAGAGTAGTGCAACCATCCTTCATTGAAGAGCATACACCAAGAGTTACATTACAACCACAGTACTCTTCAACTAACTTTAAGAGTGCATTCACTAGAAGAGCAGAACCGCTTAAACAAATAGAAGAAACATCTCTTAAATATAGACATGCTTATCCACTCGTGCAACCTTCGTATGAACCCTTAAGAAAAGAGCCAAGTGTTAATATAATAGCAACAGAAGACTTGACTCAACTTACAAATATGGTTGACATATTAGAAGTACATAAACCAAACAGCTTCTTACCAAAGATTACAACTGTTGCCAGTGATATGTTTATAATTCAGGGAACCAAATTCGTTCCATTAGAGAATTCATTAACTAGCAGCATATCTAAAATGAAGTCTATAAATGTAAGTAACCGTACCGATGATGTACGGGACAATAACAACTTAAAAGAAACGCGGTACCTGGTTAACGAAATGATAAATAAACCAAATGCACACCCTCAGGCTATGGTTTTAAATTCTGATGTGAATTCTATTCCAATTAAAGGCTCAGTACTGTCTCTTGTTAAACGGATGGATCCAGGCGACGTCGATGCTATTACTACAGAACCAAATTTGATGATTAATGAAATTGTTGCTCCAAAACCTAAACTGGAACCAGACCAAAACTTCAACCAAGAGCCATTTGACGGAACAAGTAAGTTAGATAACCTCTGGGATAACACACTTACTCATAATATTGACGAGAGTACTCTGCCACAGGAAACTGAATGGATAAACATGTTCAATCAACCAAAACAAACATTTATTCAATATGTTGGTGACTTATCAAATATCAGTCCAAATACAGACACAGTTCATGCAAATGAAAATGATTTAAATGACTTAAATACGTTTGATAACAGTAACTCAGAAAGTGATGTGGTTGTAGTTGTCCGGCATAAGACAATGTCTCCTCCTTTAAATGAAGATAATATTACCTGGACAAACACAACTATGAGCAATGTTGCAATTTATGACACGAATACAAAATCAACAAGCCCATTTAAATCTGCAAACGGTCTTAGAAGCGTTTTTGAAGACTTTGGTCTCCCGGTCGTTCCATATCAGAATCTCGAGCCGAATAATCACGTTGAAGTTCACATTGAAGACGAGATTAATAAGCCGATTCCACATTATAATGACAATTTTGAACACAGCTCATCTGTTCCTTTTGAAAACGGTCCAGGTTTCGATATACAGACACACATTATTGATGGACAACAAGTACTCATGTTAATCAAGCAAGAATCGTCTTTATCGAATCATGATATGTCACGTCGAAAAGATAAGCAGATTTTGGATTTTCTGGATAGAGTTGGTATAGATATGAGCATATCTGGAGGGCAAATGAATTCCGTGGCAAATCCCAGCGTAACGCAAAATGCGGTTAGACGCAATGGAAATTTAATGGATAGAAGCACACGTTTACAAGCGAATAACGTTGAAGAAAATTTCATTCCGACAAGACATCAAAGAATTTTAAATCCTGTGTTCAGATCCCATAGAATTCCGCGACATGATGATCCAAATGCAAATAACCGACAACAAAGACTTAATCACTGGCTTCAGAGACGCAATTATGTGGCTGAACGAATATCACATTATCCAAAAATGTTCACATCTCAACACAGGGGTATGTCACCAGCATCATTATTGTCTTCTTTAAAATTTGATTCCATTATATCATTTTCTAACAAACAAGTAATGCATGTTAAATGTTTTTTATGAGTTTGATTACGTTCGTTCGTATTATATGTTGCTTTAAGTATTCACTTAACCACTGAACACATTTACTAATTTGAGCGGTAAAACGATATTTGCTTTTGTTTTTTATGTCTTTGCGTGTTCTATACATATTACCACATATTTCATTTACAGTCAAGGGAAACACCATATGGTCATCTAGATCCTGGCGAAATAGACTCTCAAGATCATACAAATAACTAACTGTAATGCTTTCTGTGTATTTTCATTGTAAAGGTACTGGTTTTATGTTTATGCTTTTTAACTTCAAATTGAACCATAATTTGGCATTTAAAGTACTTTATATTATAGCTTTTAAACATTTTCTTTTTCAAAGAGGTAGTTCCCATTTATATATGTAATCTGTCATGATGTACCTTAACGTTTCAATAGATTGATACAAGTGCGTAAGTAAAACTCTTATAATTATGTACACTAAAATGATAATCTTCAAAATGCTCGAAAACTTTTGATGTAAAAACTACTATTATGTTGTCTAAATATTAAACATTTTGGAGAAATACATTTTTAAAAAGGGTACCGCGATTCTACAAAAAATAAACGCTAAATAATAAGTGTGACAATTGTTTTACTATTATTTCAGAATTTCCAATATCAGGCGATTTTAATGACATCGAAGAAATGAAAGAAGTCCTGCGTCATTTAGTAAATTCAATGCAAGATATGACTGGCAAGTTAGATTCCATGCAATCAGCGATAGATTTTATCAATAAGACTTTTCATGAAACCCACGAGCCTTTATTTAATCTGAAAGGAGTACTAAATAACATGACTACATCTTTGGAGAATATGAATGAAAATTTAAGAACGATAAACCAAACAATGAAAGACTTCAAAGATTTCCTGAAACAATTTAAAGGAACTGTTTTTAATAGCGACAATGTTATAAAACACATCGATGAATCAATCAGTAACCTTGGCAAAACAGTTATGTATATAGAGAATTCCGTTTCAGACCTGAATGGTACGGCATATAGCATATCAGACAACATATTGGACATCAATTCGACTTTGGAATACGTAAATAAGGGAGTAAATGATGTTGACTATACAAGTACATACTCGAATGAAACTCTTGGCAGTATGATTGAAACTCTAAACAGTTTAGACGAAGCAATAGATGGATTCAATCTTAAATTCAATTCAGTTACAGAAAATGTCGATGTTTTCAGTGTGGCATTACGAAATATTAACAATACTGTGAAAAATACATATGGCAAACTTGAATCCCTCCAAAGCAAGTTGAATCGTTTTAATTCCAGTTTAAAAGGTGTGACAACTCAAGTTGCCCGTCTGAATGAAACATATGGAAAAATAAATAAAACACTCGAACGCCTTAACGAAAGTAAAATAGTCACAAATGGAACTGTGCTTGATGTTATCTATAAACTCGCTGATATGGATTTAAAACTACAGGACCTAAATGGCAACGTGGTAGTTATCAACTCTAATATAACTTCAATGAATTCGTCACTTCTAGATTCATTAAAATCATTAGTACATTTGGTTCAAATTGTGACCGACTTTGATACCCGTGTTCAAGAAAATAATCGTTCAATTGTAGTAAATTTGAAGCAGAAAGATTTACTGGATACTATTCGAATGCTGTTGAATATGAATGGGACTTTGACTGAAATTGGAGAAAACGTCGATGAAATAAATAAAAGAATTGATATGGTGGATGACAAACTTGATCAGCTAGAAAAACGCCTTTCGGAACTTGATACTACTTTAGATACAATTGATTCAACATTCAAAACATTAAACGAAACTCTCCGATCTGTGAACAACACTATAGGCGAAACTAACAAAGCATTGACCTCGATGAATACGACAATGGCTTCAATGAATACAACCTTTAAAGGTATCAATGAAACGCTGGATAATATTAATAACACATTGATTAAAGTTGATAAAACACTAAGCAAGATACAAACTACCTCCAAAGACTTAAATAACACTTTAAATGGAGCTTCGGAAACATTTAATAAACTTAATCAAAATATAAAAGCTACAAATGAATCGACAAAGAAGCTCGGCGACACAATTGGTGAAATCGGCGGACCTGTGACGGACTTAAAGTTACAAATTCATAATGCAAATGAATCACTGAGAATTATCCGCAGTAGAGCTGACATTGTCAGAAATTCCTACCGTATACTGAACGATACTCTCTCAGGAATGGATAAAACTGTCACTGAAATTACCAAGAAGTTAGACGAAACGAGTGAAACAATGGCAAAAACCAACTCATCTTTATCTCATGTTAATTCTTCTATTGAATCTATGCAAACTTCATTCTTGTCAATAAGTGAAGAACTGCAATCACTTCAAGACTCGCTACATACGTTAGAAGGTCGTTTGCAAGACTTTGGGTCAGCATTTCCTCAAATAAATAGTGTAATAATGGAAACAAAAAAGGCATTAACATCTTCCAAACAGAACATAGCCAACATGAACCAAACTTTGCAATACAGCAATAATGCTAGAGATGGGTTGGTATCTAGATTTAACACATTGCACGAGAATTTGGTAGATGTTCGTAAAACTATGCAGACTCTGGAGCAGCATTTGAATGAAACTAAAAATAAATCATCTGCTACGAAAATAGATGTTGACGAGCTGGAAACCAATGTTGTAAATATTGAAGATCGATACTATCGGACAGAAAAGAACATAAAGTACATTGACAGCTCGCACGAAAATTTACTGAATGATTTTAAATCCTTGGAAGAAAATAAGACTGCTGCAAATGAGTCAATTGTTGGAGTGATGGAAGATCTGAATGGCTTAAATAATTTACTTGAAAATCAGCGCCAAAGTCTCTTAAGATATCCACACATCGATGCTGGAATGGATAATGCATTGTCGACATTTTCGGATTTGCAAACAAAAATTGAAGACGTAAAAGCGCGATATAAAAACGGGTCTCAAGCGTTTGATAATGTAGACGGACTGCTATGGGATACAAATGGATTCCCAGTTGGTGTTCATTCACCGTTTAGTGATCTTTTAAATAGTACTAACTTTGTAAACAAGACATTGAAAGATTATGCTGGCATATTAGACAGTACAGCGTCTTCTATAAAAGACATATATGAAGCAAATGCAAACATGCGGAAGCACTTTGACGATATTGACGATATGAAAAGAGCTGTAGATCAGATTAAACGCGAGGAAATGTACCTTAATGAAAATATATACGATTCTGGTGAGGATCTACAAAAGTTGGATACAAATATGACCAATATATTACACGAGCTTCGAGAAAAATTAGATGACATAAGATTAATCGAAAAAACATTTGGAGATATAAATGGAACGTATAATGTATCTGTTGATTTTGATAAGCTTGAATCTGTCCTAGTTGTTGCTATAGACAACATTGAGAATGCCCTGGGGACTCTGAAAGATGGTATAAGACAGTCTGATGACACCTTAAATTTATTTGATAAGTCAAAAACCAAGTTTTCGAAAACTGTACTACGTCGCGACGCTGAAAGCTTTGATGTTTTAAATAGTACTCTCCAAAATTTGAATGATACAAAGGGAAGTCTTTATGTCTTGCAAGACATGTTCACGGATATTTCTGAAGTAATTGAAAATGCACGTAGCGATTTACAAGATGTAACGAATAACATTGACCAGTTAGAAGACATTCTTACGCACCAAAAGAGAAAAAATAATTATGTTACAAAATACCAGCCGATTATTGAAGAAAAGTTTAACGACTTGTTTCAACATTACAACTCGTCAAACGCTACATATAAAGCATTTTTAGACTATGTCCAGCTTCTAAATGAAAAACTATCAACAATAAGAGAAAAGAGCGGCAGTATTCAAAATGTTAATATTTCATTAGTAAAAGAAGAAGAACAGATCGCAGATATGGAAGCCACTATTTCAACACTAACTGACAGCTTAATGGAAGCCAAACGTATTCTAGATGAAACGTACAACAACTTCACGACGTATGATGACACAAATCGCACATTTGAAGAGGTAAGAGATGAATACCAATCGTATAGAAAAAATATAAGATTATTTGAAAAGGTATTAAAGGACATGAATACTTCATCTAAAGATATCAACGCGACGAAGACCGTACTGATGAGCGCACTCGAAGATATTGACAATTCACTGGATAATTTTATTGATTTAAAACAACCAATAGACGGGGCAGGTCATAGCAAAGACGTTTTAAATAGTAAATTAAATGCAACGAATGAGCTTATCATCAAAGCATTGGGCGATTTACAATGGTTAAACGACAATTTTGAAGTAATCAAACGAAACTACAGTAATTTTACCGAGACTGACATTGATCTCTCTGACACGTTTTTAAGTGAAGCAATACAGGCCGCTCGAAGTAACTTAGATAATGTGACCAGTTTGTTTTCGCAAGCAAACATTACAGGTTTGGACCTTTTTGAAACAATTGATCAAATTTCAAAAAATTATACCGAACATAACTATGATCGAACAAACATGAATGAGATAATAGCGTCCTACCTAAAGCCAACTATAAAACATATTCAAGATACCAATGAAACACTAAATAAGCTTTTAGACAGTATAACTATTTCTGTTTCAAAGACTGATATGGCACTGAGTGGCATAAATGACACATTGTATGCCACTAACAATCAGCTTTTTAAAGATCGACAGAAGAAATTATTAGCTGACACGCACTTCCCCGAGCTAGAAGAGGGCACATCTATTGCGAACAAATCCATAGCTACTACAGCAGAGAAGATTCAAGATCAATTAGAGTCGTTACAAAATGTTATGAAACTGTATAAAGACTTAACAAATCGCTTGAATAAATTCCCAGCCGTAAATATATCGCTTCATAATGAAAGTCTTCAACTCTTGGAGTTTAATCAAACATTACAAAATACATCTGATCGCATTCTTGATTTCCTAGAGCAATTGAAAGTTATCAATAATACATTATGGCCGACCGAGGATGAACGCTATCTACAAAATGAAACAATTGGAGATATCAAAAACCGCTATAAAACGGTTGATGAAAAATTGAATACCCTGTTAAGTGATATTAACAGCCTAAATGAAGTCTTAGATGGCGCGGAAAATGGAACAAAAAAGATTAATAATAAACTACGCGCGATAAATGATTCTCTTTCACGTTATGAAGAATCAGAGAGTATGCTCAATATGTTTTTGGATATTTTTCATTACCCTGAAGGCTATTTAGGAGACACGGCCAATTTAGTAGACAAAGTTGAAGGCAGCCTTAGTGGAGTTAAAATGCGTGTCGATGCTATCAAAACTGATTTTAGTGGAATAAACAGTATTGTCTTTGAAACGCACGTAAATTCAATAGACTCTCAAATAAATAAACATATTACTGAAATTAAACATCTTAAAGCAAATATGTCAGACTTAGCAATAGTACTTACCTCTGCTAAAAACGACTTAGAGGTAGCGCTGAATAAAGAAATAGCCTCTATCAAATCACCTGCAAGTCTTAATTCATCTATTGATGAAAATTTTAATATCGGAAATGATGTAAGTGACGTTTATAATAATGCAATGCCATTAATCAACAAAATGAACGATACGGTAATGACAGTCTTGGACTCTTTAGAATCACTGAAGAATAATGTAAGCGGAATGGAGGATACCTTTATAATGCAAGAAAAACTCGAATACTTTGAAAAGAAATTTCCTGAACATATGTACAAGAAGATAAACGAGACAATGAAAGATGTGAAAGCCATAGAAGCTAACATACGAAACTTCTTGGAAAACACTGTTATGAATTTTAATAGCATGAATTCTTCGTTAGACAGTTCATCTAATCTTGTTTTCGATATTTCATCTTTAGAAAATACATTACTTGTATCAAATGAAACATTGAGTAACACGACAAAAACTTTACAAAAGTTATCGGTTGACTATGAAGCATTAGAGAACTTACTACTTGCTGCAGATGGGGGTTTAGTGAGTAGAAATGAAACATTGGAAGAAATGAAAAACAGATATGAAACTATGTACACAGAAATGAATAATATACAAACAGTCTTAGATATAGTCAATAAGACGTTGAATAATCAAAAAATTATACTTCATGATTCAAACAGTGAAATCGATAGTAAAATATCACTTATTACTGATTATGAACTTGTAAGTGAAGATTTACGAAAACATGAAGATCAAATTCAAGATGAACAAGACATTGTCAATCAATATAATACCAAATTGCAGAACTCCAGCGATGTGTTTGAAAACATAACTAGTGTATTGCAAAAACTACAAACAGACTTTGATGGGGTCAGTAGTCAAGATATCATTAACCTCACTGATTCGGTGAATAATAAAATTGCGAGCATGACGCGTTTTCTTACCTCTTACAAAGAAAACACAAATGAATTAGGCAGCCTGCTTGACAGTACTGATGATATATTATCAAACTTTACAAGGTTAATTCGTCAAGATCACAATGACCCCAAAATACTGAGAAGTATTATTGATGCATATCCTTCTATAAATAAAACATTGCTGGATCAATTTGCTACCATTGATACAATTGATTCAGCGGCATCTCAGAATGCTAACAAAGTCGATGAAAATCTGGATATTTTGGTTAAAGATATTGGATCATTACGCAAAATGTATGAGGAAAAAGAAAAATTAGACTATTTTGAAAATCATATACAGTCACTTCGAGAGTTAAGACAAAATGCCGATAAAGAAATAAATACATTATCTAGTCAGGTTCGAAATGCAAAAGTTTTACAACAAACACTCACGGACCAGTTTCAAAAAGTAAACAACATCACTTCCGAAGAACCGTCGATTGTAATTCCTTTATCTCCAACACAAGAAGAAATCAATGCAATGAACGATACTTTGGACAAACTTGATTCATTCATTCTTAATCTCCAACAATCAATATCAGAAATTGACAATAACATAATCACGGGCGACAAGTTTGATTTTATCACAAACCAGACCATTGACGATCTGGTGAGGGTGTTTAACAAACTAAATAAAACATTAACTTCCCTTAAAGACAATGCCACACATGTGAACGGATCGCTGAATAATATACATTTACGACATGGCAATGCATCCTCTTTCCTAGGAATATTAAAGGATGAATCAGAGCGGTTAATTGAAATCCGTAAAAATTCTACAGCAATTGACGATGGCGTAGCAAAGATAGAACAAGTAATCCATAGTGTGTCTGATGAATTACTTTTACTAGATCAAGATGTTACAAATATTAAAGAATCGGTTGCTGAAACACTAAAAAAGTCGTTGTTACTAAAGAACCCATCTCTGTTTAATCGTGCAAATCAAATCAATGCAGCTGTTGGTAATTTACGGAATGATTTCAGTAAAATTCGTAGTCGCTTAAACGAAAGTGAAGATGATTTCTACTTTATTCGGTCTGATTATAAAACAATGAAAAATGTAATAAATAATTCATCTTCAACTATAAAAGAACTCAAAGCAAAATCAAATGAGGCATTCACTCTGCTTAACCATTTATCAAATGAAATAAATATTGTCAATTCATCGTTAGAAGATGTCAATTCGCTTCAAAGATATTTGAAAAGTGAAGCAAAACAAATTGTAGAAAACATAAATGATATAAAGAAAGATATAGCGGAGCAAGAAAAGTTGGAGTATATCCAAGAACATGCTCCAAAAATAAAAGACTTAATAAAAAATTCAACCGAAATGATAAATGTCTTACAAAAGCAAATTATACCCAAGATTGACAAATCAATAGACAAACTTAATAGTGATGTTACCAACACACTAAATATCTCGGTATCCGAACCATCCCTTCAGCTCACATTTGATAGTTACTTTAAGAAAATTGGAGACATAAGACAAAATTCTTCATCACTGACTGATATTATAAATAAAACAAAAACAAATATCTTAAACATCGACCAAAACATGTTGCTTGAAGACGGATTTTATTTTGGAACGAATAAATCATTAGCAGATGTTATGCAAGAATATGAAGCACTATATAACATGGTTGCAGAGAGTAATGAAAATATAATTGGTGTACATACTTCTATTGCTAAGGCTGTTGGTGATATACATGCAACTAACACATCTATAAACGGTTTGAGAAATGAAATTGAGGATTTTATCGACATGAAAAGGGAATTGGAGCAACACAGTGACAAACTACGTAAAATAAGTGATAACGGTCGGCAGGAAGAGGCAGATTCAAACGAATTACTGGAGCAGATAAACAAATTGAATGCGACACTACTGAATACCACAACCATGTATGCCGATGTAAAAGATGATAATTTAGAACGTGATTCTATTCGTTTTATGAAGCAGATGAGTGGTTTGCAAAACAAACACACAGTTCGTGTCACAGAACCACTTATTGACAATTATAAGAATCTGTCAGACATCGCTAGCCAATTAGAAATGTTGAAAAAAGGATTTCAAGAAGACACTTTTACACTTGCGGAAGTATCAAACAAAACGAATACAGCAAAAGATTTCATTAAGGCATTGACAGATAATACTAAACATATAAATCGAACGTTTGAGACGATAAGTGATCATATTGAAGACCACAAGACAAATCTGACAAGTTTGAACAGCAGTATCATTGAGTTCCGAGAAAGATTGAAAAAGCAACAAATCTACGACTACATAAAAGAACACTTCCCAACACTTTTAGAAAAAATGAAACATGTCAACCATTCTCTCACGGAACTTGACGTAATGCTTCCAAGTGTAAACGCTAGCCTTGCAGATCTCGAAAATAATGTTGAAATTTTGTCTGAAAGACTGTCAAACTTGCCAAATGTAAGAATACCATTGGACCACATATATGCGGATTTAGCTACAAAATCAAAACATATTACAAACGCGTCTATGAAGATAGAAAATTTGAAATCTAATTTTAATTCACTACACGATTTAATATCAAACAACATTGGATCAAATGAAACTTTAGAAGACATCAAAACTAGATTCAAGGGTTATGAATCAGATCTTCTAGAAGTCGTCGGAAAATTAAGTAACGTACAAGATTCATTGAATAACACCGATGCAAGTATGAAAAACAAGTCCTTTGAAATTAATGCAAACAATCTCAGTGTGGGCAAATTTCAGCGGATAAACTATATAGCTAGAGAAATGAGTGACCGCTTGCTAGATGGTGAAAATACACTTCTTGACAAGGATAATCAAATTAACAATGTTGAAGAAGATTTGAAGTCGACATTTGATGATTATAACAGTTTGGTGGAGAAGTACAGCACAGTTAATAGTACAGAAATTTATAATGACCGAAAGTTCATTGAAGATAAATTCAAAACTGGAAATAAGAGCATGACAAATTTGTTTGACAAAATCTTAAGTTTAAAGAAAACTAATGTTTTGATAAATGATTCACTCTATTCAGAGATAGAGACCCTTAATAATATAATTTCAAGTTTTGAGGAACTCGAGACTACGTCTGATCTCGTAAATAGTTCTTTAAATGAGATAGACGTTCTACGAAACAATATGATTGATAATCTAAAGACAAATATGAGTAGCGACGTTGAGGCAATGAATAACACTGTGTCAATATTGAAGGACAAAATAAATGAACTGAAAGAAAAGTACATGGAAGAAGAAAAGCTCGATTTTGTGGAATTAAAGATTAAGGAGTTAAAAGACAAACAAAATGTAACCCGCATGTATTTAAATGATACATTGGGACAAATTTCAAAAACTAATAAGGACATTAAAACGCTTAATCATTCCAGAATTGAGGTTCAAGCGCTAATAGATGCAAACCCTAATCTTAAATTCTCGACAACAGATTTAGGAAATGAATTGAATCACTTGAGTAGCATTACAGAATATCAATTATGGAACGTTGACGACTACAAGGAGACGCTCGACCTTTTGGATATAAGTAGACTACCAACTCGAAACTGGACGGAGTTGTCTATGAAAGAAATAAAATTAGTATTTAATGAATTGTTCGACAACCTTACTAAACTTAATTCGTCTCTAGTTGCAACAAACGATGAAATAACAAGAATAGATGTCACGGTTGAAGACAAATTCACTGAACTGAACAACTCTAAGGTTATATTAGATAGATACTCGAATGTGGAAGACATATTTAGTACAAATGAGGACAAACTAGCAAACTTATCTAGTTCCTTAAATGATACAAGTAATCTTCTAAAAGATATGAATCAAATGTTCGACTTTAATGTAGCGAGACTTGATAATATAACATCTATTTATCCAAGTACCACAAACAGCAACATAACAAGAACAAAGGACATGATAAAAGAAATACATCGTAAAATTGATCCAAGACTACCTCTTGCGAGCACTATTTTTCAACGACGTTATATGGACAATTATGACGCTGTGAACGAAAGATTTGATAACGTTGCAAACGTAATTTACTCCGTTTATAATGATGAACAAAGTCTGTCTAATGTTTTAAATAATATGGAAGATTTATTGACGAACGTAACATTGGAAACTAAGAAATTGGCAGATAATAATAAGCATTATTATGACGACTCAAAGCAATGGACGACATTGTTAGACAATTCAACTCAGCAACTCGACGATCTTGAAACTTATTTGAAGAGACAAGTAAAATTGGATTTACTTAATGCTAATATGCCTGAGTTGCAAAACGTATGGAAACGCCTAAATGAAACAAATGGTTATACAAGGTCATTCCTAAATGATATTAATGATAAACGAGATATGTTAATGCTTTCGGCGAAAAGTATTTCTGCTAGAATCGAAAGCATCGACTCTCTTAATATTTCAATAGATACAATTACCGACAAACTTGTAGATATAGCGAACAGTTCTAATGTTTTGATTGACAACACTGAAAATCTACGAAATTCACTTTTGAACATTTCAGTATTTGACATAGACATAGAAACGATAGCTGCTGACCCAGAGGTCAGTGTTAACAATGTACAGGGCATGATTCAAGAATTAAGGGGTAATTTGGATTCAGTTGACCAGAGTCATAACAATGTAAATATTAAGTCAAACTATGTATTTGAGAATTTGACTTTGATTAACGAGACATTGTCATCGTTAAATGACTCTCTGAACCGATTTGATGAATATGAGGGAAAACTTAAAGTTTTAAATGGTTCAGTCGAAGAAATAAAACAGGTAGAAGAGTCAATAATATCTAAACTCGCTTCAGCCAATGTTTCATTGAACTTATTTCAGGATACGTTGAGTAATTTAAGTGCCGGATACAAGAACTATAATTACGATAGTACAGATATTGAAACCGTAATGAATCTCACTGAGAACATTCTAGCTGAATTACGCAAAAACTTCTCAGAAGGACAAAATGTATTTTTTGATGCACAAACAGGTCTACAAACTATTACTAACAGTCTGGAAAGTTTTGTATCAGACAGTCAGGTTTTGAATGAAAATCTACAGACCATTGACTCGTTTTATCCTACTACAGAAACACTATTAGCTAGAGCGAATGAAACGTTTAATGATATATTTAGTGCAATACCAACCATAGTAGCTCAGCTTAAAGACATCGAAGAACAAATTTCACTAATGAATGATACATTGAATAATGAAAATAATAAGTTAAACTTTGTGGATAATGCTTTGCCTATCTTACAAGAGAAATATAAGCAAGTAAATAAAACATTTATGCTAACAAACGAAACACTTGAGAAAATGGCAAAGGACATAGCGGATATGAAACAATATGTCGATGCATTGAAAATTCGGATGAATGATTTTGACACAGTGAATATAACCATGACTGATATTGACAATAATGTGACGTATCTTGAAGATAGACTCATTATTATGCAAGATCATTATAAAGATGTAGCAAAAATTGTGAATGACCTGAATGAAGATATAAACAGTAAGAATATATTTGGTAGAAATATAACACTGCTTGATATCGAAGAGCAATATCGTGGATTTAACGGAACTATTGATAAAGTGAGTGAAATACTGCAGAAGATAAATCAGGACGCACAAGAGGCTAGCGAACATTTTGACTTTTTGAATTCAACAGCTAGAAACATTGATAAAGCTTTGGATATTTTCGAGGAAAAATCCCTTAACATTAAAGACATGAATAGAGACATATCAGAAATTGGAAAACATATAAGTGAGTCCAGAGCCGAAATTGATAAAATAGATCAAGTTGTGCAAAATCTAAGTCGCAGCTTTATTGAAATGCAATCCCTCTACCCTGATGTGTTTGACCATACAGCCGAAAATAATTCACATGTACAACAGACATTAGATACAATGAACACTACGATTACTAACTTGAAAAACGTAATGGCTGATCTTGAGCAAAGATTTAATAGTACTGGTAACGATTTTGCTGATATGAACGGGACTATGTTTGAGTACATAACCACTTATGATGACCTAAATAACACCTTACAAACCGTGAGAGATAAATATCTGACATTGAGTAAAGCTATAAATAAACTTCAACACGGCGTCGATGAATTAAACGACGGTACTAATGCTACCAAAGCAGTACTCTTGCAGTTGTCCTCCGCGCTGGAACACATAAATGACACATTGTTTAAGGAGCAAGAAAAGTTTGATTTCGTTCGAAATAATATGGGTGGCTTAGACAGCAAATTTCAAACTCTCCAAGGACCATTAGACACAGCAAGCAGTTCGCTAAATAATGTTTCCATGAAAGTAAACTCTACAGAACAAAAAGTTAATGACGTTACAAACAAATTAAAACGATTTGGAAATGTAAAAATTACATTAGATGATGAAAGTCAAGACTTACGTGATATGAACGTCGAAATTGAGAATTCCAAGCAACTGTATGACAATTTCACTAAAGCGGTTGTCGCACTGGAGAATAAGGTTAAATCACTGGATGCTCGTTATATGAACATGTCCGAAATAACAGCGAATTACAATCAGGTCGATTCATCATTAGATGATCTGCATAAAAACCTAAGTAATATGCTTAATACTTTAGAACTTATAGATTTCAACGCTGAATTTATTTCAAATAAGTCAGTAAAGCTTGACAAGGCTCTAGATGAATTGAATCAACTCGACATTTCATCAAACGTTTTGAATGATAGTCTTAAGAATCTCTCACAAGAAATGGCAGAAACTGGCGCTACAATTAACGAAGTAAAAACTAACACAGATGATTTATTTACAAATATAGAACAAATGCAGCAGTTGTATAAAGACTTGGACAACCAGGAATTAATGAGCAATTTAACGGATTTACTAGCTTTGATAAATCAAACTAAGGTGGACGTTATGGATGTCGACACTCTGTTTGATAATACATTACAAAACCATTCAAATATAAATAAAGACCTCAGAAATGTTCAAAAAAGCATGCAAGGCGACATCTTTAACCAGTCAGCCCTTGACGCTGTCAATGAATATTCCAAACAAAGTTTAGATGCAATGCAAGTTGATACTTACATTCTTAATAGCTCACACAGTGTAGTAAAGTCTAAGGCTTTCAACCTAATGGATGTAGTTGAACGACTGACAAAGGAGCTGTATAAACTAAATGACACTATGGCAGAGGAAAAACAGAAACAAGAATATATGGAAGAAAATTTCCCTCACTTGCTTGAACGATATAATACCATAAATACAGTTTTTAGTGCAACGAATGGTAGCCTAAGTGAAGCAAACGGAACCATTGCATCAGTAGCATCTAAACTTTCAGATGTCAAGAAGAGACTTGATTCAATAAAAGCCATGAACATTCCATTGGATGCTGAAGGAAAGGAAATGCAAAATATTCAACAAAAGGTCGAAGACTTGATGAAACAGTTCACAAATGCTTCAGACACTTATGAAAGATTACAGATGTCAGAGCTTCATGATAAAAATAAAAGTTTCAAGCAGGTTAAGTCGACTTATGCTGATTACAACAAAACATTTGACGACATGGGGAAGGTTTTAAGTAGAATAAACTCCGATATTAATGATCTAAATATATCTGCTAATACATTAAATGACTCTGTCAATGATATTAACTTTACGGTTGACGAATACGAAGAGTCAGGTCTCAAAATAGCAAATATTATAACAACAGGGGATACTTTGTCTAATTCCCTTCTAACAACTAATGAAAGTGTTACAAAAACATTCAGTAAATTACAAAACTTGAATGATTCACTTGAAGCTATGTTGAAAAATTTTAGCCACATTGAGGATCAAGAAATTAAACAGGCGCAGGATTTAATAAAAAGTTTATTTTTAGCTTCAAAGGAGAAGGTAGACAATCTGAAACAAACTATCGGAAACCTACATGATGCAAATAAAGATTCACAAGGATTAATATCGAATATGAACGACACACACAAAGAAACAAAAACTGCTCTTGACCAATTAAAACAGCACTTGCAGAAAATCAATGATACCGGAAACGTAGTAGAGGCAAATATTCAAGATATAGAAACTCAGCGACTTGGAATAAGTAACGATACAGATAAGTTGAATCCAGAGCTTGATAAACTTATGGATAAGATAAATGACTTAGCCAAAGCATTCTTAACGGAACAAGAGAAAATTGATCTTATAAGCTCCAACGTACCAACTCTTACCAATCGACTGAAAGACCTCAACGAACCATTTGCTGGGACACTTAGTAGAATATCACTTAATCAAGTACAACTAGCTGATCTGAAATATGAAATAAAAACAACGGGAACACGCTTAGGCAAGTTTAAGACAATTAATATTACTACTGATATTGAAATGAGGGAATGGGAAAATATGAACTCAACTGTGGACACCCAAGAAAAATCTTTTAATTCACTTAGAAATCAATACCAATCATTACAAAATACAATCAAAACGTTAAATGATAGAAGTATATCAAAGGCAGAAATTGACGAAAAAATAAAATCAATGAATGCCACATTAGATTCTATTGAATCTGGATTAGCACTTATGAATACGAGCATGAAGGATGTCGAAGACAAGTCAGTGACTATGGGAAATGGCCTGAACGAGTTGTCTAAATCAATGGATAATTTCAAAACTCTCCAGGAGCAAACTTCGAAAACGGGCATCCAAATGAAAACAACTGCTGATAAAATAAAGAATCTGACAAATAAATCAGGCGAAATCTCAATGGATATTACTACATTGGATGAGCAAATTAAATCGATGACTAAATTGTACGCACCACTGAATGACAAAACTTGGAACTCGGTGAAAGGTAAAATACAGCAAGGTCTAACGTCAGTATCAACGAACGTTGGAAAAGTAAACACGACACTAGATGGTTTAGTCGAACGTAGTACTACAACAGAAAATAAATTAGATAATGTGGCTTCAACTGTTAAAACAAGTATACTAACCCGGGACACACTTGATCCAACCGTGCAATCATTACTAAATGATGTAAAACAGTTGGGAACACAGTTAACACAATTGCAAAGTCCTATTGATAATCAAAATAAGCAATTAGACACATTGCAAACATCTGTCAATAAAGCTAAGGCTGCTATTACCCGTCAGAACGCAACATTACACAAAGAACTATTGAAGTATAACTACGTCAAAGAAAATCTTCCATCTTTAAGGACTAAACATACTGAAGCAAATCAATCTTTCACTGCAAACATTCCTGATATGAATGATATGAAAGGATCAATAACAAACTTAGTATCCATTATCACCAAAATAAAAGAAAAGATGATGTTATTCGGACTTGACGACACAGATCAATCGCTAAAGAAATGGGATGATACGATTTCAAAACTAAACAATACAGTTATAATGATTGAAAAGAAGAATAAGGAAACACTTGACACTTTAGACAACTTAAAGAAAACATTATGGTCAAACGAGGATATGTATACCCGCAAAGAGACAGTAGACAGTGTTGAAACTCGCTTTAGAAATATCAACAAAACATTAGATGATATAAAGGCGGCATCACACACTATTAAAGTATCTTTGAATGATGTGAGCACAAGGGCAGCAGGTGTGATAAGTCAGTTAATGGAAAGAGATTCTATTCTTACAACGACGCCTGCAACCACCACGCCTTCCGGTCCTCCCGAATGTAAGTATTTATTAAAATTAGTTGAGTATTTCATTTTTGTTTCTAATTAGTTTCTTTGTTCATCCTTTGAATACTACTTTAGAAATCTCATGGGAGGGGAGTGTTCTGCGGAGAAGTAAATTATATAATGCGTTTAGACGTGTTGCGTTGTTTTTGGATGGCATAAATAAAGAAATTTATTTCTTAAATCCATTGATGTAAGCTTCTATTAAATTATGTACACTCTGCGTGTTTATCTAACTGTTCTGGCAAATGTGTATCAACACTCCAATCTGGGCCTGGAAAATGTACTACCTAATTCAGAATCGGTCATAGGATGCAGAATGATCGTAGAAATTATTTTCATGACCAAACCCCCGAAGGTATGACCCCGCCAAGGACTCGAACCACGTCCCCTTGACTTTGCACTACCCACTGAATTAGTCTGGCAACTTTGTTTCCTTAAGTATGCCGTATGCTCTATAATGATAACCATATAGTCAAGTCCATAATAACGCTTATCTGAGAATGTCCAAGTCATGAAATCGTAGAACAAATTAATCACGCGAAGTCAGAGTGTCTTGAAACCAGCATTGGTTTGGGGGTAGACTTGCATCAGTATTTTTTATTCTGTTGTCATGAACGTAGTTTTGCATTTTGACATTTCTACGTTTATGTCCAATCAATGCAAGACGATTAGGAACACATAATTTAGGCTAAAGCATTATTATATGAATAAACATTATGCATATTGCTTTTACCCTAGGGCTCGTTATAAACAGTACTGTTGAAGGACAAATAGGTAAAGATTCTGCTTTTGTTGAATGTTCTGCGGCTGAACTTACTGAATGGAGTGTATTATGGATTACAAGGGTTAACAGAGACGGTGTAGAGGAAAAGATAGCTGGCTGGAAACAAGGAACTGGTAAGATAAAATTATACATATATTATTAACATCGAAAAGTTAAGTTTGACTAGGCGCTCACTGGGGAATGACCGATGGCAGTTGTGTAGCGAATTACTGATATGGGTTGCTAGCAAATCAGGTCTTAGAAACCACAATATTTAAACGCATTGCAAAAATGTCGCGGAGAATTACTTTCGGTCATGCGCAACCTAATTAAGCGCAACGACACGAAGGTAGGTTAACACCTACGCGTGATTAAATATTCCCATCGTTAACAATATCGGACAGTATAATGAAGCCATGCCTTGTTCCATTGGATTCGTGTCCGGAGAGCGGTATCAGTGCCTTGATTTAATGTTTTTGGCGTTTAGAGTTTGACATTTTTGGTTGTGTTTACATCTTGAATGTACGCAGACAACTGTATAAGGATGTTTTATATGGGTATTGCTAAACATCATTAATTTTGTGTAACAGAGAATGAGGAAACGTGTCTTTTACATAAATGCACATCATGTATGAAATCGCACTGTTAAAATCGAAATATCTAAACCGTAGTTTTATTTTACTAGGTGCTAGAAAAATGATACAAGACAGGCGAATAAAGGCAAGAAGAATATTAGAAGGTATTGGTGGAAAGTTGTCTGTGACGATTGATCAATTACAGTGTGAAGACGAAGGGACATACTATTGTTACATAGATTCATACGACATGTGGCCCCTTGAAACATATATAGGTGTCACCTGTAAGTATAGTATCATGTCTATAATGTTATATTAGTGATTTGAACTAGTACAAATAATGTTACTATTGAATTTGATTCGTTTCAAGTAATAAACATAATTATTTTTGTAAAAAATGGAAAAAGGGGACGAAACGCTTTTTCTGACTCGGAACAGATTATCTTTCAATCGGCTTATTCATATTCGTCAACCTATTATTTTAGAATTTTAAGAATTTAATGAAATGTGTTTTCAGCTTTTACAAAACAGCAATGTATTTCTTCCCATAGAAAACTAGTACCGTCGTTGGCACGATTTGTAACAGAAGCCTCATTAACCCGAAGTGCTCGACTTATCTCTAAATTATTATTGGTATTGATATATCTCATTCAATTTCAGCTCCTCCGGAGGATAATGTCACACCAGATTTTCCAACAGAAGTATTTGAAGATAAAATTACTAATTTCTCATGCACTGGTCGTCCAGGTTATCCAGGGGGACAAATGACATGGATGGTGAAACACCAAAATGAGGCTACCTTTAGACCAGTTGATTTCTATAGGTATGAAACATTTGACTAAGAAATGCATTAAAGTTGTATTGTCTGATTTGTTTGTTCAACCGTCAGTGTCCCATACATTTTCTAAAATATTTCTTTACTCGTAATGGAATAAAATATAGTAATATTAGTGGAGTTAATATATGAGCCACTGACAATAATAATGAACCTTACCTTATGATTAATACATTTAATACATGTAATATACGATATGAACGTATATGATAACAAGTAGAATTTTTTTAAAGATCAGCACATGCATACTAACAACTAAACAATTGTCATCTCTGTTTCTTTTACTGGGTTAAACGCCGTGTCAACACAAGTTATGTCATTTTACGGCGTCCAGCGCATCTAACCTAGCTTTCCTGGACCTTTGCCTGTAACCAGTACTCACCTACCCTTCCACAAGGCCGGCAACTTCTCCATATATCTTATTAATGAAGGAAAATTGACATATTGTCAAATTTTCATGGAAGGTATAACTTCCCAGGTTGTCTATATATGAAGTACTGGACTATTGAGCATCACGAATGATAGATATCACTTCAAAATAGCTAGTCGCATGGTCGTAAAGTAATGGATTAGCTAATATTGGTATAGACGCGTTAAACATTTGCACAGATATGTCATTCTTATTAAAATCATTGCCGCGAACAAGTGAAAAAACAGTCAAAACTCACTGTTAACAATTGGATGTAAATCTTCAAATGATCAAACGTGTGTATGTGAAATACCTCTTTTCATATAATTTAGTTCAAAGCGTAAAGTCTCGGATGCTGGCTGTGTAAGAACCGAGACTAACATTGTAGAATATCAATTCAACATGACATGGAACAATACTAAAGTTAGATGTTACATTGAAAATACAGACTACTTCGCTGAAGGGAAAATTCAGTTGCTGCCGTGTAAGTAATATCATCAATAAAATAATTTAATACACATAATATGCGAAATCGATTTTCCGAATCACAGCATCGTCGGCAACCACAGTACTTCTTTCCCTTACACTCCATACGTACCGTGGGAAATTTGACTTGCAAAATCCTGTTTTCATGAATATGCATGAGGCAGGGGAGACAAATTTTCTTCTAATGAAATCGCGTGTTACAATTAAATAAGAATGACGTCATACTGGGGGTTTCTTACTAAAAAAGAAACCAACGCACTTGTTTATTTTCAAAAAAATAGTTGCGTAATTTCATTGGCTAGTTTTCAGCAGTTTTCAGCAGTGGTTTCCTGGCAGAACCAATGAAACTGCCTCAATAATTATTCATCATTACGAGATTTCCTAACCAAATGGCTCACGTTACATAACGCAGCTTAGCGGAGTAATGTATCGTGGGATAACCGACGATGCAATCACAGAAACCCATCGCATTTCTGTTTGTGTGGTGGACATTGTCATACGAAAAGTTTAGATAGTATCCATCCCCTAATATATTCAGTCGCAGATTTCAAGATGACCGCCGTGTCATGTGATTTAATGCAAAATTTAGATTTATAGTCATATCTTTAAACTTGTCAGAAATTCTAGTCAAACTTTGTCCGAGTTATGACGCTCTACAAATATTCATACTTACTTTGCCACTGTCAAAGACAATGTCCACAAGGAGATATTCCGTCTAATTATGAAAATATACGAGTATTTTAAACGTAGCACTAACAGATTGTAATGTAATTTTAAGGTGTAAGTTAGTTAATCAAACATCTTCTATCGTATACTTAATTACAAACTGATTGTAATCACCTTAATTACGGTAATCATATTGTGCTTTAGTATGTGTTGCTAATTACAATTTTCCTTATCTTCACCTTATCAACACCTTACCTCAATGGTAGTGTGAATATTGTAACGCAATGATATTCTAATTGCATAACAATTTATTAACCTTTCAATGTCCTGCCACTATTACAAAGGACCAAAATGGAAATAAACCCCAGTTTTTGGTGTTATCTTTGGTATTGGAAAGCATGTCATATATTACTTTTTTTACATTTTCTATTTTAATTTATTGTCTTGTTACTTCTTACTACTTTTACTTTCAAATTGGTCTTATTAAGCCATGCCATACCGGAATTTTGTTAAGTGTCCACGTGCGCGTTGGTTTAAGAGTCATCAATCAATCAAAACAATATTTATGAAATTTTCTTATATAACTATGTTGTTCTGGAATTTGATGACTGTTTTTTCTCAGGAAATACTGATTTGTTTTTGTGTACTTAATTTATGAAAATGTACATGTGTATGTTGTATATACTTTTTTTAGAATTACTTTAACCTCACAATAATTTCATAAACATTCATGTACTATCAAGTACTTATTTGTGTGAATATTAGCTAGAATGAACATGTGTTTTCGTATTCGGTTTGTGTGTTTTTGTGAATAGGTACCTAGATTTGTCAAACTTGAGTTGACGCTTAACAAAATTCAAATATGACATGGCCTTATGTTATGTGTACCATTGCACGTAACCTAATGAGGAAATAGATCTATTCATCTCTTTTATTTGTATTTCAGATGATATATGCAATAAAGTAAGATACCTAGGAACCATAAGTCATCCTTACACTCCTCATAAATACATTGTATGTGGTAAACAATTAAATATCATGCAATGCCCAGGTGACACATGTTACGACGTCCAAGAGGAAAATTGTAGAGAATGTAAAGCTGGACGTAAGTAAAAATTTAAGTTTCTGTTTGCCCATAAAGTTAAAGTGCGGTTAAAAGTCTACTTCAATATGCATTTCAAGTCGACCTTACAAATTGTACGATAACCCAGAATCATTGCATTTCGATCAATCTACTTCAGACAGGTTATCTCTTACAGTATCCATTTTCATTTGTATGGATTGTAACATCTCTAGGTAAATGTCTTGCTCTAGAACGTTGGCAGTGCCCTTAGTGGGGGGAAAACCCGGGACTTCTTGATACATAAGCGCTTCCTACCACTAGACCACTAGGGCTTATGTATGTTGGGGGAATACATACAGGAACAGAAGGTTGGACTGAAATGAAACCATAACGAACTAGGTAAAATGAATTGTGAGAATTTCGTTGTCTGGATTGTGGATGTTAGGTTAAATTGGTGGTATTATTCAATGAACGTCAATCAAGTCACAATAACATGATTGCAGAAGCCAAAGTTCTTTGCGAAGTGATGACCTTTCCTCAGTTATGTTTCATTGATAAAATCAGAAACATTCCAATTGGTAAGTAGGTCCTACCAGTTGAAATCATCGGATTTTATCATTGAAGTCCTATGTAGAGATAATAAAACATTATTATCTTTCTTGTTAATAAAAATATTATCAGGAGTGGTGAAATTTAAAGAGTTCTTTACCCTAACAATACTTAGCTTGATTTTCAAACAAATCATCATCAAGGTTTTTGTTAGGTTTAAATTATACAAAAGATGTTTGTGTTAAACATAATTATGATCTAATTTATTTCAATGTCGTTGTTATTTTTATTTTAGAGGGAGCAGACGGAGATCCCTGTCGGGGAAAACCTCATTTTACATACGTGGCGCATGAATATGATTGTAAAAGGTACTACTTGTGTCTTGGACAGACTAAAACCCTCAGAAAATGTTCGAAGGGATATTTCAATCCAGATAAAGCAGGCAATTGTGGTCTTTCCTATGCTCAGTCGTTGTGTGGCCAAAAAGATGGGTCAGCTGGTCGATAAACAGGGTTCGGACGCCACAAACACACTACAAAATAAGTATATTGCTCCAATGGACATAGAAAAATGTTTCTTATTATGGGATGATTATTTACTAAAAGAGAAAAGGGACAAACTTTACGAATTGAGGGAACGATAAGCGTTTGGTCCAGTGAAGGACTTTTTACAATCAAGTTTATCTAATCCTTTCGTTTTGTTATGATTCTGAAATATGTAAAAGCCCTCAATTCTAATATTGCCGACAATAGTAAACAGATTCATGAGCAAAGGACTTATCAGTAAAACTGGTGTAAAACCAGGTACTAGGTACACTGGGAAGAAGAAGATGGATTTTTGAATGTCAGATTTGACATAACTCGATTAAATGTCGTCATCACTGTGGCCCATAATGTTCTAGAACAAGACTAATAAGGTGCTGTTATGAATGTGACGTTTTCTTACAGATATTAGATACAAGGGGTATTATTTCATAACTGTTAGACTCTTCCGCTCAGTAAATTGTCTGTTAAAAGGATAAAGAGTTACACTCTTGTTATTGACAAATTATGACTGAAAGATGACTGAAGGGGAGATAATTATGATGCTCTATAATATATTCAACTGTAATTGTCTCTCTTGATATTCAGAATGAAATAAGTTAATTTTGGTCTTGTACTGTCTTATGTTGGCTTGTTATCGAACCTATTTATTTCAATTGGTTTTAATTGCCACAGATACTTGCCTTGTTGCGCAGTGTAATTGTATAAATATATTATTATGTTATATTTACGTCATAGGAATCACAACTTGAAAATGTGGTAGTTTAGTTAAATCGTTTTAAACATAATTTGCCAGATTACACTGTTTTAATGCTTTAAGTTGCATATCGTGAAGAAACTTAGTAGAAATGGGATTCAATGTGCATGATATCAGATTATATCAATTTACCAAAGTAAATTAATGATGTTTACAGAAATGGTTTTTATCGACATGATTTATGATAATTGTATCGACATTATTAATTATAGGAATACTCAGAGCGCATTTTGAGTTGTACTTGTATGATTAACAATATTTTTGGAATTTGGAAATAAGCAGTATCGCCAGAAATAAGTAAATAATAATTGTGTATAGCACGTGGCCATATATAAAATTCTACTCGAACATTTAAGTCTAATGTACAAATTAATTTTAATTTGATTGTATCTTTACTGTTAATTGTGTTTACTGTACATAATTTGTACAGGCATTATATGTTATTTATCGCTGAGAAAAATGTACTCAGTTTTTCGGTGCTAAGTATTATTATTACTGCTATAATTGTTTGATTATATTTTGTTGAATTTCTTGTTATTGATTAAATTTTATAATAAATTTATGTTTATTTATTGCAACAGAATGTTGCTGTACGTATTGAAAACGTTGGAGATGTGTTATTAGCAACACAATGTATATTTAATTTAAATAATGTCTGATTATGTATAGATGACACACTGTCGTCAATGAATTGTTGTGTATATTTATTTTGTACATACAATAAATGTATATCATATCATATCAAATCATCTAAGACTTATTAGTTCATTGTTTTTGTCATTTTGTTTCTTTTTAGTATTCATTTATTTTTATTTTAATGCTCAAATGCTTGTTGTTGATCGTTATAAATCGATTGGTAACTTTAAATTTGGAAATGTCATATTATTGTAAATAAAACGCATTTTCAAAAAAGAAAATTTATTTGTTTTGTGGTTTTTATTTCGCTACACCAAGATACCAAGTTCTAATTTTAGAAATGAACTTAATGAAAAAACATTACTTGAAGAAATCAATGGTAAAATTGTTTCTGATTTTAAAGGTTTGAAACATACAATAATTTTCGGTGTGTAGTCAGATCTCAAAATGCATAACACCGTGTCCTGCTGATGGTGAATAGTTATCGACAAATATCGAGTACTTAAATCAGTGGGATTTTTGCGCAACTGAGAGCCGACTTAGAATTACCTTAATGCCATTGTAGAGAAAATTTTCACTGACTACATGGTAAAAATATATGATCATATATCAAGATCATATATATAATCAACATGTAAATATATACATATATATAATGATAAATAAAGAAATAAATATAAAACATGTTAACACATAGGCTGTACAACAATAACGACTAAGGGCACGTTCCGCAAGGAAATCGCTAGATAGCGCTTCTTCCTCTGGTACCTTTCTTGCATCAAAAGTATTTACTGTGTGACACCAAATCGAGGGTACCAGGGGACGAAGCGCTAGCTAGTGATCGCCTTGCGGAACGTGCCCTAAGTGTACACTCGTTTTGTTTGGGTTTTTTGGATTGTGAACTTCAGTAACAATCGTTTTCGTTTAAAAGTTTTGAAAAGTAACTGTTGTTGATAACCGATAAAGCAATTTAATTAAGTTAACTAATTAAGATTAATAAAAACCGTCACCATGTTTAATACTATAATCTGTCAAATGAAGAAAGGAATTTATGAAAACAAAATATCAAAATTATGAATGTCTTTGAATTGAGGGAGTCAATGATACCAGACATATCTTACTACGTGAAGCACGAGATAATCGAGAAGTCCGTCCCGTCTAGTTGTTTGTCAAGTTTTATTCATTGTGTAGTTTAGTGACATGTGTAAGAGGCGTTTAGACTGCATTTATGTGTGGACATTTTCGAGTTATGGATTATATTGCATTTTGAGCTAATTAATTTATTCTAAATATTGTGAGCAGATACTTTTACTATTCATCAAGGATATGACTGTATAAATATTAGAACTCAAGTTATAACATTAGACAACTTAAGGTTTATGTAAAAGTCTTGGTTTGCAAAAACAATAGTAAAAAACAATGCTCAAATTTTGTCGCATTTTTATCAAGAGCATAGTTTTATAAATCATATTGTTACTTAAGGGTTTATCATTTGTTGAAATTGAAAAATCTATCAAGTGGGTGGGGTAACTAATTATATCAAAATATCCATTTAAATAATTTTGATATATTTTGTAAGTGATGCATTAAGTATATAGATGTGACAGTGAAAATATAAAAAAAAATCAACAAATAAGCCATTTAGAAAGAAATGCAAACATTGAACCAAACATTGAAATAGCCTTCCGAACGTCAGTCCAAACACATAATTATAGGTTTTTTTTAAAGAACTTTTTGAGTCTGTACCATCATATGCGATACTTAACTTTTCAATTGACATTAGTGCACTGAATATAGTTGGTCTTTTATAGTATTTAGATGTATTTCTTTCTTACGTTATCAAAATATGGACATATAAGGATGTAATGCATTTCATCACCAATGTCGTTCAGTGGACAGAGGATGAACTTCCTTCGGGTATGAGCAATATGATTTGAGCTTCATCTGCCAACTTCTATTCAATTGGGATCCTTAGATTGCCTGTGCAAAAATGGAATAAATGGAACCCTATAATTCGCAACAATGTGATAAAGGTAAAATTGTTTGATCAATTTTTATTGTATAGGTCTATAGGAAGGTCAATGTTGATTGATGATTATGGTCAATAACGAAAGGGTCCTTCGACGCATAAATTGCTATTGTGGTTACGGTCTACTTTTTAGCAATAACGGTTGTAACCCTACACATGATTGCGAGCCTTCTCTGACGTAATAGAAACTGTAGAGGTGTTGCGAACCCGAGTCGGTGGCGCAGTTGGTAGCGCGCCGGGAGTTCGAATCCCACCCGGGGAGGTTATACAAGTTTCCATGAAATTTTGACAATAATGTAAATTTTCCTCTATTAATTAGATGTATGGAGAATTTTCCGGCCTTGTGGAAGGGCAGATGAGTACTGGTAATAGACAAGGGTCCAGGAAAGCTAGGTTAGGTGCGCTGGGCGCAGTAAAATGATCTAAATTGTGTTAACAAGACATTAACCCCCAAAACATAGAGGACTTTCGAATGGCCTTGATGAATTCCCTTAACTTAAAGCTTATGTGATACGTGATTTTGAGGAAAAAAAACTCCATCACGCAATACAAAAGCAACTGTATTATCGTGACAGCTGTGCTACATGAAGCAACAGAACTAACAAAGCGTGTCGAAATCTCGCCAAATCTCGTAATTTCTCATAACTTTATTTGACAGGAGGTTGACAGACTTTATGGCATAGAAATATTAAATGAAACTCGGAGATGAACGTAATTAAAAACCAAGTCACTGAATAATAAGAATATGAAATTCATAAATAAAATAATTAAAACATTGTTTTACGTTGTCGACGCGTAGTGTAGCCATTTTTAATTGTTTCTTATTTTTAATGATTAATACTGCGTGTACTTTTCGAGATTTTTAAGTCAATGGACAAATACTTAAGACTTTACTTAAGTTAACTTAATTATTTTATCATGTGATTTTATGCAAATTAATATGTAAATGCTTTCATTTTGGACATGTTTATGTAGTACATGAGTTGGGATGTTGTATTCTTAGAGTTGTTATGTTTTGAACGGACTTATTTCGTGATGCTAACCACAGCGTAGGAAAAATAGTTCTTCATTAAATGAAATGCTTGATAATTTTTAGAATTTCATTGAAACTGGAATCTAATTATTCGTTTGTGCGAGTAACAAGCGCGCTAAATTGTTTTTCAAAGAAATGTCAGTACATTTATTTCTTATGTAAATGAGTGTAAATCTGTACTAATTGAATTTAGCAACATTAATCCGCGATTTCGAAGTTAAGAAAATCAAATATTCTGAATTCTTACGATTAAGTTTCTGTCATTTTATGGACATTTTGTTTGCATGACATTGATCGTGATCTGTGTAATTTGTACGTGTGTGGAATAAGGTCGGTGGTTTTCGTTTGAAATATACAAAAAACTCAAAATCATGAAGGAGAAACCGGTTGAAAGAATGGAATACCCAGAAACTCCTCCATGGACAATGTTCTTTGATGGTCCTTTGTATCAGAAATACGATGAATTTATGAAGAACAAAGACTTTTCTAAGGTATGCTATAAGTACTGTAACCTTTGCTGTTATACGAGTCAACGTTTTGGTTTGGTTGATAGAAATATATTAAGATGTCTACTCTCTTTATAGTCCATGGTGGGTGTTACTTTTGATAATTGGGCTTTCATATACATGTATTAGAATGAATGAATCTAATTTTAATGTGCTTTTCGTAGTATGTTTGACCAACTGACGTTTCCGGTGACGCTGTCAAATAAGAGTTCGTTAACTGTTTAGTTTTTATAGATCCTTCGGCGTTTATAGTTTAAATATGTCATAAACAAAGTAAAATTACCTAATATATATGGAAGTAAATAATTATATTTTAATTATCCTTTTTTGTTGGGTTAAACGTTTTAGCAACTCATAGTATAAGCATTGTATATCACGGTAACCCGTCAACCAAATCATCTTTCCAGGACAGGCTAAGTCTCTGGATTATAGGGCTGCTGCGAGTATCCGAGTACTCGGATACTCGCGATCCAGACCAGAAAATCGAGTACGAATATTCGTCACTTCCGAAATCGTCAGATCGCGATCAATTTTTTTGTGAAAAATATTTAGCTTACTTCCACTAAAAACGAGCTGCATTACTAATGTAAACTCAAACATTTGATTGATTCACATTTAAACAAAAATTATTTCACTGAAAATGCCAATTTAACGTCTGGTAATAGTAATGTTTGGAGTAAATGGTTTTCCATTTAGTAAAAGTTAATTTAATTTATCGCTTATTTGTGTTTTTTACGTGAAATTCTGTATGCTTCTCCATTAACAAGTGATTCGTTGTTCGATTTGTGAATTGCTACGCATGAATCGTGGTTCCGATCGGATCGCCACTTGCTCAACTATCCACAGTCCTACTGGATTATCTGTTAACTTATTACTAGGCGCATCTTTTCTGAAACCTATGTTCCCTGGACTAGTAGAGGTGTGTGCTAGCCGGACAAAATATACGAGACAAATAAACTGAAAGTAAACTGAATCGAAACTTTTGTGTCAAATGCAGAGGGATAAAATACAGAGGATGTTCTAACACAAAAAGGGTGAGGGATTGATCTAATGCTTTGAGGGTCCAATGCAGTGTTTGGTCCAATAAGACAAGACTAGTTCTAGCTCGGGTAAATGCTGTAACGTGCCCAAATTAGGGATGAGTTTGACACACAGCGGTCCGTATATTTTAAGGGACCAATGCAAATAACAGTATTTTTGGGGGGTTAATCTAGACGCTAAACAGTAAGATGTCCTGCCGACTGTTGTTCAATGCCTATGTTATTGAAAGTTACGATAAAATTGATTTCCAAATTAAAAATCTAGGAAATGCAATATGACATGAGCTATCGATATATTTTTATGTTGAACGAAAAAACAATAGTTGCATTTTATAGTCTGAGTTTCATGCTTACGCACGTTCACCGACTTTACAGTTATTACCCCTGGTCATCGGGCTACTAGTATCTTTCTATCAATCTTCCTAAGGAGTCTTTTACTCCGCTTAGTGCAGCCGACACTTTGGCGCAACGGAATTATACAACCCTCGCAGGTACCCATTTACACCTGGGTAAAGTGAAGCATTCGCAGGTAAATTTCTTGCTCAAAGAAATTAGCAGTGCCCATGGTGGGATTCGAACCCGGGACCTCTCGATCCCTTAACGCGCGTCCTACCATTGGACTACTGCTCCTACGAAAAAGCTTGTACATCTATAATAAAGGCCAAGTTAAATATTCTCCATATTCAATTAATAGGAGGTTTTAATGCGTAAATATATCCATCTCTTGCAAGTGGGGTTTTAACTTTGATATATCATAAATATTTATTAAATGCATACTAGGACAGCTCTGTTACATTACATATCAGCATTGCACAGGTTTAAATAAAATTATAAAAATGTGCACATTGTTGATGGCTAAAGTTAGCATTATTTTATAACTTATAGTTTAATATAAAACTATAAAATACGTCAAATTTTCATGAATAACATGAATTTTGTACAAAATGTATGCTTGACAGAAATGAACAAATTTTAGTTATTTATGACAAAATGTTGTGACAGGTCTCTACTTTTACCTTAGTTAAATTATATTAACTATTTTCATGCATATTTTAAGAGGCGTTTTTATATGATAGTGAAAGCTTTATTAACAGAGTGACTCATAAGAAAATAAAGAACGAGAATGTTTCAGTCCTGACATTTCGCTGACAGTTTGAGATTCTTAGGGCGGGCGTGGTCGAATAGATACAACGCTGGATTGGTACCCAGTTGATAGATGAACATAGGTATTATGCTTAAAATACACGAATTAAGTGTATAAATATTATTATTGTTATTATATATTTTTATAGCGCTTATTTTCATATTGAATGTATGTTCAAAAGCGCTTCAAATATGAGCAGTGGTGCTTTGGTAGGACACACGCTTAGGAACTGAGAGGTCCAATTTTCGTACCTGACTAAGGGCACTGCTAATTTCATTACCTACAGTCGTTCCATTCCACCAGGGTGCAAATGGGTACTATTTGGGGTCACCTGCCTAGGGTGATTTCAATGATCAGGGTTATCAAACAAAATTGTAAAGTCAGCTGATCATTTCAAGCAGACTTTCAACCGCACTTTAACTTTAAAATAAATAACATAAAGACTATGAATAAAAATGAGAATCACGTAAGATGACCTAAATCAACGAGCAAAAACAAACCATAACATCGGCGCTATTCATTTTATTATGATAATTTCCTAGAAATGGATTATGACAAAATTGATTGCTTTATTATTTTGCGTGCGTTTAAAATGGAAAAATAATAGTCTTGTAGTCAACGTGACTATGAAATCACTTAAAATATTAGTTGTCTTAAGTCACAAAAAATGCAAAACGCATATATTACTTGTTGTGGTTGTCTTTCAAAACAGATGGCACATTTCGTTGAAACAAAAAAAAATAGTTGTTTCACGAGTTTTTACTTTTGCATTAGAGTTGCATTAATCTAAATACACGTGGTATCTGGTTAAGATTTTTTCTAAATTAAAGAGGGTCGGTCAAATGCGACATTGTGAACGAAGGGTTCATGATTTCAAACTACAGCGACCACAAACGGAACTCGACAAACGAAAACGACAACAACCACTCGAAAATTGCAAAAGACGATCGACAACCACTCGAAAAATAGCAATAAACACTCGACAACGACTCGAAAATCGAAATAAACGCTCGACAACAACTCGAATATCGCAAAAGACACTCGACAACCACTCGAAAAATTGCAATAGACGCCCGACAACCACTCGAAAAAACGTAATGGAAAACTTTTGACATTTGACTACCTCAAACGACAATGGGTAATCTACCTTCGATATTGTTACATTTTATTCATCTGTTAAAGGCCAATACACCAACCCCGCTGCTTAAAATTCTTATAACTGTACGTCTGAACTCACTATATATTATAAAGGATGGGCATTAAGAAATAAATATTGAAAATTTAAGTTTAAAATAAGAAGTTTGAACCCCCAAATTGTTATCATAAAATTCTTATAAAATATATTGTTGTTGTTGTTGGTTTTTTTTTACTTTCAAGGTGGTCCTTACTATCCCGTAGACTCATTTTGATCAGTTGTGTTGTATTGTCGTCCTTTTGTGTTTAATGAATAGTTATAATAAAATTAACTCCCATATATTTTAAGTAATTTTACGGTGTTTATATTTTACAAGACATATTTAAACTATAAACGCCAAACGATCTATAAAAAGTAAACAGTTAACGAACGCTCACGTGACAGCGTCACCGGAAACGTCAGTTGATCGTGCGTACTACGAAAAACGCATTGATGTACTATTTACTCATCCATATATTAACATGTATGTTAGTAGTAAAATCAACTTGTTTTAGTTTAACGCCGTAGCGGCCCATTGTAACGGCCATATTACGGCGGTCAGTCAACCTTCTCACTGTTTTGGGAAAGGCTAACTCTCTGGTGCACCTCTGTATTTGTGGACCAGACGGGTCACGAGAGAGCCTTATCTAGTATTGTCTTTTTTGTATGAGTTAGTTTTAGGGTAGAGCTAAAATGAATGTGTATAATATAATTAACAATTGTTTATTTCCCAAAGGCAAAAATGTGCATGCTCTTTAAGCGCTTTTGAACATATTTTCAATATGGAAAGAGCGCTATACAAATGTGGTAAATAATAATAATAATAAAAATGATAATAATAATGACAATGCTAATTATGATAATAATATGATAATAACGATGATAATTATGATAAAAATGATGATGATGATGATGGTAAGGATGATAATAATGATGATATTAATAATGGTGATGATGATAATAACGATGATAATAATTCCACCTTTAATATGATACATGGTTGACTATTTATCAATATGGAAAATAAACATACATTATACAAAATGATAAAAAATGCAATATTATTATCTACATTTTATTTACATGTATGTAATTTTAACAGAAACAGAAAAACTGAACTGAAAAAAACACCATATCACATAAATAATTCATGGCGTAACTGTTTAGTAAGGCAAGTAACTTACCTGTCAACGTTAACATAACTTATGTACCATGAGTCTAGCTTTTACATACCAAATATATAGCTAATGAAATCGTGTGTCAGTCACTCTGAATTTGTCCGGACAAGGGTTTAATGACCGCATGAAATGATAAAAGGCCAACCTCCCGAGACAGGTGTTTTCAATTTTTTACATGATTTGTCAAAATGTAACCTGTAGTTCATTTCACTAAGAATATAACAACTTAAAGCCCCTGTAAGAATATATCGAGGGCTGACCGAAACACTATTGTAACACCATTTGAAAATAAAGAGAGTTACAATAGTGTTTTGTTCAGCCCTCGATATATTAATTTACAGCTGATATCAAAACTATTTTAAATCCGCAAAGTCATTTAGATATAATATGCATTAGAGCCACAATAAACATGTCAAACCATTTTGTTATCTAAGTTTAAGTTTTATAAAGTGCTTATTTTCTTGAAAAGAGGATCCTTTTATAAGAGCACACCGTATTCCTATTTTGTTATACATGTAGTTAAATATATATAATTTAAAACCATGTTAGAGTTTAAGTATGTAATTTTGAGGAAGTTACGTTTCTTTCAAATTAGCATGAGCGCTAATTAAATTATTGACGCGACTAAAGTTCTTAGTGACACTAACTGTATCGCTACCAGCGCATTGTCAATTCTTAGAACATAAATAATGGTTCAACATATTCTAATTGTAATAATAACGAGTCCATCAATTATACATGTTTAATAAACAAGCCAGTATATCATTGTATATTGTCAAATTACAATGACATATGGTTTGTTAAATTTGTAACTTACAACCTTTAAGTTTAAAGTGGTTTAAAATCAATTCACAATGTGTCTAAATGATGAATTCTGTGACAAATAAATCATAATAAATAAATCAAACAAATGAATACACCACAGTTGATTTTATTAAGTAAGTACAATGTATGTTCCATAACGCTGAATCGAGGGGGGTATGATGTCAAGTTTATTCCTTTTAAACACGTAGATACACGGATGAGTAACCGAATATCGAGGCAAATTTATTTTTCAAAATACAAAAAAAACTAGTTATTGTACGGCCTGTACTCATGGCGTGAAAACACAACGATGTTGTTGATTAAATCTCCAAGTCGAAACTCGAACCATAACATTAAACGAAAGGGACGAATCCACAATTTTCAGGCGAGAAAGTACAAAACGTTTCTGAAATGGGCTCTTACTTAATTCTCATTATTTTAGCTGAAACTGAACCTGAATAAAATATGAATTAAATGTCTTAGTAATTTAACATAATAGATCAGTATGAAGAATTTGCTGTTAATTTGTATCAAGTCGAAGATACTCGAAGGTCCAGAATGAGACCATTGTATGAGGGCTTACCCTCAAACGCCAGCCATGATTGTTTGAAATGCAATGAGGTAAAGGGTCGCAAGGTTTCAATTTCTAGAATACGTTTGTTGTCATTTCATGCTGAAAAATATGTGTATGAATAATTCGCTAAAAATGGTAAAAACTAAAGACTTTAGAAGCCATGAACATATGTCCAAATTTAGAGTTTCGAGTCAGTATTGATTGCAAAAGTGATGCCCATATTCAACCGAAGGATTAGTAATTTCAGGACTTCATTGATATAACACTACAGTCCTTTGATTATTAGAGAACTCAAAACACGTGGTTTCTATCCGGGAAAGCTCCAATCATACTGGCTAAAATGGCTGCGACACGTGCGCCATCATGTTTGCGTCAGCCAATGAGATTGTCCAATTCAAAAATATAGGTCACGCGTGTTTACGTCCGAACTTTTATATCAAGAAATATTTTTTCTTTTCAGATATTATTGAACACAAAACTTCGACTAGCAAACAGTACTAACAGTGGGGGAGATGTGGTTAGTTCTACTTTCAGCACAGACGATGATCGCTGGGATAAAGATGTCGACGATCCAACTGGAAGCACGTGAGTAAACTTCTGATCTTTTTATGGTTGGGATTATTGCCATAGCAACACATTCAATATGTCATATAATGGCGGTCAGTATACTTTCTCACCTTTCCCGGAAAGGCTAAATTTCTCGATAAGCTCTTAGTCAATAACTAGGCACATACATCCGTCAGTGACTGATAACTGTTCTACATGATTTAGAATTGGAGGTAAGAGTGAGAATAACCGTAGAAATTATTTCATTACAAAGCTCCATTAAAGAATGCACCGCCCAGGAATCGAAGACACCCTGTGATCAGTAGACTTGTGTACTACTAAGTGTGCTAGCCATGGGGGCTTTCTGTTCTTAAAATGAAGCTCTACGAAACTAGTCTAAAAGGGAAAGCTATTATAATAGATTCAATTTGCTGCTTTTTAAAGACAACATATTTCAATGCTATAATGCTATTACATTTTAATCGGGAATATGAACATCATTGGACCTAAGTTGAAATAATTTGTTTCACAATCGAGTTAAAATAAGATTTATTGTGGTGTGGGTAATACCTTAACAACAATTTATGTTGATGTAATCAATAAAGTTCATAGCAAATTACGTAAGTTTAACTACTAATTAGATCAAATGATCAGTCAAAGGTTTTGCCGTTAGTGACATTTTGTTTTAAATGGAACATCTGTGTTTTCTGGTGTTTTTATTTATAAATAAACTCCCTACTGGTTATTCATGAACAATTATTAAATTTATAAATTGTGACATTTACGTTAGCCGGTTGCAAGAAATATATAAGAAAAACAGAAAACAAAAAGACGAAAAGTTAGACACAAAACAAGCCTTAAGTCATAATTCTTTGCCTGCTCTATTTAGTAAAAGAAGTTTGAAGTACATTTGTATTAAAATCCTATTTTCGTGACCAGCGTCTTAAAGTTTTGCCCGACAAAACATATGTTTATAAAAATGATACGAAATAAACTAAACGTCCAAATTATGCGTTTCTCGTTTGTTGTGCATAGTACGTATGACCTGAAGGTCTTTTTACATCAACACTGACTTAAAAACATCGCAAAATAAGGAGGGGAAAAGCTTGTTTGTTGTGAAATACTTGTTGTTAAGATAAATATTTCGTTTCTATGGATATTGAATTAATGAATACGTTGTGATGGACTTCTTGTACGGGGAGGAAATTCCTAAAAACTGGATTTATTCGTAAGTCATCTTTAAATTAATATGCGGTCTTTGATCTGTTTTGTTTTAATTAAATAATAGGTTGGTTTCACCAGCAATCTTTAGTCCAAGTACGCTGCCAGTTGTGAAATATTAAATAGAAATTATTCTGGATATTGGGTAATTCTTTTTGTTTTCTTTACCCATGGGATAACGTTGTAAACAGACATTGTTTTAACCCGACTATAGTTCAATTTCTGCTGACTTTATGCGGTGTAAAATTTTGTTTGTTAAAAAATCCTCTAATTCTAGATTTTAACAGATAGTATGCTATACTGATATGCATATAGTTTAATTTTGCCACTGTCCTTTCAGAGGCAGAAACCCTTTTGGTTCTTATTTACGTTATATTTTGTTGAGCTTCTTTTATAACAAAAGTTTAAAAACCTGAAACCATCCCCTCTTTGCGTTTAGCTGTGTCGAAGGTCTGTGTTTGGGGCTGTTGCTGCTCCTAATATATTTTCACACTTCTTTTTTAAACATTTTTTTTACATTTTTAGGAAGCAAAAAAAAATACAAACATTGCGGTCTTTATAGAGGAACTGTTTTTACTGTAGTTGAATATTTCAGTGTATATGCTAATGAACATACATGTAGTTACTGTTTTAGTCGGCTATAAATAAACAGTCAAGATGCAAATAACATACAAGTGAATTATAAGTATCTTAGTCATTCATGAATGAATTTAGATCAAAGATGAAGACTTGACAAGTAGCCAGAGTAAAACACTAATATATAATCGGTTTTATATCCGTCATTTTCCGGCATTTTTCGTCAATTCTCGGTGCAATAAGTTCGGCGATACACACTCGCATACTTAAAAGCATCAATACGTTTTTAATTTAATTCTTATTGTTGAATTTAAGACATCTGTCAGAGTCGCTCTCATTAACCCCGCTGATTTAAATACTCGATATTTGTTCGATATCTCGATACATAGATATGAGTAACAATTTTATCGATATTGAGTACAGAAATACTGTAGTAAATATTTAAATCAGTGGGGTTATTGCGAACAAATGTTTTGAATAATCTTTCTTCAACGGATTTGCCATCTGTTGAATGTATCTTCTAACGCAACTGCTACAAAATTATAACTAAGGCGCGTGATATTTTATTTGTTGATACTCGAAATGAAGTGACAAAAATGTTGACAGGAGGAGGTAAAAAAATTCGATTGCACTCGATTGAAATGCCGTTAAGACCACTTTTGTTATTTCAAAATCATGCGATTTTTTACAATTATTAAGACAAAATGCTTAATTTGTGAAGAAAATAGTCTCTATAATAAGTCCGTTTTGCTTTAAAGACCATGGATTTTGCTGGTCTTAATAGCGGAACTTTACTGTACATTTTAAATATATGGTTCTTTTTATTAAGTTTATTACTTTATTCTTGTTTTCATCTTGGTTTAGCAAACACATTGAAAATTTTGAAACATTTTTTGCGAAATAAATCCCCAAAGTGACTTTTTTTAGAACTTCCCAATTTTTTTTTTTGAAATTGGCTAAAATCCATCAAGAAGTTTCGAGTATCGACAAATGAAATAATATTAGCCTAAGTTTTGGTTACGTTTCGTCGACAACACACTTTAAAACACCTACGTTGTGTAAGAAACATTGTTTTTATACGATTTATTATACTTCTGTTCAATTCATTATCAATCTTATTTTGACACAGGTCATAATGATTAATTAAATAAATGTTCAATCAAGTCAACGATGACTCCTCTTACACGATTTATTATTGAAATTGACTAATTGATCGATTGTTGCGGTTTGCGGTCTTTTATCCTCAACCTCCGCAACTTTACCGTTCAAAGATTTAAAACTAGGTTTAGCCTTCACCCACGCATGCGCATAGCCTTTAAAATACATATTCGTTCATTTTGGTTACAATGTATCTAAAAATTAAGGGTCCTTCTTATGAAGAATCTAACGACTGACTTTAAATCCCTCTATATTCGCATAATTTTTGGTAATATGCTGATCAGGTATCTCTTTTGAAATAGCGTGATACTTTTACTGTTTAATACGATGTTTCACTTTTGAATCTAAAAAGTACTGCTCTTCTGAAAGGAAAGCTTCTTCATATAGATTACAAATATAGAGTATCTAAATCATCGGGGTAAGGTATTCGCCACTGACAGTCGAAAAAAAATTAACAAAACTGTATACCATTATAAGTGACCTTTCCTATAAACCAATTTATACAATTTATAAACTTATGTAAAACATGTTTATAGAATTATAATAAATAAATAAATTATTATAATTAATTCAAAAACAAGAGAACAATCTTTAACAAATTATATGATCAAGACTGATTAATTTATCATGAATATTTAATTATCATTATCTAAAAGTGTAACTAAGTACAAATATTTAAACAATTAAATCATCAGCGGTCACATGATTATGGTTTCATTTGCATTCTTTGAACCCCGGACATGAAAAAGGCACTTTTATTATTATCATTATTATTTATTATTATTATTATTTATTATCATTATTATTATTAATAATCATTATCATTATCATCATCATCATCAACAACAACATCATCACCATCAACATCATCAACATCGTCATCATCATCATCATCATTATCATCAACATCAACATCATCAACATCAACATCATCAACATCATCATTATCATCAACATCATCATTATCACCATCATCATCATTATTATTATATCGGAAATAATTAACTTTTGTCTTTGTTTTATTGTATGATAAAATATAGACACGAGCTTTAAATAGCGCAACAAACGAGAGCAATATTGGGGGAACTGGCCAAAGGTCTTACTTTATGAAAAACATTTGTTTTGAAATTTCATCGCATAATATGGGTGGAATTCTAAGATAAATTGCATATTTTAGAAAAACTACCCGATTTCAAAGATATTTCAGAAAGAGAAGGGACCTGTTAACTATTAATTTACTATCAGATCTATCAATCTCCCTGGGGAGTCATTTAATCCGTTTATTAGTGCAGCTGACAAATTGGCTTAACGGAATTATACCACCCTCGCAGGCCTCCATTTTCACCGGAGTGGAGTGAAGCAATCGCAGGTAAATTTCTTGCTCACAGAAATAAGCTGTGCCTCTAGTGGGATTCGAAAACAGGACCTCTCGATCTCTAAGCATGCGTCCTACCACTAGACTACTGCTCCTACCTGGTTCACAATTATGTCGCACATTTAAGAAATGTCTCTTTTTATCATATTACAGGTACCAATATGTCAGTCCTGATTACTATAAACGTGCTCGTAGTGAAGAGAAGAGACGCACGAGACGTACACGTGCTTTAATTCTACTTGGTATTCTGGTTATGGCAGCACTGGCGTTTGGTTCCGCCTTAGTAATCCATTATTTCTTTGTGCCATCAGGTAAAGTTTTACAACTATGGAACGCCGTGTATCCAAGTTTTGGGTGTTTTCTATTTATCTTTATAATGATCTTCATCTGTCAGTTGTGTTTGGTAATCTTTCGTCTGTTCACCCTTGGCAAAAAACCAAGGTGTTAGTCACGATCAAAGACAACTATTAGTTGAACTATGCACTTTTTCTTTCCAAGACGTGAACAGAAATATAAGAGTAACCCGGGTCGATAACGCAGTTGGTAGCGTGCCGGGATTTGGAACCTCGTGTCTCGAATAGGGTACGGGTTCGAATCCCACCCAGGGAGGTTATATCCTTCCATGAAAATTTGACAATAATGTCAATTTTGCTCTATTGATTAGATTTTTTCGGCCCTGTGGAAGGGTAAATGAGTACTGGTTTTAGACAAGGGTCCAGGAAAGTAAGGTTAGGTGCGCTGAACGCAGTAAAATGACCTAAATTGTGTTGACACGGCGTTTAACCCAGTAAAAAAGAAAGAAATATAAGACTGGATTGTTATAAGTCCAGTTGGTGACGCTAAAAGCAAGACAAGCAACTGTTCTGACGTCTAAAACAATAGTTTATTAAATAATAATTGATTAAAACTACATAACCCAAAAGCCATTGTCTAAGTCGACGATAGAGGTTTAGCTGTGACCACTGAATGAAGTGCAATCTTGAAGACCCCCAATGCCAGCGATGTCTGTGATAATAGTTGTTATTGTGTACAGGTTTAGTGAATAAAATTCTGCTCTATTCTGATGATACCAACATCTGTTTCATTCGTCAAATGCCAAAGTCGTAGGCTGAGATCAAACCCCATGATCGATGTTGATTTTGTTTAGTCAAACGTAAAGATATGTCCATATGGATATGGGTCATTCAAATCAACTAATTTTTGGAAATTTTGCCAGGTCACCCGCTGAGATTTTCCTTAAACTTTTAACATGTATTTGTACATTCAATTCATGGACAAAAATGAAATATTTAGTCAGTATCTCTAATACTTTGGAAAAAATGGCATTTAAAGTAAAGGGGGTAATTTTGCAGTTTCTGAATTTCGTCCTGAGGCCATGTTTAGACACTTTATCTTCTGAAATATCATTTCTATACTTCTGAAAATGAAATATGTCACACACTTTTGCCCGTAGAGTACAAAAATAGTGCTCAATCAAGTGTGAAAGAGTTTTTTGTCTATAGACCTCCAAAAATCGAAAAATCTTAAATTTGTCTTAAAATCTTCCAAATTGGAACATCAAATTTTTATAACCATTTCATATTTAGATCACAAATTATTTTTGCATTTATTTACAATATATAAGATGATTTTTAATACTATTTTATACAATATACACTGTATATTATATTCGTTTTCTACTTCAGCGGAAGAAAGAAATCCTGCTAATACAGTTAATGTATCATTTGCTATCAATACTACTGATGAATTTCCTGAGGGTATGTATTGTGTTGGCTATATTACATAGTTTGTGTAGATGTTCTTGGGGTAGAATTCCCATAATGCCCTTATACATTTATTGATACATGTATACAATGTTCCATGTAATTGAAAATCAATTACAAAAACAATAGTAGTTCAATCATAACATCATACTTACCATTTTGCATGGTGTTTTTTTTATATTTCATGTGTTGTTTTAACGCGCATCTACACTTAGTGGTCATATAGCGCGTACCATTTTGCAAGTAATAGGTTGATAAAAAAACACTCTTTTGCAAACGTACTGATGAATTCTTTTTTTTTAAAAACGGAGTTATTATTTCCTTTTAATAGGAAAATATAGGTGAGGACCACAATATCGTTTAAAACGTGTTCACGTTGACCCGAGTTAACACCCACAACATATATAGCTTATATAGCTTATTCAAGTTGTCCTTTCCGAGAAGAAATACAATTTTTAAAAGTAATACATTAACTAAATGAATTCACCATTACTTTGTAGCATGTATTAAACTTGAAGCGTATTATGAATAGCTCAGACTGAAGCCAGATTGAATGCGACAAATTGAAGCGTGTAATGCTTAGACCATTCAGAGCACCTCGGCAATCTTCTACGCAGATATGCAAGTATATTTGCATCGAAAATCGTCTAGGTGTTTCGAATGGTGTTAAGATCTAACCTTGGTCAATGTGAACAGTCTATATACACTATTTCAAGTCATAGCTATTTCAGATGTACCAGAAACGACGACAAAAAGTGACGTAGATGATGAAATAGCTAAAATGTTTGATGCCATATCTAAGGCTGGTCAACCAACTGATCACGACCATGGCAAAGTTCTTAACCCTGATGGTAAAATATTTGATGAAACTTTTGATATTACGACCACTGTAAAAACTACTGGTAAATATAGTTCATCTTATAGGTCATGTATGATTTTGTACTGAGAGAGATAGTTAATTCAATAGGTCATGCAAGCTTTTTCTACAGATTGTAATACATCGTTTTAGGTTAGTCTTTATAGTTCGTTTTTAGGTCATTTTGTATTTTGTACTGAGTGTAATAGTTCGTTTTTGGTCATGTATGATTGTGTACTGAGCGTTATACATTTTTGTAGTTCGTTTCATTGGTCATACATTATTTTGTACTGAGTGTTATTATTCTTTTTAAGGTTTTTGTATATTTTTGACACTGAAAGAAAGCATATCGTTGTATAGGTATCGTTTGTTTTACTCTGATACTGACAGTTCGCTGTAGTTGATTAACATGCAGAAGCAGTCATCAGTTGACAAAGTAATGCAATTGGCTCAATCAATTCAATATTGAAATATTACTTATTACAGTGTACGCGTCATGTTTTCTTTCTTAGCTATACTGATTTCGTAGTCGTAGCTATAATATCAAATATTCATAAATCAGAGATTTATTTAGGTGTACATTTCACCGCCTTTCTTTATCAAACCGCCACAAAAATAGTTCCATTGAAAACAAACAGGGTGTTATATATATCCCGATATTTTCAAAATCAGTTGCTAATTCGTGTTCATATGTACTTCGTTCTCAATGAGAAACCTCTTATAAATATACTTGAAGAATCATTTGTATAATTTGAATTGAATTGACTACTAGTACTTATAGGCATATAAATTCCACTTGTGGACCTCCTGTACGTTATTCAAATTTTAATTAAAGCACTGTCAAATATTTGTAACTACTTTTAGAATTAATTGACATCCGTCCTTTGGTTTTGTTCCAGGCTCTGATGAACAATCAAGGACAACATCAGAAAGACCGGAAACCAAACGCCTTGAATCAACAACAAATGCACCACAAACTTCAAGTTTCACAGAAGGCGCTATGTATGAACTACACCTTATACCAGATACTTCCAGTGCTGATGTAAGAAGAGGAAGTGACGTCACACCAACAAAATCATTAGAAATTGACGTCACACCAACTGCGCGTTCCAAGATTCTTGAGGGTATATCACCGAAGCCTGTCTCTTCTACAAAATTTGATCCTATGGACTTTTTCGCTATGGATGATTACTTTGCCTCCGACAACTCTTCAACCACGGAGTCATATTTAGACAACTTGTTCCTGGACCCAACTGACTCTACAACCTCTCAGACTAAAACCACGCCCTCTCCTCTAACCACCTCACAAGGAGCAACGACTTTGGCTGAAGAACTGAAAATAAACATGACACAATCAACGGCTACAGTAACTAAAGTCTCTACCACACCAATCAGTACTACAGAAGACATTTTTGCTGCATTCGAAAAACATGACGTCACAACTTCGACTGACGTCACAACTTTGACCGACGTCACAACTTTGTCTGAAACGTCATCCGTGTCTACGAGTACCGTTGTTGATTCTACCACGAATGTAAAAGCACAATCAACTACTTTAGCAGAATCATCGACAACGCCAACGATATTGCCTATTACATCTACTGAAGTCACAACGGGTTTAACTGAGAAAATAACAACGACAATGAGTAAAGAAATGACTACGTCATATGAAGGGGAGACAACTCAACAAACACAATCGTCTAGTCAAATTATGAATACAACAGAAACACAAAATACTTTCCCATTTAGTAAGTGATGTAGCTGACATTAATGCACTGGCAATTATAATATGTTTATAATTTCACTCATTCACTGTACATAAACACAAATATAAAGGGTTTGTATATATAAACGCTTGGACACTTGCACATGTGCACAAATATATCACGCCTTTAAATTACTGCTTGATCGACACGACGCTCAGTTTTTGCATTCGGAACTCCTCGGCTAGTCACAATCGTGTATTTTAAATTTTTAGTAATCACCGCCTAAACGATCGTTGATTTGTGTACTTCAACATCTGTTAAAACATTTTGTTTGAGCATGTGACGCAAAGAAAATTCTAAAATGGTGTCTAAATATGTCCGAGACTAATCGTAATGAATAGCTGAGGAGTTCCGAATGAGAATATTAACGTAATGTTTGCCTTAAGGCCGACAGAGCGAAAGCAAGATGGTATCCCAATGGTCTCAACAAGCCATAGTGCAAATGGGTACCATGTCATTTACTTGCACTTCACTGCACTCATTTGTGATTGGCACAAAATACCCGGGATCCATACTGACAACGAGCCTTTGGCTGATTTTTTAATATAAATATGTAAATATAAAATGTTGTTTAATCAAGTACCTCAATACTCGGATGTAAGAATTTATCATTATTTTGTAGATAAAATTATCATTTGTAATACTTTCTGAATAATTATGACATTCTTTATAAACACTATTGTATTCCATAAGTTGTGTTGCTTATATGAGTTTTTCTAGTAGATGCAATTCCCTTCACACCAAAGGCTTGTAGGACTGGCAATGAACATAATTTTCAGACAGTCATTGACATACATGCAGCATTGTTGCGATGGTTTCATTATAGTAACTTACGATTTAGGCATTCTCAGCTACTGCGCTTTTTACTAGCACTTGTTGATTAGTTTCATATTTTATAATACCCGAGACCCCTAGGACTGCACTAGGACTGCGTATTTCTAATCGAGTTGGGGTTCGATACGAGTCGTGATTTAGAAGTTGGGATACAGGGTATATAGTTACGTAATGTAAAAAAACTTGTTTTTCGACCAATTATCGCTGTAGCCAAAAACCAGAAAAAAATCAGTGTATGTAATAACTATTACACTCCTATATGACCTAATATGCCCATCTTAGCCTGCAATTTGAAATTGCTTATTCAGAATCCTTTGCACAAATTACTTTTGAGAAATAGAAACTTTTAAATTTCATAAATCGGTATTTAAACAAAAGTAGTGTTCTGTTTAAATTTCCATGAAAAAACGCCATCTTAGAGAGGTTTTTCTTTTCATTACGTTGCCATCTAATAATTGAAAAGCAAATATTTCAAGTTGATTTCATTGGATTTAATGTAATTAGTAGTTGCATATTAAGACCTAGCATGCGTAAATACTCAATAAATATGTCCGATATTTTACCACAAGTAAATGATCTATCGGTGGTTACTTCAAAGGAATCGACAAGGCCATACTGTTCGATTCAATTTTTGTGTGCATGATTTGAATCTAGATACATTTACATGACCAATTTTCAGGAACAGAAATGTTATTATTTAATGCGCTCGTGGTGTCATTTAATAATTTGTATGGAAAGAGAAATCAGCATAAGCACGTGCTTGTTACCTTATCAGCCATTGTTGTATATCATGTGACAATAGACCCTGGTATAAAAGAAATATTCACCAACTGTCCGCCTACCATTGATAAATCTAATAGATAATCCATAAAGAGCACATCCTTTGGGCTGTGCTCAATGACATGCAATATCGTAATAACATACCGCATATTAATTGTTACAATGAAAAGTAAGCATAATTTTATCATAGGCTTGTCTTAATCAAAGTACTGAAAGTACTGTTGGAAGGAATTTTTGAACAATTTTAGGAGTTCAAGTTACTATTTCTATATCCTACATAATTTCTTTTTCATTCATAACCAAATGCGTTTCATATTTCATTTTACATGCACATTATTCTACTGATCGAGAAGTTGTATGTTTTGATTCACGGGCAGGACATACTTTCGTGGCGCTATGTCATGGAATAATTTCTAGTGTCATTCTCCCTCCTACCACTGATTTTAAATCATTTTAATACGGCAGTGTTCAGTCACTGAATTGCATCAAGTAGTAATCCAGAGATTGAGTCTTTTCAGGAACAGTGATAGGTGGATTGATAGTGACGATGTAACCTAAACACTGTGTTGCCATGGAGTTAAGGTCACAACAAATTGATCACATGTTCTATGTATTTTGTTCTAAAGAATGGAGCTTAAGAGCAAATATTTTTTTTTCCATATTTTGAATTTTGAGAAGCGAACAAAAGCGAAGAATAAATTTGTGCGGTTTCTAAGACATTTATTTACCATAAGTTAAAACGAGCATAAAAAGTATGGACTTTCTTATATAACATATAACCATATATCTATAGACTATAGTGTAATCACGTAATAAGAAGTTCTATGCTATATAAAGCAAGTTAACAATTACTTCAGATGAAAATTCAATTGAATTTATAACTAGTTAGAAGTAGGGTAGAAGAGGTTTACACCTTCATGAGTTCATACGTAAAAGATAACTTCATTTTTCTTTGGTATTACTTTTTTTAATACTAGATAACTAGGAAGCACAGATTACCAATTAACAGCGCCACACTAATTTTATATTGGACCAGCCTGGTTCACTTTTTGTGTATACAATGTAATTAGATTTTGGTAAATTATGCTAATGTCTAATAATACCACTAGAATTAAATCAAGCCTGATATGTTATTTTGGGACATCAAAATTGTAGGAATGTAAAATTTTCTCCCTGTCCTACCTGCTCTCTATGGATCAATCTTCATATTTTACACTACAAAGACACGTATGACGTCACACATCAAGACAAGGTGTGTAGAGAGAGTAAATGTTCAGTTTACGGTCTAAAACAGAGTGCAGTTATCATATTTCTGAACAAAGGAATATGTCATTGTAATTTCTAATGCCGTATGTTAGTAAGAATTCGTTACTGCTTTACCGTAACAGTGAAATAATGCTGATTTATATTGCTATTTAGAACTCAAATTACTAATTTTCAGTTCAATTCTACTTGGCCGAGTGTCACAACTTTTCATTTTACGATATTTATGACGCGTTTATTTCATTTTTTTTTTATTTTCGGATCTTAAGGTGCGAGAAATCAGACGAACATAACGATTAATTTGTTGTGGTCTAATAAAATAAAATAAAAAACATTTACGATATTCGCTTCGCGCTATCATTAAACCTCTACGGACACCCATCCAAAGATTAACCCTACATTACGTTGCTTAACTTCGATAAATATCCAGCGCTTTACGCTCTCAAAGTAAATTCCTGCTGTTAAAACCGGTCGTTAAAATTGAACTTATATACAAGCGTGTGGTAGATACTAATGCGCAATAATACAATAAAACTTCTCTCCGTGCACAGTTAGAATGTTGTTTGATTAATGTGTAAAAAACATTAAATATCATAATTTTAAGTATTTGTTTAAATTATTTTTTTTCAACTTTTGATAGTACACATTTTTCTGCTGCACTATTTCTTTGTCGCATTGACTCATTGATTTCTATTGAGTTGAGGGTGTTGTTCGTTCTTTTTCAAATCTTGCAGAGCGCTGACATAAAAAGGAATTGTTTGAAAACAATTCCTTCCAAAAATAATGATCAAAATCATGTTCAAATTATTATTTACAGTCACCAAGTACAACGGAGCTGAAATCAGACTTTTTTATTAAAATGGGCGAGTCGTATCCACTCAGCCAAATAAAAACCTTTATACATGTATACGGTTTTTCAATTTCCCATATCTTTGTCTAAACTGACTGGTAAATGAAAGTTTGAATATGAAGCTAAAAACCTATTGTTATTCCAATTGTTTTGCTGAACATTTTTATCTTTTCATGGAAATTCAGACACAATGCTACTTTTGTTTTAATACCGATTCATGAAATTAAAAAGTTTCTTTTTTATGAACTGACATGAAAAATACAATTGGCCCTTTGAATCAACACGCAAGCTGTTTCATTGTTTTAAAAGTAATAATGATTTAATTTGGTCATAAATGTCATAAGACGCCATCTTGGAGAGGTTTTTCTTTTCTTTACGCTGCCAGCTAATGATTAAAAAACAAATATTTCAAGTTGATTTCAACGGATTCAATGTAATTATTATTTGCATATTTAGACCTAGCATGCGTAAATACTCAATAAATATGTCCGATATTTTACCACAAGTAAATGATCTATCTGCGGTTACTTCAAAGGAATCAACAAGGCCATATTGTTATTGAATATAACTTTAGCCATCAAATACGAAATGTAAATTAACGTGCTTTGGTGTCATTAAAATCTGATTTATTCAAAAAGATGTCTCGCCAAGCAAATTCATCAACTTTGAAGATATTTGAATACATAATTAATTAGTAGGAACGTCCAAGCACTTTGGTATCATCTCAAGACAACGAGCATTTTCACTTCTTTGTGAGATCTAATTTGGTTGTGTGTAAAAATTTGAAAAAAGTGTTGAATTTAGTTTTTAACTTTTCTACGCTGTCTTCTAAATTAAAATGGCTTGTACAGGATCCAATAAATGGGAAAGATAAACTATTTACTTTAAAAAGTTGAAAATTGGTTCAACTCGGATAACTTAATTGGCAAAAGAAGCGTGATTCAAATTGACTGAACATTTTATGGACTTATGTATGCTGATCCAGTATGGTGACTTAAACAAGTAAGATATTTTGATATATCATAAAATTCTGTGAACATTTCTTTCTCTATTGAAACTCTTTCTAATCGAATGTCTTACACATGTATTTTCTTCAGTCTCGCCGGTTTTTACTTTTCATAATTAATATTGAAGTATTTCACAAATTGACGATGAACATTCCGAATTCTATATTGGAGTATATTATCAAATTTGGCAAATCGTGCCTTAGCTGAAAAGCGTTTGGTGCATGAGCACGAATTTTAATTATGTTCTCTAATTCTCATTCAAAACATTCGTACACAGTATTTTTAAATCTGTATCGGGATAAAAGCACATAAAATGGTATAAGGTTTTGAAAATTTTCAAATTAAAACCCGAAACTCGATTTTACACGCAAATATACATCGGACATCGTAAGGAAAGAAGGGAGTTCTTACATGCAATAGGTGAATATTAATTACACTTGATGTGGATTTTGATGAAATAAAGTCAGAACCACATTGAACATGATGCTAGAGATATTGCTCTTTCAATGAAGTGTTTTGATAAAGCGTTTATCAAAATGTAAATCAATGTTATAATGTGTATGTAAAAATGATATCTGGTCGTGTTTCATTGTATATTCAGATAAACCTTAGCCATTTGCAGTGGGAGACTTCATAAAGTTGCATTATAGCTAATTAGCCAGCCGATAAATTGTTTGCAAATATTGACTTTACATGTCAATGTAAAAACAATAATAGCACTACTGGCCAGAGAGTTAATCGCAGGGCCTTAAAATACTGCCACTTCTGATGTCTGATGCATATCTTTGTTGAAGACCCCCCCGGAGCTCAGATTGCACGGACGGTGCTAGATCCTCGTATGTTGAAGCATGACATAATGATAATGCCTAATTACAAGTCAGTTAACTACTAGCCATTTTTACGAAGACTAAATATCATGAAGCTAAGGCGACAGACACGGTCCCGATGCAAAGATACGTGCATGCGTGCGTCTTTGGTTGGGAACCGCACTGTTAGCACATTTTGTGTAGAATATAAAGTATTCGGGGACCTTTAACAATTTATTTGGTATCCATGCGGTAAGTCAAAGACAAAGTACGTATTTTGTCGATATAATCCCAAACCGACGTATTTGCATTTTCATTTTTGAGAAAAAAAAACATCTGAAAATTCAGACAGCAACAGCCATGTGTCTTGAGGCACGTCAAAAAGACCAAAAACGTTTTGACCAGGAAGCATCTGTACTGGTCGAGACCTTGTACTTCCCTTGATTATTTATCATGAAAGACTTTCTTCGTCTATTCAAAGCCGAATCAAATAGACAGTAGTCAGTTACTAATGAATATGCGTGCTGAGAACTGATTTAGAGTTTCGTACTGGAATTCTGAGCCATTCCATGTTCAACGAGTAAGTCGGCTGATAATCAGAACAGAGCATATTTTTTTTTTATTTCTCTCAGGTAATACGGTAATAATATGTGATTATATGTACAAACATACAAATATTGTCTGTATCAGTCAGAGTTGGTACCGCGCCGGGATTTCGAAACCCAAAAGGGGTGTTTGAATCCCATTTTAGGCAGTTAAAATCTTCCATGAAAATTTGACAATATTTCAATTCTTTTTCACTAATTAGGTATATAGAGAAGTTGTCTGCCTTGTGGAAGGGTGGATGAGTACTAGATATAGACAGGGTCCAGGAAAACTTAGGTATAGGTGCTTAGGTCGCCGTAAAAAAGTCTAAATTGCGTAAGCATGGCGTTAAACCGAGCATAAAAAATACAAATATAGACGTATTAATACGGAAATAAACATTTAATATCTTAACTACTTAGGCTATAACTGAATTACAACTAAATGGTTTGTATTAATATTGACGATAATATATCGATAAAGCAATTTAATTAAGTTAATAACATTCTTTCAAAAGAAGTTTGGGAGTCATGAGATCCCAGTATTAAAATATGAGTGTCCTTGAATTAAGAAAGTCGATAATACCAGACATATCTTACTACGTGAAGCACGAGATAATCGAGAAGTCCGTCCAGTCTAGTAGTTAGTCAAGTTCATTCAATGTGTAGTTTAGTGACATGTGTAAGAGGTGCTTAGACTGCATTTATGTGTGGACATTTTCAAGTTATGGACTTTTTTTGGAGTAATGACTAACAAATTGTCAACGTGCGGTACAAATAACCAGAAATATCAAACACTGTAAATAAAAAATTACACAAGTATGTGTTCGATTAGCCCCAGTATGGCTTTGCCAGTGGACGATGACTGATTTACAGCTACTGCTTTTCAAATCAACGACTCAAAGTAAGTGAATAGATGTATGTGTGCGATATGTTTTGCATAATGGTGTCTAATAGTATATGTCATGGCCGCTGACACCAGCTTGGAACAGCCCAAAATGGCAAGTTTATTAGTTATTCTAACACCAAGCAAGTATATCAGATACCTTGGTTAGTAGGGCAGTGTCTGCTCGGCAGTCTATGACAGAAAATTCCGTAGAAGGCACCGCAAAGGGTCCCAGATGGAAGGTAACTTTAAACTTCTAGTATGATATATAATAAAGATATAAATCGTACGCATATGTGCAATTTGTCGAATCGCTTATTCGGCAAAGGGGAAATACTCAAATGAAGGTATATATAGATATATAAAAGACCGGAGTTGTCTCCCTTCATAAAAAAATAAAACATTTGGAAACATCAGGCTGGTTCCACGAATCATGTCCATTTGTAATAAAGCCGAAGTATTGTACGCCACTTGTACATAGGTATACAGAAATGTAATCTTTCGAGTGTAAATGTAGGAATGGTCTAGTGGTCCTGGACGCGCGCTTTGGGATCGAGAGGTCCCGGGTGCGATCCCCACTAGGGGCACTGCTAATTCCCATTGCAATAATTACCCTACCATTGTTCCACTTCACCCAGGTGTAAATGGGTATGTGGGGGATTGCCTGCCTGAAGCTGATTTCAATGATCAGAAGTTAACGTACGAGGGGTGATTGAAAAGTTCGAGGAATTTATTTATTATTGGAATACGGGATAAAATAGGAAAAAACAATTTCCATACACTTTTTATGGCTATGTACCCACAGAATATCTGTAACCTTGAAGTATTCATCACTGAATGAATAAATAATTCTCTTGTGCAATACAGCTAATTGTGAGCCATCAATTCATTTCTAGAAGCTTCTCCACTCACGCTGCCTTTCCAACAGTTACTGTCAGTGTCAGAGACCTGGTCTTTTTTCATTAAATACCTTCGACCTTCCCTGAACCTCTGGCGCCATCTGTAGACGATTGTTTTTCCACATATTGGTAATGTATCAGCAGTTTTAATTTGATTAAGCGTATCTGCAGGTGACAAATTGAGTCAAACACAACATATGTTGACGTCATTCGTTGTTTTGAAGCCATGACTCTAAAATCTCTGCTTTGCAATAACCATTCAAATCAATTTCATGTACCTTTCAGGAAATGATTTCCAGACGTCACGCTAGTGTAATTTAAGTTGGCGCATAATTCGTAACAAAATTGAGTGCGTAATACCATGTTTAATGTTTTCAAAATAGGTGAAAAAATAGTGTGCTTCAAGTGACCAAACAGTGGTTGCTATGGATACCACTTATTCTTTCTACATATTGATAATCTGTTCACAAATATGATTTTGAAAACGCAAATGAATTGTTGTACACTTATCTGAGTTTTAATGTGATTTGACAAAAAGGTAAATATTTTAGAAGGGAATTCCACGAATTTATCAATCACCCCTCGTACTAGATTATAAAGTCGGCGCTAAACATGTACATGTATATATAAGCAGACTTTATACCCCACATTTAACTTTAAATAAACTCTGTAAATTGTGAATAATTATTATATGCTCATCGTCTTCGTATGTACGAGCCTGTACACACTTTGTATCCGATCTCTTACACCCCTTCCCGTCTGAAATGTTCAAATGTTCGGCCAATAAGCCGCTCGACTAGTTCAGTTGGTAGGACGCGCAAGTCTACTGATCGAGGGCTCGAGGGTTCGATTCCCGGGCGGGCATGAACTTTCGTGGAGCTTGGTCATGAAATTATTTCTAAAGCCATTCTCCCTCCTACTAATGATTCTTAATAATGTAAGGCAGTTGTTAGTCACTGGCGAAAGTATGCGCTCAGTAGTTGGTTAACAGCTAAATCCAGAGATTTAGCCTTTCCAGGAACAGTGAGTAGGTTGACTGACCGCCGTTATATGACCTATACTAACTTTAACTTTCATGTGGGAGGCAATCAGCTAGAGACCGTGTCAAGCTATAAATACCTCGGTGTCATATTCGATGACAAAAACAAATTTACATTAAATTGTGAAACATTGGCAAAGAGTGCTGGCAGAGCCCTGGGAAGTATCATAAATAAAATTCACTCATTGCAAGACTTTGGATTTAAATCATATGAAACACTTTTTAATTCGTGTGTAGCCCCAGTCATGGAATACTGTGCCTCAATATGGGGCTTTAAAACTTACCAGTGTTTAGAAAACGTAGTACATAGAGCTATGCGTCATTATCTTGGCGTTCACAGGTTTACACCGATACCAGCAATGTACGGTGATACAGGGTGGATTCCTGCCAACTATCGTAGATGGACTCATATAATTCGCATGTGGAACCGCCTTATAAATATGGACAACATTAGACTTACAAAGAAAGTATTTCTCTATGACTACTTTCTATGTACAAACAATTGGTGTTCCGATATAAAGCAAATTTTTGTCTCGATTAACTCTTTACCACACTTTGATACAAAGAGTAAGATTAATATGAGCACAGTTAACGAAAAAATGAAATCTATTTATGTAAACAAATGGACAAATGAGATTAATTCATTACCAAAACTTAGAACCTATGTAATGTTGAAACATAACCATGGGTGTGAAAATTATGTACAAATGAACCTTTCAAAATATGAACGTTCGTTTCTGTGTAAATTTCGTTGTGGTATATTACCAATAAGATTAGAGACAGGAAGATATGTTGGAGAGCGAGAAAATGAGAGACTATGTATTTTGTGTGACCAAGGTTCTGTAGAATCAGAGATTCACTTTTTCTTGCATTGTAATGCCTATACTGATTTAAGAACTGACTTTTTCAACCAATTAACAAATGATAATGTTTTTAATTCTCTATCAGATATTGAACTATTAACTTACTTAGTTTGTTCCTACCCAAGGAAAAGTGCTAAATTTATTACCAAAGCATATTATTTACGAAAATCAATGCTATACAACTAATAACTGTTTATCTGTATATATTTATATCATATATTTAACTTAAAATTGTATATACATGTACCTTTCATGTGACTCAGTTGGTGACATATAGACCCACTGGGTCGGGTGTTCATCTGTAAATACTTATCATGTTGTTTTCATGTTTGTAATGTTTTCATAACACATGTCACGAAAATAAACAATTTACTTACTTACTTACTTACAATGTGTTGCTACGGCGTTAAACCAAACAAAAACAAACATACAAACAAACACTCAACTATATTGTGTCATTCGTGTTCGTCTAGCCTGGTTAAACAAATGCTCGTAAATACGCTTGATCGACGTCAAAATAATATATAACAAGAGCAAATTATTTGTTGTGTTTTGAGATCACTGACCGGAATATTACTACTATACTTCGTAAACTATTCTGCTGACGAGATGCAAAATAAATAAAATATTTATATTGTCCTGTTCAGTGACCACACAGTTGACCACAGTGGTTGGTCCATTCAAGCTTTGTAAGTGTGACAATATATAACCATAACATTATGCTTGGTGTCGACTTTTAAAGGTACTGTCTAGGTCTGAACGCAATAAAAAGATAAATAGAGGATATTTGTTTATTTCGGTGTAAGATCGATTTTTATTTCACGAGTGAGCTAAGGCGTAGCCACGAGTGAAAATATAATATCATTAGCTCACGAGTGAAATAAATAGATCTTACACTGAAATAAACAAATTTTCTATTTATTATATGCTTCAAACTGGCTTTTTTAAGTTTAAGTATGATCATCAGAACAGCGCATCCTAACAGTGAAAAATAAATTTATTTTCATTGTTTCAAAACAATGGAATATCGCTTTTTATTTCACCGATATATCCCGGTATTCCACTTTAAAGCATATAATAAATAATCATATATATGCTATAGATATTTTTATTCAACTGTCAGTAATGCATACATAAACTACACTGATTTACTTGTAAATACTTGGCTATCGACGGTGGGTACAGAAATACTGTAGTGAGTATTTAAATCAGTGGGTTAATGCGTGCTTTTATGACTAAAAGTCATGTTGATTTAGAATGTATCAATACTAATGAAACATTTATTATATACATTGTAAATTTTGATAGACAGGCTTAAAGAGTATAAGTGTATATCTGTTTAATGTTGGATCAACAAAGTTACTATTATGTGTATTGTAAATCAATCATGCAGTTATAAATCGTAGCAATAAATTCAAGAAATACCCTAAATTCTCTGATTTTGAAATAAAAATATTATGTTTCGCTCAGTTGTATTTTTGTGAAATGTATTAACAAACCTACATTAAATGGTCTACTTAACGCTGCTGTACCCCTTGTATATATGTATATATACAGTATGTTTGTAAAAATCAAAGGAAGGTCACATGATATATTCCTGTGGTTTATCTTTTTACAATCATCCAAACTCCCGCAGCAATTATTTCCATTTTATTGAAACACTAGGTAGCAAAGCGTAACGTAAGCACTGGCCATAACTGAATCATAATTATGTCTATTTTTTATAACATTTCTTATATATCAACGCTAGTTATTAGATTTTGAGATCCATAAAGATTTATAAATTTGACATTTATACTCAGTTATTGTATGTATTCTTCACATACACTGAATATAATAACTTTTTTTCAATGAAGCCAATCAAATTTTGTTCATAGTTGTGATGTGTGAAACATAACACCATACTTAGACTTGAAATATTCGAATCACCAGTGTTAGCTATAATACATAGTACATGTATGTAGATGTTCTTGGGGTAGAATTCCCATAACGCCCTTATACATTCATTAATATACATTATCTGGTTCCCAGTCGTACTTTGACAGGTAAAAATACGTCAGGCAAAGCGTGATAATGGCCGCGCCCTATGTAATGAATTAGGTATTGGATAATTATGTTCTCAAATGAACATTTCTCACTACACAGGCTTAAATCAAAGGATTATTGTAAAAGAATTACTGTGGATATTATTTAGTTGTTCGGTTATATTTATGCTAAATAAAGTATCCAAAATTCTAACGAGACTAATCCACGTCCGATTTGTGTTCACTTTGAGACTTGTTTTTTAGTTAATCGTTCGCTAAATATACGTGCAATCAGAAAAATTGAAATCAAATGACCTATACAGTACCGAACTCCTTTTAAAGTTACTATAGTCAGCAAATGATCATGTAAGATTAAGAAAACTTTAACGAAAATTGTGTTACCTGAATGATAACTGAGGGGCGGCTATTATTACGGGTTGCCTGACCCGATAACGATAGTGGTAAGGGGCAGGTAATCCAAAATACAGAGCGATCTTCAACAAAGATATGCTTTGGAAATCAGAAGTGGTAGTAATACATCAAGTATTGTCCGATGAATAACTCGCAAGCTAGTATTGCTATTTATACATGCATGTTTAGACGTACTTAGTCAATAGTAACAAACAAGTTACCCGCTATTCCGCTAATTAGGTACAAGAAGTCTTCCCCACTGCAAATAGGGCTGTTGATCGTTGAGCAAGTGACGATCCGATCCGAACCACGATTCATTCGTAGCGATTCACGAATCGAACCACGAATATATGTTAATGGAAAAGCATACAGGAATTCATGATATAACAAAATAAGTAAAAAAATACAGAAGCTTTTACTAAATGGGAAACCGTGTACCCCAAACATTACTATCAGACGTTTAATGGGCATTTTCAGAGATAACATTTTTTTCAAATCAAAATTTTGCCTCAAGATTATCTGGTCCCTACATAAATGAACGTTTTCATTAGGAGTGCGACTCGTTTTCAGTGGTAATTAAGCTGGAATGTTCTTTCATTTTTTTAAACAAGATCGCGATCCGACGATTTCGGACATGACGAATAGTCGTACTCGATTTTCTGGTAGAGATCGCGATTATCCGAGTACTCGGATACTCACCGCAACCCTAACTGCAAATGACCAAGGATTGTGTACATACACACTGAAACACGACCAGCTCTTATTTTATATACTCGTAATAACTCAGATATAAACTGTTGAACGCTTTATCAAAATATTACATTTGAATGACAATGTCTCGCACGTCATGGTTCAATGTAGTTCTCAACCGAATCCACGTTAAGTAAGTTTTTAGACTTTCGGCGATATCGCCAAAAGACTTAAGTTATACCATAGATAGAAAACTATCGACGCTGAAAATGTCTGAACAATTTAACCTGCGGAGTGATACATGTGTCTCTGATTTACTACGCAATTAATTTCTAGGCGATAAATGTAGTTCCGCCATCACTGGTCAGTGACTGATGTGGAAGGGGCGGAGTAAATCTCGTTAATACACTAAACAGTATACGTCAAATCAAAGGTTTACATTCCATGTTGAAAAGTTTATGAAGTAAGTGCAATAAAATGATTTATATACTGATAAGTATCTGTAGCTGTTCAAGTGTACAGGGGGAAAACTGTACTTCAAGATTTTGTATGGCAAGAAGAGGAATATAAAATCTTCATAATATTTGCCAGAATATTCATTACATTGAATACGAATGTAGTATTAATGCTTGATTAAAGCGTGACCGTAATGATTATGAGTTTAAACTTAACGCACAAACATGCTTCTATAATTTTACGATCGCTGCCGAAGTGAAGAATAGGCAGAATAAAAACTTCGCCTACATTTTTTATCTGCTCGATTCGTACTTGAATCTAATGAGTAAGGAGTAATGATTAGTATGGATTTGTTAGGTTTCAAAGTGCACGAAAGTCTTTCTGTATTTCAATACTTTGTTTTAAATTTACCACCGAATCCATGTTAAAACGACATTCTTTCCTTAAGATGTAAATATATCCGATGTATATTTGCATAGAAAATCGCCGAAAGTTCCGAATGGTGTTTTTCTAATGCTTTAGTCATTCGATCCTGCATAATCGAAAAATATCGGGCGATTCCGTATGCTGTGATTGTTTATGAATGCGATCATCGCCACACGACGTTGGATACCGATTTCATACAAAACTGAGGTTTCGGCATTTAATCGTCACTTGTAAAAATTGCCGAACAGTATCTTTAAGATAGACAGTCAAGATTCGCTTTATATTGCAGTGATTACAATACACAGATTAGCAGATTTTCATTATATGATGTAAATCAGGCGTTGTATTAAATAAATAGTGCTTAACCATGTTTAAACATACTTTGATCGAAATTAGGGTGAATCTTAAGTATTTTTGAAAATAAAATACTTAAATACAAAGAAAGAACTTCATAATATAATAGGTGTTTTTTCGTACAGGTGACATAGTCATTTCATGAATGAACTTGTACTTTTTTTAAACTTTAATATTAGTTTAAACATACTTGATTCAAATTTGAGAAAGAGGGTTTAATGTATACATTGGTTAAAAAGTAAATTTGTTTAACATGAATTAATATGGTTGATTTTAGCTTATGTATTATGTGTACAATAAAAAGTATATTCAAACACTCATTTTAAAGCTTATTTTACATGGGGGGAGGTATTGTTAAAATAATAAACCAAATTCATTTAAATATTTTGATAAATTTTACCCAACTGTTAGTTGCTTATAAATTAAATCCCTCTGATTTTAATATTTACTACAGTATTCCTGTATTCAGTTTCGAAAATCGTATATTTAAATCAGTGGAGTAAATGTATGTGGCACTGACAGTTATATAAATCAACCAATATACATCTTATTTTTATGAAGTCTCAATGTCTTATAGTGCATTTACCAGCTAGGGGGTAGCTGTATTTCACAAGGTGTTTAAATAAAGAAATTCTATGCTTTTATGTCAATATTTTGACAGTAAAAATCAATAGCTCCAGTTTACATGTGCCGCAAATCAAGCAATTATTTCAGCAAATCTACACATGTTTGATTCATAAAGCATGTTATATTTTTATTCAGATCACAGTCAAATTTAAGGGTTTTCTTATTTTGATTTAAGAACAAAACTAGTCACGTAATTAGTAAACCACTTAATAAACTAGTTAATTTTGAAAATGATTTAATTTCAGACAATGGCGAGCAAGTTGAAACAACAACACCAAAAAGAAAAACTACTTCTGTGTCTACAGACGCTGAAAGTGGTGATTACAATGGAGATGACAAAACAAACCCTACAGTTCAAGAAACACAACCCGTTACACATGAACCGATAACAGACAATCAAACAACTCATCGTTCAACTACTAACACTACTCCTCAAGTTACCAATAATAATGATGGTAGCCTTGATTCTACAACGATTACAGCTGCTACAAATTCGGAAACAACCAGCAGTGACCAGTTTAAACTAAATGTCAATGAAGTGGATGAGCCATTGGAACCTACTACTACTACTGTAGAACCCACAACGTCCTCTTCCACGACCACCACTACCACGACCTTACCGCCAGATATCAGTAAGTATGAACCAGAGTCACATAACAAACACTTACTCAATCGTTTTTTAAAAGGGTAAGCTTAATACCTAAAATACGACTAGGTTTTGAAATATTGGCCGAGCTGGCAAAGAAATGAGACTACATAATTATATTTATATCGATGCCGATTAATTTTATATCATTCATTATTCCTTTTTGTTAACATTGAATATATGACCAAAAATCATTTTAGTGCTTATTTACGTATAGGGCTGCTGCGAGTATCCGAGTACTCGGATAATCGCGATTTCGACCACAAAATCGAGTACGAATATTCGTCACCTCCGAAAGCGTCGGATCGCGATCTGAATTAAAAAAATATATATATATATATTTAGCTTAATTACCACTGAAAACGAGCCGCACTACTTGAAAACTTTAATTTATGTAGAAACCAAATTGTCTAGCATCAAAATTTCGATTGATACTCATTAAACAAAAAGTTATCACTGAAAATGCCCATAAAACGCCTCGTGATAGAAATGTTTGGTGTACATGATTTTCCATATTGTTAAAATTTCTGTAATTCTTTACTTATTTTGTTATTACAATCGCTACACATGAATCGTGGTTCGGTTCGGATCGCCACTAGCTCAACGATCCACAGCCCTATTTACGTAGTTGGAAGGAAGTTTGTTTTTTTCACTATACTTTGATTTGAACATATTGCAATTAGAACTATTGGATTAAGTACATGTATTAACAACCAAATTCTACTTTCGGTTTTAACCGTCTTTCACTATGAAATGCAATAAATGTCATTAATATATAAAACTGAAAGTTTCATTAATTAAAGGAAAGACTTCTTCATTAGAGGTGTTAGAAATGATATTTGTACCAGATAATTGTCTATTTTCTTTGTAGTCCATGGACAACGCTAGTCTTGATGTAGGGGTTTTAAATGACTTTTTTTATCTTTTAGGTGTTATTTCAATGGAAGACAGGACATCGTATCTTTATGAAAACACAACTATTGATTGCACAGTCAAACATGCCTTACACTGGAAGACGCTAACCATCCGAGAAAATAAAAAATGGCGGCCACTTGAAATCACGCTGCATTCGTCTGGGTCCATAGAGTTCTCAAAGACCCTAAAACAACGCCAAGATGTCACTTTTGATATCAAAGATAACGCAGCCGGAACCGGATATGACGTCAGTATAAGCCTCGTTATCGGTAAAGTGCAATGTAAAGACGCTGAAACTTTTCTATGTACTTTGAAATCAGCTTATCCGGATAAAGTTGTTCAAAGTAGACTAGTGGTTGTAGGTAAGTATATTTAATTCAAAACTTTACTTTACTTCAAGTCAGAGAAACTCTTGACTCCATCAGAAAATTATTTTTTTATGACCAACTAAATGTTAATCAAAGGTTAGTCTTTCTAACAAGCAGTTGGAAATATAGATATATTTGAGGAAATGGAAGCTGCAATACCTTGAGGTCATTTCAATACGCGCAAAAATAACATTTAAATGAAACATAAACATGACCGGAAATTACTGGAGACCTACAAAATATTTGCAACATGACATAACTTACAGAGTCAAATTTTGCCTCTTCCGTTTTGTATACAGTACATAATAAGGGACTTTAGTCAGTCCCTTTGTATATACTTCAAATAGGTAGGTCCAATTAGTTGGATTACTCCGATCTTACCCTTACTTTTCAATGTTAATTTGCCAAAATTAATCATAAATAACTTTTTTTGTAAATCATATAATTTGTTTAAAATTCAAGCTAAGTATTTTAAGGATAAAGAACTATCTTAATTTCATCACTTCTGTAAATATCTTCATTAACAAGAAATATATTAGATGAAATATTTTGTTGTCCTTACATATGAATTCAATGATAAAATCCAAGGATTCTAACTGTAAGGACATACTTACCAATTGGATTGCTTCAGATTTTATCAGGGAAAGATAACTGACTTAAGTCCCTAATTACATTTATTTCAGGAAAGCCTAGTAATTCTATTCAATTAACCATTGGTCCATCAACGATAGAAAACAAAGCACTCCGAATAACTGCTTCCTGGCAAGGCGGATATCCGGTGCCATGGACAAATATGTCATGGACCGCTATTGATTCTAACAATAAAAGGTAAGTTAAACGACACATTAACTACATACACTGTTACTTTCCCTAAAAAACAACTCAATTTAAGACTACAAACATCATTATATTGAAACAAAAAACAATTGACTTTCGATTTTTCGAAGCACTGTTGAACCTCATTTTCCACAACCCGTGTTTTTCACAACTTGTGACAAACACGTACGCATTTTTCACAACTTGTGTAAAAAACGCGTTAGCATACAAAATTCATACAAGCATAGAAACGCATTTTTCACAACTTCAAATGTGACGAAAAAAGTGATTGAAAAACTTGAGTTTTTTGGTATTAACGCATTTTTCACACATGTAATTTTTTAGTAGTAGTTTTTTTTTAAATGAGGTTCAAAGTTTGTTACAACCCGTTTTGTAATAATAACCCGAATTGTAATAATTATTACATAACGGGTTATTACAAACATACAGACGCATTTTGTATAAAACCCGAGATGTAATAAAGTGTCTAGTTGTATTAGTTTGATTATAAAATATAGTTTAATACTTTAAATTAATAGTAAAGAAAAAAATAATGCTAAACGAGCAAACATTAATTCTCAAATAGACAAAATACTTACATTTTGCCATGTTAATTTGAAGATTTCGACAGAATAACAAGTTGTCATATTTTATTGCAAACGAGTTATTACAAAATTGGCTCAACTTACCAACCCGACGAGTACCATTTCTTATTTAAATGCTCTGTGTACAATGTGTTAAGAAAACGTTATATACCTAGATATTATTATAATAGACCCAGCATGCAAAAATTGATTGACTTATTATCTTCAAACGATGAACAATTGGTAAAACAACTGATAAACTATTTACACTGTGCCTTAAAAATTAGAAAAAATATTATAAATCATGAAATCTAGACAGTCTATAATTATGATATGCGTATTATGTTGTTGTTTTTTCACCTTCTTTCTTTTTTCTTGTAATATATATGTATTTAACTTTATTTGACCTTTTTATGATGTAAAATTTGTGTATGGATGATAAATATGTACATATTTAAGTCCTTATTAATAAAATATATGTTCTGTTCTGTTCTGTTAATAATAAATCTTTAATATAATTAGGGTTTTTATAACAAAACAGGTTGTAATAAACGTGGAAAAAACCACGATCGTAATTTTTACAGGTTGTGAAAAACACGGTTTGTGAAAAATGAGGTTCAACGTTGAACCTCATTTTTCACAGAACGCGTTTTTCACAACCTGTGAAAAACACGTTTGTGTAAAACGAGGTTCAAAATGGCAACTTTGCTCAATATGTATAGGTTATTAAACAGGGCAAGTGTGCCTTAAGGAAGATATCGGCACACTTGCTTAGGTATTGGCCCGAGGGCTTTAGCAAGTTTCACAAGTTGTGAAAAACACGGGTTGTGAAAAATGAGGTTCAACGATGCTTCCATAACGAGCATAGGGCAGTTGCTAGCGACAATATAGGTGTTTTTACATCGAATTGTTGTTTGCCAATGTACATTGGTGTGATCAAGTGCAAGTTACGCGCACATTTATTGTTACTTCTATATTTATTGAGGGAAACTCTTACGAAACCCCTGTGCTCCGTAACGGCTATTTTGCGTAACAAGTATTTCACATGCTATATGATATAATTTATGGAAGAAACAAACTGTTTTTGTTTTCGATATTCCTCTTTTGATCGCTTGAGCATGTTAAAAGCAAAATTAGGCCTTAGCATTAACAGTTACGGTATGTGTGTAAGAAAAACATATTTTAGTGCAGGTACAGGATGAAGCATAAATCTGAAAAATTTGTGATGGATGACTTTCAAATTTCCAATTTTACAATTAATCTTACTTCCATTGACTCATTTATTTAAGTGGAAAGAAAAAAATGTTGATGGCTCTTTCATTAAGAATGAAAATTCATTTCGTTACGGAGCATAGTGAGCTTGTTACGGAACATAAATTGAAATAATAACGATTTACGTGATCACTGAATTAATTTGAATGCATTTCACATTATCACAATACTTTTGCTACATAAACAGACTAACTGAACGTTTTCCAGGCTTATACATGTATGATGAAAATTGATGAAAATTGTTAGGTCCGTGAAGATTTACATATTTGACACACCTGAATGTGTTTTAAATTCATAACAAAACACTACTTGTGAAACTAATTTATACAAAATTATGATCATAACAACAATACAGAACATATAATCTATTTATTTCCTGAGTTGCCCGCAAGACTGATGTAAGAGCTTTGGATTAAAGAGCGAGTTACTACAGTCTTGAGAGCAACCCACCTTTTATATGATATACTTTAATGTAATTATGTACCTTTCATGTTTTATGAACTAAAATTTTCTACGATCTTTATTCCGCCTACTACAGCATAAAATTAGGCATCGTTCAGCCATTGGTAAAATCCAAGTATTGATGGTTTAAAGTTATATCTCCATAAAAATTTCGTTATAAAGTAATGTACTGTCTAATACATGTACAGCTTAAAGTAACCATAATAAACGTAAACATAACACTATTCATTTTAAAATATTCATAAGATTATATATCTCAATATGCCAATGCTACCTCTTAATACGTAAATATGTATAATATAAAATATAGATATATAATAAAATATAAAAATAAAAAATTATGTATTTGCTAGGTTTCGAACCAGCGACCTCTTGAACTTTTCATGTCATATGCTTATTTCCGTTCCTTCCCTTTAGCCGACTGAGCTATTTGGGTCCTAAAAAACAGAGCATGTAACAATCGTTAAATACTGTAAAAAGGACATTAAATATGGGGAAGATAATTTTGAAAGATGAATCCTTAATTTAGTGAGTTGTTATCAAATACAAATAAACTGCACTATCAAATTAAAAAAGCAATTAAATTGTGATTGGTAAAAAACGTATTAATGATAGTTATGAAATTTAAAGTAAAATAATCCCATGTACGATTTATTTGACATACTAATTAATTATGCACAGCGCTATTATTTAACTGAAAACCTTGTAATTAATATTTTGTATATAAACCCATAGACGTTCTTGTAAGAAACAGAGCAGTTTTGCCTGTTCACTTTGTCAAGCTTTTTTTGGCGAAGCATTTTACTGGCTCTGGTCGTTCCCAAACACCAAGTCATTCCTTTTTCTTAGAGAAGGGAAATTTGGCATGGTTACCAGAGCTGTTGATGTTTTGCTAGTTCTTGGTCAAACGCTTTGTTTTCTGCGTTCGTCATCGTGAGATGACGAAACAACCTGCATGAGACGTGTATGTGGTCGCACGATCATGACGCTCAATCCTGTCTCGCCACCCTATATTTAATGAAATAACTATATTGAAAACGATTTAATATTTCTTTCATCTTGAAAAAAATATTAATGAATACATGTACACTTTCAAATGGATTAATTTGCTATGTCCATTTCATACAATTCTGTACTTATTACCCTTTCAAAAATTCATAATGTTTTAAATCCAACCTCATATAATCGAAGATAGGAAGAGTGCCATGGTCAAAATGCAGTATTATGATAAACAAAAATATATTCAATAATACATAAAATGAATTTCTACGCACCCGGGTCACGTCAGTTTAATGCATTGCTTCTCATATTTAAAATATGCAAACAATATGAAACCATTAAAATAGTTTTGTCGGAAAAATATTGGCATTTTGAGAGAGGTCGATCGAGGAAGTTATAACTTTACCATCGGACTTACCTCGGCGATCTTCTATGCAGATAAATCTCGGATATCATAAGGTGAAAAAGTAGATCTACGAAGTTAGTTTCTGTAGTAATGTAGTGTGAGACGTTGTTCTGATGTGATGATGAGATAAACGTGTAACAAGGTAATTATTAAATGCTGACATGCAAATGACAAATGGACGTGTTTCTATGTATATAGAGACAGTCCAGGGCCATTTGCTATGACTTCTGAATGTTGTTTGTATAGCTAATTAGTAATCTAGCATACACATTTTTTAATAATATTGATTTTACACGTCGATGTATAAACAACTTGCCAGGGAGTTAATCGTCGGACCTTATAGACTGGTAGTATTTCTACAACGTCTGATTTCCGAGGTATATCTTCGTAGAAGATCGCCGAGGTTGTTCCAAATGATAACTTAGTCAAAAATTTTAAATATTATCGGTCGTTTTCAGTTCATCTGTTCGGTTAACATGTGGTATTGTATTTTATTTCGTATTCGCGGTTCCATGTTCTAACAGAAACCAACATCTTATTATAGTTTATAATAATACTTTTTAATATGTCATGCTTGTTTGTTTGATTGTTTTTTGGTTTTAATGCCGTGGCAACACATTGTAAAGGTCATATGACGACGGTCAGTCAACCTACTCACTCCTCCTGGAAAGGTTAAATCTCTGGATTTAGCTTTTAACCAACTACTAAGTACACACATCATCAGAAACTGACAACTGCCGTACATAATTAAAAATCATTGGTAGGAGGGAGAATAGCCGTAGAAAGGTTTGGGCTAGCTTTTTAGGGGCGCTTGTCTATTTCAGAGACATGACTTGTTATCCATTGTTGTTCACTGTCCAAACAATGCAGTTTTAGCTGCTCAACTAATATTGTTTTACCCGTGTTTCTACGAATTGAGAGAAAATAGGTTGAAATTTATTCTGTGGAAATGAGGAATATTTTAAATGAAAAAGAATGACTTTTTATCATTATTGTTTTATCATTATATTTATAATGTAGATCTACAACGTTATAAAGATATCTTACGTTTATATAAAAAAATGTCTTCTTTATCAGTATGATTGTAGGTTTATTTCCTGAGTTGCCCGCAAGACTGAAGTAAGAGCTTTGGATTAAAGAGCGAGTTACTACAGTCTTGAGAGCAACCCACTTTTTATATGATATACTTTAATGTAATTATGTACCTTTCATGTTTTATGAACTAAAATTTTCTACGATCTTTATTCCGCCTACTACAGCATAAAATTAGGCATCGTTCAGCCATTGGTAAAATCCAAGTATTGATGGTTTAAATTTATATCTCAATAAAAATTTCGTTATAAAGTAATGTACGGTCTAATACATGTACAGCTTAAAGTAACCATAATAAACGTAAACATAACACTATTCATTTTAAAATATTCATAAGATTATATATCTCAATATGCCAATGCTACCTCTTAATGCGTAAATATGTATAATGTAAAATATAGATATATAATAAAAAATAAAATATAAAAATAAAAATTTATGCATTTGCTAGGTTTCGAACCAACGACCTCTTGAACTTTTCATGTCATATGCTTATTTCCCATCCTTCCCTTTAGCCGACTGAGCTATTTGGGTCCTAACAAACATGTAACAATCGTTAAATACTGTAAAAAGGACATTAAATATGGGGAAGATAATTTTGAAAGATGAATCCTAAATTTAGTGAGTTGTTATCAAATACAAATAAACTGCACTATCAAATTAAAAAAAGCAATTAAATTGTGATTGGTAAAAAACGTATTAATGATAGTTATGAAATTTCAAGTAAAATAATCCCATGTACGATTTATTTGACATACTAATTAATTATGCACAGCGCTATTATTTAACTGAAAACCTTGTAATTAATATTTTGTATATAGACCCATAGACGTTCTTGTAAGAAACAGAACAGTTTTGCCTGTTCACTTTGTCAAGCGTTTTTTGGCGAAGCATTTTACTGGCTCTGGTCGTTCCCAAACACCAAGTCATTCCTTATTCTTAGAGAAGGGAAATTTAGAATGGTTACCAGAGCTGTTGATGTTTTGCTAGTACTTGGTCAAACGCTTTGTTTTCTGCGTTCGTCATCGTGAGATGACGAAACAACCTGCATGAGTCGTGTATGTGGTCGCACGATCATGGCGCTCTATCCTGTCTCGCCACCCTATATTTAATAAAATAACTACATGTATATTGAAAACGATTTAATATTTCTTTCATCTTGAAAAAAATATTAATGAATACATGTACACTTTCAAATGGATTAATTTGCTATGTCCATTTCATACAATTCTGTACGTATTACCCTTTCGAAAAATTCATGTTTTAAATCCAACCTCCTATAATCGAAGACAGGAAGAGTGCCATGGTCAAAATGCAGTATTATGATAAACAAAAATATATTCAAAAATGCATAAAATGAATTTCTACGCACCCGGGTCACGTCAGTGTAATGCATTGCATCTCATATTTAAAATATGCAAACAATATGAAACCATTAAAATAGTTTTGTCGGAAAAATATTGGCATTTTGAGAGAGGTCGATCGAGGAAGTTGTAACTTTACCATCGGACTTACCTCGACGATCTTCTATGCAGATAAATTTCGGATATCATAAGGTGAAAAAGTAGATCTACGAAGTTAGTTTCTGTAGTAATGTAGTCTGAACTGCACAGAAATACGACGTGTGAGACGTTGTTCTGATGTGATGATGGGATAAACGTGTAACAAGGTTATTATTAAATGCTGACATGCAAATGACAAATGGACGTGTTTCTATGTATATAGAGACAGTCCAGGGCCATTTGCTATGACTTCTGAATGTTGTTTGTATAGCTAATTAGTAATCTAGCATACACATTTTTTAATAATATTGATTTTACACGTCGATGTATAAACAACTTGCCAGGGAGTTAATCGTCGGACCTTATAGACTGGTAGTATTTCTACAACGTCTGATTTCCGAGGTATATCTTCGTAGAAGATCGCCGAGGTTGTCCCAAATGATAACTTAGTCAAATTTCAAATAATATCGGTCGTTTTCAGTTCCTCTGTTCGGTTAATATGTGGTATTGTATTTTATTCCGTATTCACGGTTCCATGTTGTAACAGAAACCAACATCTTATTATAGTTTATAATAATACTTTTTAATATATCATGCTTGTTTGTTTGATTGCTTGTTAGGTTTAACGCCGTGGCAACACATTGTATAGGTCATATGACGACGGTCAGTCAACCTACTCACTCCTCCTGGAAAGGTTAAATCTCTGGATTTAGCTTTTAACCAACTACTAAGTACACACATCGTCAGAAACTGACAACTGCCCTACATAATTAAAATCATTGGTAGGAGGGAAAATAGCCGTAGAAAGGCTTGGGCTAGCTATTTAGGGGCGCTTGTCTATTTCAGAGACATGACTTGTTATCCATTGTTGTTCACCGCCCAAACAATGCAGTTTTGGCTGCTCAACTAATATTGTTTTACCTGAGTTCCTACGAATTGAGAGAAAATAGGTTGAATTATATTCTGTGGAAATGAGAAATATTTTAAATGAAAAAGAATGACTTTTTATCATTATTGTTTTATCATTATATTTATAATGTAGATCTACAATGTTATAAAGATATCTTACGTTTATATAAAAAATGTCCTCTTTATCAGTATGATTGTAGGTTTATTTCCTGAGTTGCCCGCAAGACTGAAGTAAGAGCTTTGGATTAAAGAGCGAGTTACTACAGTCTTGAGAGCAACCCACCATTTATATGATATACTTTAATGTAATTATGTACCTTTCATGTTTTATGAACTAAAATTTTCTACGATCTTTATTCCGCCTACTACAGCATAAAATTAGGCATCGTTCAGCCATTGGTAAAATCCAAGTATTGATGGTTTAAAGTTATATCTCCATAAAAATTTCGTTATAAAGTAATGTACGGTCTAATACATGTACAGCTTAAAGTAACCATAATAAAAGTAAACATAACACTATTCATTTTAAAATATTCATAAGATTGTATATCTCAATATGTCAATGCTACCTCTTAATACGTAATTACATGTATGTATAATATAAAATAAAGATATATATTAAAAAATAAAATATAAAAAATAAAGATTTATGCATTTGCTAGGTTTCGAACCAGCCACCTCTTGAACTTTTCATGTCATATGCTTATTTCCGTTCCTTCTCTTTAGCCGACTGAGCTATTTGGGTCCTAAAGGTCAGAGCGTGTAACAATCGTTAAATACTGTAAAAAGGACATTAAATATGGGGAAAATAATTTTGGAAGATGAATTCCTAAATTTAGTGAGTTGTTATCAAATACAAATAAACTGCACTATCAAATTAAAAAAAGCAATTAAATTGTGATTGAAAAAAAGTAATAATGATAGTTATGAAATTTCAAGTAAAATAATCCCATGTACGATTTATTTGACATACTAATAAATTATGTACAGCGGTATGATTTAACTGAAAACCTTGTAATTAATATTTTGTATATAGACCCATAGACGTTCTTGTAAGAAACAGACAAGCTGTGTCTGTTCACTTTATCAAGTGTTTGCCTTTTTGGCGAAGCATTTTACTGGCTCTGGTCGTTCCCAAACACCAAGTCATTCCTTATTCTTAGAGAAGGGAAATGTGACATGGTTACCAGAGCTGTTGATGTTTTGCTAGTACTTGGTCAAACGCTTTGTTTTCTGCGTTCGTCATCGTGAGATGACGAAACAACCTGCATGAGTCGTGTATGTGGTCGCACGATCATGGCGCTCTATCCTGTCTCGCCTCCCTATATTTAATGAAATAACTATATTGAAAACGAATTAATATTTCTTTCATCTTGAAATAAATTTGAAAAAAATATTAATGAATACATGTACACTTTAAAATGGATTATGGCTATGTCTATTTCATACAATTCTGTACTTATTACCCTTCGAAAAATTCATAATGTTTTAAATCCAACCTCCTATAATCGAAGACAGGAAGAGTGCCATGGTCAAAATGCAGTATTATGATAAACAAAAATATATTCAAAAATACATAAAATGAATTTCTACACACCCGGGTCACGTCAGTGTAATGCATTGCATCTCATATTTAAAAATATGCAAACAATATGAAACCATTAAAATAGTTTTGTCTGAAAAATATTGGCATTTTGAGAGAGGTCGATCGAGAAAGTTATAACTTTACCATCGGACTTACCTCGGCGATCTTCTATGCAGATAAATTTCGGATATCATAAGGTGAAAAAGTAGATCTACGAAGTTAGTTTCTGTAGTAATGTAGTCTGAACTGCACAGAAATACGACCTGTGAGACGTTGTTCTGATGTAATGATGAGATAATCGTGTAACAAGGTTATTATTTAATGCTGACATGCAAATGACAAATGGACGTGTTTCTATGTATATAGAGACAGTCCAGGGCCATTTGCTATGACTTCTGAATGTTGTTTTTAGCTAATTAGTTAACAACAGGTCGTATTCTAGGTCATGCGTGTTATTGCACTTTAAATAATGGACTTTTCTACTATATAGGTGGATACGTTGATGCATGAACAGCATTTTGCTGATTTAAACGCACCACTTTGATATTCAATGTTTATTTTAAATATTGTATACAGTCACCGCGAAACTCAGCAAAATTTTACAGGACAGTAGGTCCTGTAAAGATTCTAATTTTACAGGACCGGACTAAGTTTTACAGGACCGGAGATATTTAACATATTTTAATGAATTGACAACTAAAACTCATATATTCGCATAACAATGACTTCATTATTCAACAATTAAAATTATGCATAATCTCAAAACATTCTTTCAGATAAATGTTGTAGCAAGCCTTCTTTGTGGTTTGACATCGGACAAATTTTAGGGCATTTTGGGAATATTACGGACCATTTCATTGATTGAAGAATATTTTCTTCAAATAAAAAGTTTTTTATGTAGAATAATCCTTTCTAGAATAGTGAAAGAAGATTTGACGATCAGGCCGTTTCTATGAGTGTGGTAACGATTTGAACACAACAACTGTTGAACAGGCATTAGAGACTTTTTCTCTTTATATACAATAGTAGGAAACGTGTGCCTGGTTCCTGTAGTAGGGCCACTTTTTGCTAGTACTTCTGTCATTTTTATTTGTTTATTAATTTCTGCCATGTCATACGGTTCCCATCGTTTTTGACCGGGTTTGGCTCCTTCAAAATATTTTTATAAAAAAAAACATTATTGATATTAAAAAATACTCCCAGGTTCAAATAAGTTGATAAATTCAGTTTATGCTCTTTAATTAAAGTTGACATTTTTTATCCTTACTTACACTCTTGGTGTAAGCTTTTTACATTACTGACGTAGATTTAAGAATGTTTCACTTTTATTTGCCTGGGTTGCGAAAATAAATAACATTACGTCACAATGATCGAAGGGATTTCAGTTTTACGAAATAGAATACTAAATTGTGATTAATCACATTATTTTGTTGTAAATTAATGACAAAACAAGTTTTTTGACGATTGTATTTTCGCGCGTATGTGCCGAAAATCTACGTTATTTTTTTAAATATAAGCGTGAATTCATCAATTACGAGTCATAGACTGTTAAGTAGACGATATTGCGTTTTCTTCCATTCACATCGATAGACAACATCATGCTTTCACTCCTTTCACAATCAGCAAACGCCACTGTGGGTCTATGCACATCGATAAAATACGCACATTCGTTGAAAATTTGTTAGGTTGGTTTTTATGTTTTTGTTTTCCAGAAGAATATGAAAAGAAAGAGCAATATTTGAACTTTTTAAAATAAAATGATAAAAATACGGGTACCTCAATATCATAATTGCAATGTCTCATTGTGAAGCTATGGAGTCTAATTAAATTAAATTTAATTGTTAGTTAGAATTAATGCTTAAAACAAGCGTGACCTAGTTTTTTTAATTGTTAACTACTTGTTACTATTTGTTACTTATTTACTCATAATTGTCAATGGCATTGACAATTATGAGTAAATTGAAACAAAGAAAATCCATTTCCTGCAATCGCCGATATCGCTTTCTTTCAAAACCGGCCATTATTTGATTAACAAGTAGTTAACAATTAAAAAAACTAGGTCACGTTTTAAGCATTAATTCTAACTAACAATTAAATTTAATTATCCCTTGCCGATGGAATCGGGAGGGGGATATAGTTTTGGCGTTGTCCGTCCGTCCGTCCTTCCGTCCGTCTGTCCGTCCGTCCGTCCGAATTTCGTTTCCGGAGTAGTCCTCTGCAACTACTGGCTGGAATTCAACGAAACTTTATGGGAATCATCAATATCAAGAGGAGATGCGCATGTGGTCAGCTTTTTTCGGATCAGACCCTTTAACTCAGAGTTATGGCCCTTGATTAGTTATGTAGTATGCATATAGAGTAAAAGTCGTTTCCGGAGTAGTTCTCTGCAACTACTGGCTGGAATTCAACGAAACATTATGGGAATCATCAATATCAAAAGGAGATGCGCATGTGGTCAGCTTTTTTCGGATCAGACCCTTAAACTCAGAGTTATGGCTCTTGATTAGTTATGTAGTATGCATATAGAGTAAAAGTCATTTCCGGAGTAGTTCTCTGCAACTACTGGCTGGAATTCAACGAAACTTCATGGGAATCATCAATATCAAGAGGAGATGCGCATGTGGTCAGCTTTTTTCGGATCAGACCCTTAAACTCAGAGTTATGGCCCTTGATTAGTTATGTAGAATGCATATAGAGTAAAAGTCGTTTCCGCTCTACTTCTCTGCAACTAATGGCTGAAATTCAACGAAACTTTATGGGAATCATCAATATCAAGAGGAGTAGCGCATATCGTCAGCTTTTTTCGGGTCAGACCCTTTAACTCAGAGTTATGGCCCTTGATTAGTTATGTAGTATGCAAATAGAGTAAAAGTCGTTTCCGCTCTACTTCTCTGCAACTATTGGCTGGAATTCAAAGAAACTTTATAGGAACCTTCAATACCAAGAGGAGATGCGCATATCGTCAGCTTGTTTCCGTCAGACACTTAAACTCAGATTTATGGCCCTTGATTAGTTATGCAGTATGCATATGGAGTAAAAATCGTTTCCGCGCTACTTCTCTGCAACTACTGGCTGGAATTCAATGAAACTTTATGGGAATCATCAATATCAAAAGGAGATGCGCATATCGTCAGCTTGTTCCGGTCAGACCCTTTAACTCAGAGTTATGGCCCTTGAATAGTTATGTAGTATGCATATAGAGTAAAAGTCGTTTCCGCACTACTTCTCTGCAACTAATGGCTGGAATTCAACGAAACTTTATGGGAACCTTCAAAACCAAGTCGTCGCCTCGCTCTAACAATGCTCTAACTACCAAATTTTTATTTTTGGGAAATCGACTTCAAAAGTTCAAAGGGTCATATCTTCATTGTTTCAATCTTTATAGACATCATACTTGGCAGGCACATTAACAGTGTATAGAGTCAAGAAACTTTTTAAGAAGATGGAGCAAGGTCATACTAATCATTAGCTTGGGATATTTATCTCATTTTTTTCAAAAATGGAGATAGGACATTGTTAGATTGAGGCGACGAAGTGGAGATGCACATATCGTCAGCTTGTTCCGGTCAGACACTTTGACTCAGAGTAATGGCCCTTGATTAGTTTATGCAGTATGCATATAGAGTAAAAATCGTTTCCACGCTACTTCTCTGCAACTACTGGCTGGAATTCAACGAAACTTTATGGGAATTTTCAATACCAAGAGGAGATGTGCATATCGTCAGCTTGTTCTAGTCAGACACTTAAACTCTGAGTTATGGCCCTTGATTAGTTATGCATGCATATGGAGTAAAAATCGTTTCCGCGCTACTTCTCTGCAACTACTGGCTGGAATTCAACAAAACTTTATACAATTTGTATATCTTCTTTGTAAATGTTTTATAAACATGTGTATTAAAACAAGTGTAAACAAACCAAACTATAAAATTGTATAAATAATTCACCCCTAATTATTGGTGTGTAATTAAACTGGCCATACTTATATACGCAATGTTTACGTGGACGACCTGTAGCATACAATTTTCTTAGATAATATTGATTTTACACGTCGATGTATAAACAATAATAGTACTACTTGCCAGGGAGTTAATCACCGGACCTTATAACCTGGTTGTATTTCTACTACGTCTGATTTCCGAGGTACATCTTCGTAGATGATCGACGAGGTTGTTCCGAATGATACTCTAGATGTGGTCAATGTTTTGTTGTAGACCCCAATGACGTCATTTTTACAATAATAATAGTAATGAGCGCCATAAGCGCTCGTTACAACATAAATGTGATTATTATTCTATCTTTTATACGTTCAAAATATCGTTTTGTACAGATCGTTAAATATGTAGAGGTTATTTAACAGGGCAATCGTGCCTTAAGGAAGATATCGGCACACTTGCTTAGGTATTGGCCCGAGGGCTTTAGCCCGAGAGCTAATGCCGAGGAAAGTGTGCCGATATCGACTTAAGGCACACTTGCCTTGTTTCATAACCTTTTTATTGCATATGTTGACCAATGCATGTAATGATGATTTTTCTACAACAAAAATACAAATATTTCTCGACGTAACGCGCTATTTTGCACGTTGACGTTACGTCACATGACTGTATTGTTTGTTTTTCCAAAGCCGAAACGTTGGAATCTAATGAATGCTTGTTATAAAACGTAAGTCTGGTTGTTGATTAACTCATTAATTTTCAATATGAAAAAAATAAACGTCGTAGAATTGAATAGCTTCTTGTTGAGAATTTCACGTGCGGAAAGTCTGCGGTTGTATAACTGCAGGTGCGTAATGACCGGAAGTTGCCTCAATATCAATTTTTGGCACACTAGGAAGTGAGCCAAATATCGATATTTTGGCACACTTGCTCAATACGTAGAGGTTATTAAACAGGGCAAGTGTGCCTTAAGGAAGATATCGGCACACTTGCTTAGGTATTGGCCCGATTGCTAATGCCGAGGAAAGAGTGCCGATATCGACTTAAGGCACACTTGCCCTGTTTCATAACCTTTGTATTGCATGTGTTGATCAATGCATGTAATGACGATTTTTCTACAACAAAAGTAGATCTACACTAGCTTTTTCTCGGCGTAACGCGCTATTTTGCACGTTGACGTTACGTCACATGTTTTGTTTTTTTCAACGCCGAAACGTTGAAATCTAATGAACGCTTGTTATAAAACGTAATTCTGGTTGTTGATTATCTCATTCATTTTTTATATGAAACAACACACGTCGTAAAATTGAATAGCTTCTTGTTGCTAATTACGTACGAATTTAACGTGCGGAAAGTCTGTCGTTGTTAAACTGCAGGTGCGTATTGACCAGAAGTTGCCTCAATATCGATTTTTGGCACACTAGGAAGTGAGCCAAATTTCGATATTTTGGCACACTTGCTCAATACTGGAATGTATTGCCTACATTGAGACTATATTGGCGCAGTTGTGAAAATTGCGTTAGGACTAAAAATCGAAAAAAATGTCTAACGTAATTTTCACATTGCTCATTTGTGAAAAACGCGTACGCAATTTTCACAACTTGTGAAAGTTACTAACGTGTATTTCACAAGTTGTGAAAATTGCGTACGCGTTTTTCACACGTTGTGAAAAACACGGGTTGTGAACAATGAGGTTAAACAAAGCACGATTTTTCAAAATTCAGGAAATTTGAAGTAGATACAGCATTATCCCCTGTATATATGTTTTACGTCCATGGTAAATTTACGCGATTTCTCGAAATAACTATCTTTCGAAGTTTTCTGTCGGTCTAATGGCACTTTGGAAAATCGTTATTCAGTTGTACTACATGTATTTATACAAAATAAATATCCATTACTGTATATTGGTTTGAACATTCGACTTCGAGTTCGAAGTTTTCTGTGAGTCTGATGCCACTTTGAAAAATCGTTATTCAATTGTACATGTATAATTATTTCAGTTATAACTTAGAAAGATATGGTGAATACAGAGATCGGGAACTTCATGAAGATCATCATTTTTGTCAAACAACATTATCAGTAAGTTTATACAAAATAAATATTCTTTATTGTACATTGGTTAGAACTCGCAACTTCGAGTCTGGGTTAGAGTCCCAAAAGCGCCAAGTCATGACAATGAAACACTTTAGGTATCTTCTACGAAGATGTGCCTCAGACATCAGAGGTGGTAGTAATTCAATTTATTTTACTGGGTTATACGCTGTGTCAACACAATTTAGGTCAAACTCTTGATCAAAAATATTTTATTAGAAGTACACTGTCTCATAAATCATGTGACGATGTAGTTCTAACTTATTTTATTTAGAATTCACATTCATTGAAATTCAAATTTACTACTGGACCCTTTGTTAAATCTTTTTTCCTGATGATGTCCGATGCACCCTAGAAAATCGCATGGGAGTTCCGAATGACTATGCAAGGGCATTGTAATTGTTTTGTTTTTGTCGGGTTTAACGCCGTAGCAACACATTGTATAGGTCATATAACGGCGGTCAGTCAATCTACTCACTGTTCCTGGAAAGGCTTAATCTCTGAATTTAGCTGTAAACCAACTACTAAGTACATACTTTCGTCAGTGACTGACAACTGCCCTACATAATTAAGAATCATTGGTAGGAGGGAGAATGTCCGTAGAAATAATTTCATGACCAAGCTCCAGGAAAGTATGCCCCGCCCGGGAATCGAACCCACGACCCCTCGATCAGTAGACTTGCGTGCTACCAACTGATCTATTATGCATACTTGAAAGATCGTCACATATCAAATTTGTGTCTCCGGTCTGAATAGAATTCAGATGTTATCTTTATATACTTATTATATAATGTATGAAGATAAAATATACTTCCTATTCAATAATTGTATTTATTTTTCTCACCAAATACTGTCCTTGAATTCTAATATTCTGTATTCAATTCAAACATTTTTTTTTGCTCTTCAAAATGCTACAATGGGTGCACGTGCATTATTTACCAGGATGTACATGTATATGTATAGAAGTGTTGACTTAAAGTCACTTGATAAAGACTAACATTGTCCATGATCTACTTAGAGAATAGACATTTGTATGGTTCAAATATTATTTTAAACACCTGTAATGAAAAACACAACTTTAATAAATGAAATACTTGCTTAAATTTGTTATCTTATTTTTTGCATTTCAAACTCGCAATATGAAGATATTTACATTTGCAGCTGGCATGAACACTCACTTTCACTGTCTTAAAACTATGATGTCATCAAAATACAACATGCATTAGAGACACCAAAACATGTCAAATCATTTTGCTTGCTAAGTTTAAGTTTGGCAAAGTAACAATTTCTTTAAAAAGTGGGATCCTTTATAAGTAAAAGTACTATTGTACCATATTCATTTTTTGTCAACGTTGACTAAATACATGGATGATTCCAAATAGTTTTTGAGCTTAATTTCGTAATTTGGAAGTAAGTATTTCTTTTACTTGACTTGATCTTAAACATACTACGATTAAAACTGATGTTTTAAGTATTGACAACCAAATTCAACTTTCATTTTGAAATGCAGTAAATAACATACATGTAAACATATTTAAGTGATATTTTCATACATTAAAAAGGTTCTTCTTCATTAGAGGTGTTTGTTAAAACGTAAAATACATTTGTACTAGCTAAATGTCTAATTTCTTTGCAGCCCATGGAAATGTTAGTCTTTAAATTGGTACTTTAATGCGTTTTGTAACCTTACATCATTAAATGTTACTGCAACAAATTTGCATTTGTCACGGAAATAGTTTTATTTATTGCTATTTACTCGTATTTGCAGTATTTAATAAATACACATTTTAAGAAATACAATTTCATAAAAATATAACTACATTGTGAATGTAGATAACTTAAACACATTAAAATTTGATTTTTAATTGATTTATGACATCGTTTAAATATAAGCAGGTAGTGATGTTTTGCTGAAAAAATACGGGGTGAAAATTTACGTTGAAAGGAACTGTGAATGAGTTCCATAAATAGTAAAGTGGTAAACAGCATCTTATCTTATAAATATTTAAAAAAATGTATTCATAAACTACTTTATTTTTATCTAAATATGATAACATGTTGATGATGTACGATTATGGTTGGTTGGTTAAGTTACAAAATTGAAAGAAAATTGAATGTAAAGAAAGTTTTTTTTGCAATTAGTAATTTTTAACCACGTCATATGTTTACAGTATAAAGAAATGAACACTTAAGATATATGTGTTGAAGTTCAGTTGTAAAGAAAACTATTCTATGAAAAAGACAAAGTTTTAAAACAGTTGTAAAATATTAAAATAGACAAGGATTTCGTGGAAAAGTTTAGTAAATAATTTCTAAACCTCAAAGTTTAATATAAGATACACAACTACGATGGCACATTTCTGCCACCAGATAATCTCATAATTAACACGTAAAGAAATGGTTAACTAGTTACGTTACTGGATAATCATTTTCCAGTTATAGATATTTTAGGTAAGTTAAAGCAGGTTACACTGTTATGTAACTAGTTAACCACTCAATTGACTTGTTATGAGATTATTTTGGCAAAACTATACCATCATCCAAAACAACGTTTATCCAAAACACATTATGTCAGTTTTGGTTATTTCCAGAACACAAGAACTTTTTGTGTTAACCAGACTTTATATAGATAGTCAGAAGAACTATGTCGTGCTTGGCTATTTTGTTAACGGTCTGAACAAATATGAATGCAAGAAAGACATATGGTCACACTATTATTATGTAAAATTACAAAACAGCCTTTTCACTTAATATCTATAACCATTTCATCTTCTTCAAATAAAATAATCCTAAAAATAAACATTTGCTTTAATTTCAAGCCGTAAAAATATTTTTAAACAAAAACCAAATGTTTTGCAAGTTAAGTAGTATAATGTCGGCTTATGAAATTCGCTGCAAATGTTTATTTTATGCTTTCCATATCTCAATATGTATTTTCGTCTGTTTTAGCATTCGATTGTAATATTCCCCAAACTACATCTAAATGGTACAAGGATTGTTGTCAAGCCTGATATCCAAGGAAAACAATATTTTGTTGATAAAGAAATGGAACAATATCTATTAGAAGTCAAGCCTGGCGAAGATGAAATCCTTGTTATACCAAGTACGTATAATATTATAGATTGTTATTATCTTTTAACGGTTTAACTGACTTTTTCATCTCTTTTTACGGTTTTACTTACTTGCTGACTTTTGTTTTGTCTTTTTACGGTTTAACTAGCTATTATCATGTCTTTTTACGGTTTTACTAACTTTTATCATGTCATTTTACGGTTTTACTAGCTGTTATCATCGCTGGTTACGGGTTTACTGACTTTTATTATGTCTCTTTACGGATTAATAGGTTTTATCATGTCTTTTACGGTTTTACTAACTATTATCATGTCTTTTTACGGTTTAAATATATCTTATCATACCTTTTTACGAAAGTTAATGCATATTTCTCTTTGTAGAAGACTATTGTGGAACAGTAAACAAAGAGAAGAGTATAGCACATCCCTACACACCATGTTTTAAATTTGTAAGATGTTTACCCGGTGACTTAGTGGTACAACTTTGTCCTACTGGAACATGTTTCAGAGAAAAGAGCCAAGAATGTAGATAGAACACAACGCTTGGAAACTGATACACGTGTATGTACATGCTAAAGTAATTGTTGATCAAAACCAATGTGTGAGGATGTACATTTATAACTGACATGAAAAATGTCTTAAACTGTCTGCGTGTTATTCACGGGCTGTGATTGGATAATTCGTGTGAAGTTGCGTCATGAATATTTAAATGCATAATTAAGCAAAGGTCAACTGAATGTGACCCTACGTGCAAGTTGTCGGATGTAAAATAAGCGAGTACGAGAGCTGATGAATTTAGATCGGACTTTTATCTGATTGTAAGAATACAAGATATAGATGTTCAGAATAGTTATGTACGATTGTATTACTTAAAGCTTTCTTTGCTTGTTTTATTTGTTAATTTTTTGTAGTGATTGTTGCTAATATTTATATATAATTCGTTTTCATTAAAAATTATTCAAAACTATACACTTTCTCGAGAAGTTATTCTTAGTCGCCGAGTTCTATTCACAAAACAATGCCTGTTCTCAGTGGTTCATTCTTCCATCAGTTTTCTTGAATCTTGTAAGGAAGTAACCCACATTTAGAGTTAAGACTGCGACATTTAGCGTCATTCGATTTTTGTGTTACGTTTAGCGTCAGTGTTGCGACATTTATCGTTAGGACAAGAGCAACGATTAGCGTTGATTGTGACATTTAGCGCCAGTGTTGCTACATTTAGCGTCTATTTTGACGTTTGGAGGCGCTACACCATAATTCCTTTTCTAAATTGAGACGTTCATGGTTAAAAAATGTCATACACCTGTATATTTAAAAACCTAGTTTAAAGCTTGTTGGAACAGTGAACTGCAAACGAGCTTTCGTCGAACCAAGTGGGTGAGCTTTACTGCATGTTATTGATTTGTGCAGAGTTCATAGACAAGTTAAATTTACCAACTGCTGTGATACAACCAAAAAGAAGTGTTGAATCACCGTCATGTAGCACTGTACGGTGAAGTCAACCAAGATGGCGGAGAGTGAGCAGGTGAAATAGGTAAACATATTTTATTTTATTTTAGTTGGCTTCATCGTACAGCGTATAATGAAAGTGATAATCACCAGAGCAAATAAAGATTATAAGGTATTTATTGCATGTGTCTCATTTGATAGGTTTTTTACAAACTTTCTATTGCTAAATTTTATTCAACAGTCATTGGCGCATACATTAACCCTGCTTATTTGAATACTTACACTAGTACATCTGTTCTCATTACAGATACAAATAGAAATCAGTATTCATGTACGGAAATTATAGAATAAATATCGAGTATTTAAATATGCGGGGTTAGTTTATACGCCACTGACAGTAGGGGTCACTGAAGTGAGTCTAAATGGATTTACGAAGTAAATTTGGTAAAATAGAGCTTTTGTTATGATAAAAAAAATTACTAATTCAATTTTCCGAAGCAGTGGGCGTAAAACGACTTGTAGAAAGTTTTAAATTAGATTCAATTCAGTATAAAGAATAAGATGAAATATGATTATAAAAAGCTATTGAATGGTAAAGTTTGTCTCGTATTTGCATAAAATGCTCATAACTCGGCAAACATCATTTTAAACCGTAGTTGAGCATGCTGTACTTTGACAAAAATTACACAAAAAATGTAGAAATTTATTTGTTGTTCGATGTCATAAAATTTAAGCGCCTATTAATGGCGTTTATATGTAGTTTATTATTTCACCAAAATCTATCTCAGTCATCGAAATAAGTCATCCAATAAGAGAAGCTAAAGATAAAATACTAGTAGACTGTTTGAATGATGTATAACTATTGTTAAATTTTATTCTTCATTTTAAAAGGCACATGTATACATTAATTTCTCACTAAAGTTCGTCTGTACTCACTATCGACAAAAATATATCCGTACGTATGTACAGTGATTATAACACAGGTATTGGGTATTTAAATCAGCAGGGTTCAAGTATGCCCCACTGACAGTGGAATAAAAGGTAGAAATCCCTTAATGGCAATCATAGCTACAAAAAAGTTTTGAAAATATAGTAAAAAAGCATATATTATACTACAAGTTAAATACATGCGTAATTGTATTTAACTATTAATGTTTATTGGTCATTAATACAATACATAATATATAACAATGGTACAGTTTTAACAGTCGATAAAATTATCAATAAAACATACATGTATTGTAAATATGCAACACATAATAATAATGACATTTGTTTCATTTGATCAAAGACCCTACAGGAACCATGAACCCTATACAAACCAAGGACCCTATATGATTCATGGACCCAATACAAACCAATGGCCCAATATGATCTACGGACCCTATACAAACCAAGGACCGTATATGATCCATGGACCCTATACAAATCATGGACCCTATATGATCCATGAACCCTATACAAACCAAGGACCCTATATGATCCATAGACCCAATACAAACCAATGGCCCAATATGATCTATGGACCCTATACAAATCATGGACTCTACATGATCCATGGACCCTATACAGGCCAAGACCCTATATGATCCATTGACCCTATATAGAGTCAATGATTTAATAAACTTCTTCAAAATACATGTAGTTAACTTCCAGAAAAGATATACAAATATACAGAACAACTTTTCCAGTTATTTTTCGAGTAATATTTCTACGGTGCACTGATATATACACTGAGATACATTAATGGTATGAAATTAACGACATTAACTGAATGTACTCTACCATACGAGCTATACATGTTTTTATCTAGGAAGTAAAGTGTCAAATTTATTTAATAACCAACTATGAGACATGATACATAATATACCAATATAATAATAACTATAATGACAGTGATTTTCAATACACCGTACCACAGGAACTCGAAACTAGGTTTAGCTTAGTTTATTTATTAGAGTTAACGCCGTGTCAACACAATTTAGGTCATTTTACGGCGTCCAGCGCAACTAACCTAGCTTTTCTGGACCATTGTCTATAACCAGTACTCACCTACCCTTCCACAAGGCCGGAAACTTCTCCATATTATCTAATCAATGAAGGAAAATCGACATTATTGTCAAATTTTCATGGAAGGGTATAACCTCCCCGGATGGGATTCGAACCCGCACCCCCTTGGGCACGAGATACCAAATCCCGGCGGTTTAGCTTAGTCCCTGTGAAAAAAATCGTAAAAGCATATATTCAATATACACTGTACATATATAATATGCAATTTTATATAATACTTAATATAAGTAATGATAAAATATACATTATTATATACATGTAAGTATATAACCTCTTTCAAGTCGAAAGCTAAAGCGCATAGAACAAGCCTTAGTCACATATTCAAACGTCTTTCTTTGCGTCGATCTACATTCAAAATAACGTAGCAGTCTACCGTTGAAGTTTTACTTTGTTTATGAATCAATCAGCATATATCTCACTTTGATTAGCATCTGTTTGATAAATAAATTCATTTAGATCTCTGCCTCGCAGTTTACTTTGAAAGTGACCAAGCATATCGTTTGGAACAACTCGGCGATTCTCCAAGCAAATATCTTTGAGGGCGATTGCCGTGACGTTCCGTATGTAAGATTGTGCACAGAAAATCGCCAAGATGTTCCGGAAGTAGTTAGTATATAATAAGAGTTAACTCCCTTTGTTTTGAAATATCAAATCTGTTTTGTTGTACAATCTATTTACCATTATATGGACACATACAAAATTGTGCTCTTTCATGAAGGAGTATAATTCTAAGCCTTCATTCGATGTTCCATGTATTTCAAATATTACCATGGTAACCGAAATTTTATCGAATGGAAACAGTCGTAAGAAGTCCACTTCATTTCCTTCCATATCCAATACAAGCAGATCTACCTTATTAGAATCAGCTAGCTCACTGACGTCATCAGGCACGATACAATGAGCATCGGGAGTCCCGGTATATGGCCACTCTCTTTCTGCCAACTGGAAATAAAATCAATTGCTACATAGCGTTAATTTATTATCACGGTGACAAAACCATCTGACATCATAAATGCTCCGGTTTGAAGAGTAAGACAGGGAAAAGTCTGCATAGGCCCAATGACAAAAACAGACAGTAAAAACTGAGTTTGATATATTCTTTCATAAAGGTCAAGCTCAAGTTAATGTTGTCGGACTATAATAGACGATTAATGAACTAAACATGTAAATAAATCCCAAAACCTCTGATTAATTTATAATATAATGCACATTTGGCTTGTTAGTCAGGCGAAAAACACTACAGCAAACATGGTATAATGAAAATGGTACCTTAAGACATGTTTGTACAAGTTTAGTCTTTCTTCCTGTTTTGAGAACGTTGGGGTAGGATTCTTTACTTGGCAAAATCTGTAAACCAGTCCAGTCACGTGATTTTTCCAACATGTACGTCAGGGAACCAGTCTCGTTTATCTCATTTCCAATCTCCACAAATAAACCTTTAGTCTAAAAATACAAAGAAGGTAATTAAATTATATTTCTATTTAAACATAAGTACTTCTACGTGCACACATCGTCGGTTATTTCACGATACATTACTCCGCTATGCCGCGTTATGTACGTGCGCCATTTGGTAAGGAAAATCTCGTAGTCAAGAATAATTAATGAGGCAGTTTCATTGGTTCCACAAGAAAACCATTGCGGAAAACTACGGAAATTACGCAATCATTTTTTTAAAAATAAACATGTTCTTTGGTTTCTATTTAAAGTAAGAAAACCCAGTATGACATCATTGTTATTGAAGAGTATTTAACATATATGTACGATGCGATTTCATTGGAAGAAGATTGGTCTCCTAGGTTAGGTGCGCTGGACGCCGTGAAATGACCTAAAATGTGTTGATACGGCGTTAAATCCAATAAATAAATAAATAACACTTTTAAAAGTTAATGTTATCGCACATAGCAGTGGTCGTATCGCAGTGGAAGATCGCAAGATTTTGAAGCCTGGTCTCATGAATTCAAGTCATGGATGTGGCTGATATACTCTTCATAAGGATAATCGAGAAAAAGAATGGGATTAGATAAAGATGGCATTACAGCATCTAAAATGGAACAACTATTATAATTTCTTGCTCAAGCAGTGCCTCTAGTGAGTCAAGAATCGGCACATGGCGTGAGTCAACCATCATAAAAACACCGTTTTGCTTAATAATAATTTATTAACGTGCAAAATGGATATTCCATATAGACACTGTGAACAAAAAATTCGGAACTTATCGGCCATTTTCGTTGCAAGTATACCTCGGATATCATGATGAAATAAAGTAGTTATAACATGGAGGGTGTTATAAATTAAAATGTTGATCCAGCTCAAATTAAATCAGATGAGAAATTGTACTTTTAAGGAAATATTTTTGAAATTAATAAACAAAATGACAGCTTGTCGTGTTTCAATGTACATTGTATATGTACCCATAATGCTTGGCCATTTGCAGTGAGGAGACTCTGTAAAGTTATATTGTAGCTAGTTAGCAGAATAGCAGGCAATGTGTTAGTTTATATTGACTTAGCATGCCCATGTATAAACAATAATAACAGGGGCGAATCCAGATTTTTTTCAAGAGAGGTTCAACCTTTTTAGGGGGGTCCACACTTTCGAACCACAACCAAATTATACACTGTTTGCAAAAGCTTTATGTTAAACACGAAGGCGAGCCTGAAAATAAATGCTCCATGCTACATAAAATGACTTACAGTAAAAAAATACACTCATGGAATGGTACATTTTGAAAATTTCAGGGGGATTCGGACCCCCTTGACCCCCCCCCGCTGGATCAGCCTATGATTGCACTCAAGCCAGCGAGTTATTCACCGGGTATTATACTTTATTAATTGTTCATTAAGGATCTATCATTTGTTGAAATTGAAAAAATCTATCAAGTGGGTGGGGTAACTAATTATATCAAAATATCCATAAATTCTAAATAATTTTAATTTATTTTGTAAGTGATGCATTAAGTGTATAGATGAGACAGTGAAAATATAAAGAACTCAACAAATAAGACATTTAGAAAGAAATGAAAACATTTATCCTAACCTTGAAATGGCCTTACGAACGTCAGTCCAAACACATATTTAAAGTTCTTTTTTCATGATTCCAAAAGATGTAATAGAATGTCCATATAACATTTTACAATGTCCTAGGGTGAATCACACAAAAAGTGTTTCCAAAATGTAAATTTGATAATTGATCACAACACTCTTCACACATGATTTTATTTTCAATTTCACACAGGAACCCGATAATTTTTTCCTTCTTATTACACACATAGAACATACAATACGAGTAGAAAATTGCACTGGGAACTTGTGTGTAAACTGTAATTTAAAACGTGTAATGTTTGTTTTGAGATGAATTATCAAATTTACATTTGGGAAATACTTTTTGTGTAATTTACCCTAAGACATTGTAACATGTTACATGGACAACCTATATCAACATTTGAATTTATGAAAAAAGAACTTTAAATATGTGTTTGGATTGACGTTCGGAAGGCTATTCTAAGGTGAGGTTAAATGTTTTCATTTCTTTCTAAATATCTTATTAATTGTTTTTTTGTATTTTCGCTGTCACAACTATACATTTAATGCATCACTTACAAAATATATCAAAATTATTTTAGAATTAATGGATATATTAATAGTTTAGTCACCACACCCACTTCATAGATTTTTTTCAATTTCAAATCCCGATACACCCTTAAGAAACGTTTTAATAATTGGTCTTAGTCCGTCATGTTCAAATAATATGATGTTCGATTCAAAGTAGGGCATACATTTTGTGTATTTTTATACATTAAGTATAGCACAAAAAATGGCAACTTGAATCATGTATGCCTTTTGTTATCAAGAAATGGAAATAAAAATAAAAAATAAACGTGAACTTACAGTAGCATTAAGCAAAGCATCTATAACTGAAAATTGTCCTCGTTTTGAATCGGAGCCTGAATAATTAATTTCCGTGAAATTCCGCTGAGGAATGAAAACTACTGGTAGATGTTTGTGTTGCAGCGTAGAAAAGCGTTTACTCGTGGCATTAACATTGGAATAAAAATAGAATAGAACACACCACAGTGCAATGGTCCCTACAAGCATAGTCTTTCCCACATTTCGCCGGATTCGAAAACAGGAACGCATTTTTACATGCACCATTCGAATTTACCAAATAAATTAAATATTCCGTCCGAAACACAAAATTACTATAGCCACAACATTCTTATATGTTAAAAAGCACAAGAAATTGGGTAGTTTAAAATCTGTTCGGGAGATATTTTCAGTTCGAAATTTAATCCGTTTTAAGCGAGTTCATTCATTTTCGTTTCATTATATTTGTTAAATAAACATAGATAAATACACTTGAAGTGTATTCGACTATAGCGGATTTAACACGGATCAATGTCTATACTGCGTTCAATGAAGTCTTAGACACAGCTGGTGATGTGATAATGTTAAGGATATTATTAGACCGAATATAGTCATTTGTAATTAGTTTCATGTCCCTCAACACTTAGTCATACTTATCTATAAGTTGTGAGCTTACATAAGTCTGCTCCTTAACTAGGCTTATTGAACAGTCACTTGATTAAAGTAAATATATACCAGTGGGGGAAATCACGTGACCTATATGGTTCCTTACACGGCAAAATAACGACGATCTGCAGCGTGTTCAGTTACCCTGTACGTTCCAAAACGTTCCGTAACGGAAGTGTATGAACAATTCAGCCCAGAGACAACTCAACCCGAGACAACTCAATCCCCTACTAACGGATTGAGTTGTCCCAACTTTGAGCTGAGTTATGCGCGGGTTGAGTTGTCTTCGGGTTGAGTTCTCCCGTAACCGTAACGTTAGCTAACAGTCGTTACTGACCACGCAACTGATCCACAAATTTAGATGAAAAAGACAAGGTAAATGACATTTGTAAGTAACAGATTTTTATCAGACCTAGTGCAGTCTAAGCAGCACAAAATTCTTTTTCTAGTCTTTGAACGAGTCATGACAATTTTAGAAGAACTTCGACGTAAGCTAGCAATAAAGAACCGTTGTTGGGTTGGGAGAACTACCACTAGAAAGGGAATTTCGTGCTTCTTAGACTGCACTAGGTCTGTTAAAAATCGGTTGAGTATATATGTATGGTATGAAAACTGTCTTATAAATGTGAAGTTATTAAATAACAAAATATTCAAACTATAGATAAAGTTACAGAACCATTACTGTGTGAAATGAGTTGTGTCTCCTACTCGCCAATAAAAGCATACAAAAACTCCCCCGTCATTTATAGTGCGTACAATATAACAAAACGTGTTGGTGTAACCATTAGAAAAGAAGAAACCTATGACAGAGGTAGGCAGTATTGAAAAGAAAAGTTGTACAGTTCGTTCTTACAAAATTAGTGTGGCGGATAAACCACCACCCAGGCTATAATCAATTTTGCTTGTAACACTTCACCATTACACCAATGAGACACTCATAAGACATTAAAATTGTATATTTAATTGTCATCCTGAGCATCCCCTTTCGTGATTATAGTGCGTACAAAATAACAAAACGTGTTTTGGTAAACATTAAAAATGAGACAATTCATTTCAGGGGTAGGCAGTATTGAAAATAAAATTTGTGTTATTAATTTTTACAAAATTAGCATGGTTGATAAACCACCACAACTTGGTAAATCATGCTTGTTATGGTAGAACGCTTTCCATTACACCAACTACTAAGACACAAGCAAAACATATCACAATTGTTTATTTTAAAGTCATCCTGGGCATCCCTCGTCGTGGGTAAGTTCATTGTGTTGTTATTGTAACGTGTTTTGTTTTTTGTTCGAATTTTATTTCATCGTATTGTTTACATAAACAGGCTTTTGATTTTTTGTACGAATTATAAATCTATGGACGTTCAAATTGGGCAATATTCATATGAAAACTGAAGATCTATAACTAAAATATAATATAGAACAGCTACGCTCCTGTCTAAATAAAATTTCATCACACACAAATGAGAATAGTTAGTTTACATTAAACACGTCTTTTAGAGTCGATCATTCAACATCAACAAACTCAATAAATCGAGACTTCTTGTTGTATAGTCCGATTTTATTCGGTGAGCCGTGACAGGTTGGATGAGTCTAATCATAACCATGACGATAGGTATAACCAGTAAATACTAGACTGATTATCAATACTAACTAAGACGTACGACATAGTAGCTCAACAACATTGTCGGTAACGAGTCGGTAAAAATTGTCCCATGCTTTAATTTTTACAGCAGTGGTTCGAACCTCACCGCCTCCTGATTTTTTTATTTGTTTCTTGAATTTGTGCTTAGTTTTATCATACAATAGTTTTTGTGCTATAATCTATTTTCAATTACATTTTATTTCATTCTTTCTTTATTTTTATATCTGGAGCAATTTACCTGATAACAATAATACATGTATATTATATATACTGCGTCACTTGCGGTGCCTGTATCGAAATCAGTCTAGGATCTTATCTTACGAAAGTGCCGAAATCATTTGCATTCCATTCGGCTTTTCTTTCTTATTAAATGCATGTATATTTTGTACAATTACTTTGGAATCGTTCATATAAGCAACTCTCGACAGTTTAGTGTACGACAGCGCAGCAATAACTAAGCACAAACTCAGACTTATGTGTGCATTTAATATATTAATAAACATGTGGCTTCATGATGCACAGAGAATTCGAGTTGTTTGTTTCCATGATGTCAAAAATAAAAAATAGAAAAATAAACAGAATTAAGCAGAATTAGAACCTGGGGTAACAAAAACTACGTATCTCAACCCAAGTGTCGTACCGTCACGACCACTGAGTCATTTTAATCGACGCCGTATAGTTGTAATTAAGACCGTAATCTACTGGTTGGTTAAATAAGCTGTGTTACCTTTTTGTAGGAATGTTCCAAAAATCTATAAAATACAAAATTGCAGTCAGGGCTCACCTGATAAAATTGGACTATAATTGTGGGATATTTTCTAAACTATTTTATAAGCCCCTTACTTTCCAACTCATGCGTCATGTTTTGCATTATTTACCAATTAAAATTAAAATTCCAGTATTATTTTTCATTGGTGCTAGCTACTGTTCCTTCAGTCATATAGATGATTTAAGTTTTTAATATTTGAAATATCTTTAGTATACATATTAAGGTGTTTGATTAGTAGTTGGGATATTTATTCATACGTTCTGTAGTGCCTAAAGTTGGACCCTGATCTGACCTTTATGCAAGAATATTCATTACATTGAATACTATTGTATTAATGTTCCATACCGATATCGGGGTATATCATCAAAGCTCGAATGTGATTATTAGAGGGTTCATTGAGTGTCTAATTCACAGTGGCCGAGAGGCCGGATTATTTGTTTAGGCTAACTACACATAAACATACTTGTATTTACAATCGCTGTAAATTGCTTATTTTGAATACGTTACCCACTTAGTGTAGAATATGTGTGGTACTGAATTTTGTTGGGATATTCGGAGATGCAAATGTTAAAGGTCAGATCGGAGTCAAAATCAAAATACGCATAATACATGTTTTATTTATTTATTAATATTATGTTAAACGTCGTGTCAGCACAATATTTTAGGTTATTTTATCGCGTCCAGCGCACCTAACCTAGCTTTCCTGGACCCTTGTCTATAACCAGTACCCACCTACTCTTACACAAGACCGGAAACTTCTCCGTATACCTTATACATGTAATCGGGTAATGGAGAAAAAATTGATATTATTGTCAAATTTTCATGGAAGGGTATAACCTCCCTGGGTGTACTACATTGACTCAACCAGACCTTTTTTCATTATATACCAGGGGCCGTTCACAGGCACCTTCCCTCTTAAAATTTCCTTAAAATCATGCAGTTTACCCTAAATTTGCAGTTTACCTTGGATTTTTTTGTACCCCTATCTTTGTCATTGCGATAAAATTTCCCTAAATGTTCTATGTAGAAAAGGCCTCAGGCCCCTCCCCCAAATAGTGAAAAAAGCCCAGACTCAACTATGTGGCAATATAACTTTGAATGTATTATTTTTATAGTTATGCCTCTTTCTTTACTAATATGGTTTGTATAAAAAATGTTTTATATTCAGAAATAAAATGTTTGCGTTTATTAAATTTAATAAGCCATAGAGTCTTTGACTTTGATGTAAAAAATTTCATCACCGTCATTACGTCACATTTTGTTGAATTTCGTGTTTAAGTACTCTCGTAATATCGAGTGACGATTTTTATCGATAATTGGTATTATAAAAGAACAAATTTGTAGCCTTTATTGAAATCTTTATTGTTCAGACATAATAAATTGCGTTTTTATAACAATTTGAATTAATTTGAAAAGTCGTTTCTCCATTTCGCTTCATTTTGTTCAAATTTCGTAGTTTAGGTATACAAGGTTGGGAGAATACTAATTGATATCACTAATTGGCTACAAAAAGCTAATAAATGTGTAACAAAGATAACTATCGCATAAATTAAACTCAACATAGATACAAAACAGTGCCATACCATTTTTCTGCTCACAAATAATCCTAAAATTCGTGAAATCACGATTATTTATAATAGAAGCAACATTGCAGACGAGTTGTCAGGTGTGCTGAGGTCAGAAAAGAGTTCTTCAATATTCTGGTGTAAAATTATTATTGTGAAACATTATTTCAGATTTCTGTTGTCATATTTCTTAGCATTTTGTTATTATTGTAAAATTACTCCAAATAGTCGCAATATGGAATATTTATAAAAAAATGTCTTTATTGCACTATTTTCCTACGCGAAATATAGTCTGTAGTGATGTTCCGATTATCGCCGACGTCGCCGAAATCGGTTAGAAAAATTTCAGCGACGATTAATCGATTACGATTTCTGTGGACGGCGACGTCGCGGAAAACTAGCCCGTACCCAAGGGAGATAATTCACTATCGTGTGCGCGCTATAATGGCGGATTCGGCAGAAAATGTGTTCAAGAACAACTTTTCTTCGACGTAACCCACGTGCCCGACGCCCGAGGCGATTGATTTCGCCGACGAGCGAGCAAAAATCTTAGTCAGTAGCCCGATCGGGCGAGTCCTCTTTACGTATCCGAATTATGTTTGTATCCGAAAAAAAGGTGTACACCCGAACGCACTTTTGCTTAACTTTTATCTGAGACTTTTGCGTAATTACTCTTTTACACATTCATAGTTCCGTTTCGTAATCAAATTAAAGATGAAAAATTTAATGTTGACCAGCAAACTCTTTTGTCTTACCGCTTCTAAATGATAAAGATAAACTTTTGGTCAAGGTCATTTGTCATAAACGAATTTTTCACAGAGCGCGATTTTAGGCTACCATTTAAATAAAACTAGCTGCCATAAAGCATAGAGATTGAAAGCTGTTTTTTTCACGATGATTTCTCAATAATGATGTTATGGTTGAAATCATACAACAGTAATTTGAAGTATTTAAAACGTCAGAGTAAATGTAAAACATTCGTCCCCAATAATTTTCGTACTCGGCACGTTATGGATTTTTTTCAAATATTTTTTAATGTTGGAAAATGAGCCTATTTAAACGAATTTACAATAATTGTTTAGTTCAAAATTGAAAATATGTTATTTGATTTAATTGATCAGAACGGATCTTTGGTGGCTCAGACCCTTAAATACTGGTAGCCTCCTCATTTGTGAATTATGTAATGCCCTATCGTTTGATTTCATTATATCATAAATTGCTGGTTACTTTGAACACAATTGCATAAAGCTAGAGTAGATAATGTGACTTAAATTATTTTGAATGACATTTCCCAGAAATATAAAAAAAACAGATTAGTTATTTCGTTTGATGCCTTAGATGTACAATTTAAATAAGATATACATTGTAAAGGACATTTCTATGTAAAATGCCTTAGGCTAGTGAATTTCGATTCAAGCTAGTGAAAATTGCTACCCGGAAGCCCAACTAACCATTGACACAAATAAACTTAAAGACATGTAAAATACAGTTTATTTTGTTTGTTTTTTCACTCAGATGAGTGAACTGGTGCCATATTGTTCATATTAAGCTAAAAAGCAAGATAAGAAAATAATAAATAATTAATACAACATTTAAATTATTGAAATAGATGTATATTATGCATGTTTATGTAAGACAATGACCAGAATTTAGCTATATAAATTTTGGCATCCAACCGATTATAATCGGAAAGTCAGTCGGTTGAGCCCAACCGATTCCTCCGATTAATCGATTGTGGATTTTCCAACCGATTGCCATCACTAGTAGTCTGTAGCTAAAGGTCAAAGGGAAACAACTGCGATAAAAGTTGTACAATACCCTGAGGAGTAAGCTCCCTTATTATCGCAAAAATCTACTATAGAAATATGGTTATCAGGCATTTAAATTGTTGTTTTGTGGGTAAGAACATAAGTTGGGGAACTAAGTAAAATAATTATTTAATATTCATTCAAAAGTCTTGATTTATAAATATTGTTTAATTGTATAACAAACGGGTCTGTAAAACAGCCTCCTAAAACTTGCAGGCATGTAGAATTAGGTGGCGATGAGGGACTCTACCCTAAAATAAATTTAAGTAATCTGCATAGGCGTGGGGGTCAGGGGGTCCGAAACCTCCCCCATTCCCTAGAATTTGGAAAATGCACCTGTCCATTAGTGTATTTCTTAATTGTAAGTCTTTTTTTAGTTACATGAAGCAATTTTTCTCGATGCTTAACATAGATTAAATGGTTATGTACATGTAGTTTTTATATGTAGCATGTTTTTCTTCAAAATGAGTATGATGTGGTTGTGGTTCGAGGTTGGGACCCCCCCCCCCCCCTAGAAAAGTTTACCTAAGACGCCCAGCTAGCTCATTTGGTAGCACGCAAGTCTTCTGATCGAGGGGTCGTGGGTTTGATTCCAGGTTGGGGCATTCTTTCGTGGACCTTGGTCATGAAATAATTTTTTACCGCCATTCTCCCTCCTACCAATGATTCTTAATTATGTAGGACAGTTGTCGGTCACTGACGAAAGTATACGCCTAATAGTTGGTTAACAGCTAAATCCAGAGATTTAGCCTCTCTAGGAACAGTGAGTAGATTGACTGACCGCCGTTATATAACCTATACAATGTGTTGCTAAGACGTTAAACCCAACAAAAATAAACAAACAAGACCAATACCCTTTAATTCCCACAGGGCTGCAAGTTAAATTGGGCAAGCAAAAAAACATTTAAATAGTCGTTGTTTGAGCGTTTCTTAAAAAAATTAACAACAAGGGTTAGATTAGCATTTTTACCGAGTTCTTCCAATGATATATCGCTTAATTTCTAACTGTAAACAACCATTTACATGCCATTTTAAACCCCATTTTTCTACAGTAGCTTTTCGTTTAAATAAGGGAAATAACTCGTCAGGGTATGTTCAACTTTTATAGTAGTTATTTCCCTTTTACCATTAACTCAACAAACATATCTACCCGCGTAGGAATTCGTTACCGCATAAGAACATTTTTTTAGTTAGTTCATATTATGACAGTTTTTCGTGATTATAAATTAAACATCAATAAAACTGAGATATAAAATGGCAAGAAATCGAAATGCCCATCAACTATATTGATTTTTTGACAAAATATTTGGAACTACTTTTTATGACCACACCACGCCTGACATCATGTCTGCTATGTTGCTGAATGTGTAAATATTGTGAGTTCACCAATTACTAGGTTATTTAGGCGCCTAAAGAAGTAAGGTACTGCGTTAATATGTTTATGTACATGTCATTGTTATATTTATGGTTTTCATTAATTGTTTAAGACGCTTTTTTGAGGCAATTAGCAAATAAAAGAAGTTCTTTTAATTGGGTAATACTAAAACGCGTAATATTGTCGGAATGGAAAGTAACGACCCCCCTTAGGCCCTAGACCCACTCAACCACTTCCCTATACTACCCAAAATCCCTTAAACACAACTAATAATTCTAGATTCTTATCAAAAACAATATTTAAGCAAAACACAATTCTTAGTATATGGTTTCAGTATTATTTAAATTTGTATTTTAATATAGTTCTGGCTTCCAAAACTTTATTAGCCGCTTTTTCCACATTTTGATTTTCATCAGATGCGGTGCGGTAGATTAAAGTACTCGTTCATTAACAGTATACACACGGGTTTGCTGAAGACCTTAAGCTAATTTTGATATAGACACATAATATACCACCTTTTATAATTTACCCCTTCATTCATAAAACATTTTACTGTATTAGTAGATATAAAGGAAATAGATTTGTTACAGATAAAATGTTTGACATCTCATACGAAAAAGTAAGATGGAATCGGCCTTATATAAAGGCGATTCCATCTAAAATTGTCAGTGAATCTACATTTTCTGCTAGAATTTCTAGCAAAGTCCGCCTAAGTTTCTAAAATTTCATAAATGCTCTAACAGATTCAGCCTAGAGCTTAGGTGGAAAATAATAAATGTATAGTCTTAGGTGAATAATTTAACTTTTGGGGTTTTAACGTGTGACATTTTAGCACCTAAGATAGCAAGCCCTAATTAAGGACTGCATTAAAAAAAACTGTTTCTTAACAACAAAACAATTGATAGACTTTGATTGTTGAATTTTTTTGTGTTTTTTCCCAAACCAAAATGAAAGCTTCCAGCAAGCTTGTGATAAGCTTGGGGCAAACTTGCGACAAGCTTACTTTGACTAGTAAAGCTTGCAGCTAGCTTGTGCAAGTGTTCCTGTAGGTTAATACTAATTTCTGCAAGCATGCACATTCTTTCTGAAGGGGTCCTTGTTGCTAGCTTGCGCAAGCTTCTTTGTATCAACTAGACTTTGAAATTCTGTGAAAGCATGGAGAGAAAAGGAGCTGAACATTTCGAAGTACAAAAAACTGGAAAAAGTTTTAAGAAATAATTTCTTATAAATTATCCATATTTATATCACATATAGGGATTCAAAGTAAAACATAGCTGTCATAGATTACAACAGTCTACTTAATTCCTTTATTTACACTTCATAAAATATTAATGACCAAATATGGTGTCGAATATATGAGTACATTTGTATAATAACTTATCATAGGCACAAGAATATTTTATCATATTTAACTCTTCTACTTAAATATAATCGATTGAAATTAACTATCCTAAAGAGACAATTAGAAAATGATGAATCTACAGATATCAATAAGTATCATAATTGCTTATTATTCATTATTGGGATAGTTAGAGCTAGCATCGTTTAAGCATAATAATTCACAGTTTTTCTTCATTTTGAAAGTTTAAAAGTATATGATTTTAAAAACCAATTCATCTCACATCTGATTTGATTTTTAATTTCATGTAAGTATACCATATCACAACGTCTGTATTATGACAAATAAGGTATTACAACTGTATTATGACATATAAGGTATTACAACTGTATTATGACATATAACGTATTACAACTCCCTTGAAGAAATGCTGCCCTGATGAAAGCTATGTCTTACTTGTAGATATTGATTTAACTGTATCTACTTTTTGTACTTTCAGCAAATTTAAAGATTCTCAATTGCAATAGTTTAGTGAATCTGGCAAAGCATGTAATCAGTGATGAAGGAAGTTTACTTGGAATGTGTTTGGGTTTAAAACCAGAGAAAATCAGTCAGATATATCGTACTTATAGACATAGTAGCTCTCTAGCTTCCTTCTATGTGTTGTAGGAATGGCGAGGTCGCAAGACTGACCAAGATTTAGCTGATCAGCTGATCAAAGCATTGTGGGATATTGGTAGGCGGGACTTAGCTAATATCGTCAGTGACATATGTAAACAGAATAGTGGATTATTAGCCGAAGATTTTTCACATCTTAATTCGAGGAGAAGAACTAAAAGATCCTGATTTGTATAGTAAAAGTTTTAAGAATTTAAGGTGCTTCATAGTGCCTTGTGTAAATTAGTGTTATACTAACATGGTATTGTTAAGGCCATGCCAAATTGGAATTTTGCTAAGTGTCAACTCAAGTTTGACAAACCTAGGTACCTATTCACAAAAACACACAAACTGAAAACAAAAACACAAATATTTATGACTAAAACAATACATTATATATATATTTGTATAAATAGAAACCATCATCATAGTATGAAACAATAGTCTGAATTACTTATGAAATGGCTAGTTTAAGCACAGACTTAAAACATATGGTTTATAATAACATGACTAGTGTTTTAACGAAATTGTCCTTATCTGATCCCGAAAAATTGGACTTATTTAAGAAAAAATCACCTACAAATTTTTTTTTGTATTGAAGACTTAAAACCTACGCGCGCACGGACGCTTAACAAAATTCCGATATGGCATGGCCTGAATTTAATTCAACTGTCAGTAGTGCATACATTAAGCCATCTGATATAAATATTAACTACAGTACTTCTGTACTCACAGTCTATACAGTTTTTATCCTGATTTTTGTCATGGAAGTGTATAAAAGAGTATACAGTAATGTTTTACTATTAAAACCATAAAAAAGGGTCTTAATAGAACAGAGCAGTCTCACTATAGGGACCCTTTTCTTCTCAAATTAAGCATTTGGGACTTAAATGTCATAAATCAAAGCACTAAAAGTACTGGGGTATTCATTGTGTTTAGATTTATTGCATTTTTGTTGGGTTTAACGCTGTAGGAACACATTGTATAGCTTATATCACAGCGGTCAGTCAACCTACTCTAGTCTCATTTCAAACATTTGGAGACTCAGACTCTGGCCATGTACAGTGCCATCCAAAATTACCTTTACACTTTAAAAAAGCTGGTTTTTAGCTTGACTATTCGAATAGTAGGGCTATCCTACTCAGCTGTGCCTTGACGTAACACTTCTTGGTTAAGTTTTTAGGTGCAACATTTTTTCTTTGCAACTACTGAAGGGATTCACATGAAACCTCACACATGTCCATAGGGTTACCATTGGAGTTCAAATACTAAGTTACATAACTCTTGGATAAATTTGGACTGAATTATGGCCTTTATTTACTTAGAAAATTCTTGGTTAAGTTTTTAGGTGCAACATTTTATCTTTGCAACTATTGTAGGGATTCACTTCACACATTTCTACAGGGTTACTAATTGATGTCAAATACCAAGTTGCATATCTCTAGCATGAATTTTGACTGGATTATGGCAACATTTTATCTTTGCACCTACTGAAGGGATTCACTTGAAACTTCACTCATGTCTACAGGGTTACTAATTAATGTCAAATACCAACTTGCATAACTCTAGCATGAATTTTGACTGGATTATGGTCCTCTAATATTTAGAATTTTTTTTTTGTTAAGTTTTTAGGTGCAACATTTTATCTTTGCTACTACTGAAGGGATTTACTTGAAACTTTACACATGTCAATGGGGTTAGGAATGAAGGTCAAATACCAAGTTGCATAACTCCAGCATGAGCTTTGATTGGTTGTTGCTTTCGTTTACACGAATACCCAGAATAGTCGAGGGCGCTGTCCGTGGACTGCTCTTGTTCATTAACACAATTAAATCTTATTTTAGATGTATTTTTGCATTGGTAAAGTTACAATAGATTGTAACATTTGAAAGAAGAGTAATGATACTTTATACAACTGTAATTGTTATACATGTACAATGTATCTGAATGTATGATTTTAATCTATCAAGTATTGGTAAAAATTTAAATACAAACCTTACAGTAACAAAAGTGTAAAGGTAATTATGGATGGCACTGTATATATCAAATTAGACTTAAATCATTGGAGTTGATGTTTGAACCACTGACAGTTGAATGAAATTTAACAATATATATAGTCATGTGAGCTTCATAAAGTGAACAACACAACTCTTAAATTTTTGTCAAGTTCTTGCAACAGTCAAAAATTAGAAACAATTGAAATAGTGCACATTTAATATCCAAAACACTTTCTTGGCCAAACAAGCTTAAGTCTAGTTCTGTTTGTAATTGTTTGCTCTGAATCTTTCGCATGAATTGGTTTGCTTATTCAGGGCTCGAATTTAAAAAAAAAAATGGACTTGCTAATTTTTGCGAGTTAATTTTATTTCAACTCGCAAAATGAAAAATCACTAGCATTTCTCCAAATTTTAATAACATACACAATTATTATATACATGCAATATAAAAAACAACATAGTACTATATTCAAATGTAGGTAGAACAAGGGCGTTATTGTTTGATAGACAAAGAATATCGAACATTTAAATTGGCCGTTTCAATGCTAATTTTAGTCTCACAAGTTTAGATAGTAATCTTTTTAGTCGATTTTAACTCGCGAAAATTTGCGAGCTGAAATTAAAGTTACTCGCAATTTTCAAAATCCACTCGCCTTTTGCGAGTGAATTACAACAGTTTTGCACTAAGCCCATGAAGTGTAAAGGTTATTTTAGATGGCACTGTATTTTGCTGTATGAATATTATAGACTTTAAAGCTATATATGTAGAGGTTATTAAACAGGGCAAGTGTGCCTTAAGGAGGATATCGGCACACTTTCTTAGGTATTAGCCGGAGGGCTAATGCGAGGAAAGTGTGCTGATATCAACTTTAGACACACTTGCCCTGTTTCATAACCTTTTTATTGCGTATGTTGACTTTTGCATGAAATGATAATTTTTCTAGAACAAAAATACATTTTTTCTCAAAGTAAGGCGCCATTTTGCACGTTGACATCACATGTATTGTTTTGTTTTTTCAATGCCGAAACGTTGGAATTTAATGAACGTTTCTTATAAAACGGAAGTCTTGTTGATAATCTTATTTCACTACGAAAAAAAAACCACACTGCATTAAAGTGAATAGCTTCTTGTTGCTAATAACGTAATGAATTTCATGTGCGTTTAGTCTGCCGTTATTCGACTGCAGGTGCGTAATGACCGGAAGTTGCCTCAATATCAATTTTTGCACACTAGGAAGTGAGCCAAATATCGATATTTTGGCACGCTTGCTCAATACTGGAATAAATTGCCCACATTGAGGCTATATTGGCACACTTCCTCGTCAATTTTGTTATGATTTATAGTAACATATGCAATAAATACTGAGAATACAGTAGAAGCTTAGAATACTGCACAGTGCAGGGTCTGACATCCTGGTTTCACGTAAAAAACTCAACTTTGTACTTCTTATCTTATCTTTTGATAATTAATTTTACTTATGTAATCGATGTTACGACAAATGTAGTATCATTAGAAAACCCGAATAGTGATTTAAAAGCTATATTATATAAAATAAAACTGACTAACATTTTTGGATGAAGTTTAATTTAATTATTTAATTATTGATTTCAGTCTGTTAATAAAATGTTGAGTTTAGTCTTAAGTGAAAATTGAGTTTGTGGCATTAAGTTTATAATCAAACCCATGATATCTTATATTGAAACATTTTATATATTTCCATTATTATAATCATCCAATAACAGCCATTCAAGCTACATTTACACGCTATTTAGAGACCAAAAATGCTTGAGTCTGTTATTGAGTTTGTATTTATTTTTTTGTATTTTTTTTATTTTCATTATATTGTTCGTTTTTTCTCAACTGTCAAAACATGAATAATTTCACGGTGAATTCGTTTGTTAAATTATTGTTGTAATAAACCCATAAGTTTCTGAAAGTGTGTATTATGATTGAGTAAAGCTTCTTATGCCATATGATAAGTTTTAGTCAAGATATTTTTAATAAAAATTAGACCGCCAGTATAAAAACAATGCATTCAGTCACTGTGAAATTACGAAAGCTTTGACAGTTGAGAAAAAACGAACTTTACATGTAGTTACAGAAGTTATTACAGAGCTTAACATTTTAACAAAGTTATAAAATAAATATACATGTAGGTTATCTGTTATCATATACCAATTCCATTCATTAATATAGATACCATGATTTTTCACACCCAAAAATAAAATAGCTAAGTAAATATCAAAATATGCTTCTCAGTATGATCTGCTTTTAGAGAGAGATAATTAAAGTATAACTTTACAATATTTGTCTCCCTTATTTCTTACAAAAAAAAAACTATTATGACAACTCTGAAATATGTAGGACAGTGAATGTGATATCTAAAATAAATTGATTATATATATATATTACAATAACTATAAAACACTTTTAAAAGTCACTTAAAACCTGTTACAATAAATGTAACGCTCTTTTTAGGAACAAAATTATAATCTAAATAAATTACTGATATAAAGGAAGTAAGAAAGATATAAGTTTACAATGGTTGTCTCCCTTGTACTATAAGATTGAAAGGTGCTAGCAATATAGCCTAGCATTACAGTATTTAAACACAATAACCATTTACAATTACAATGAGAAAAGTATATCATTCAGTTTTCAAAAACCTATAAATGCTGCATTGTATACTAAATTTACAATATTTAATTCCTTGGAAAAACCTGGGAAGCATTATCATCATTTGAAGAGTTAGTACTTAAGTTTTTCAGTGAAACTGGGGCCTGATATTATCTCAACTGTCCAGTTTTCTCAATTGAATGTATACTTGTAACTTTGAAACATTTTTTGCTTCAAAAATGTTTGTGCAGTTATCTCAACTTTCAGCTTTTTCAGAGTGCGAAATTCTCAGCCTTCACTGTATATTACTTGACTTTTAATATTTATTGACTGATAAACTATTAAAAAAATTTTAATTCTTACTGCTGAATTTAGACCAATATGTACTTGGGATAGAATTTTATTTTGAAAACATTTTGTGTAAAATGTATGGCAAGCAGAGTTTGTAAAAAATTTGGAATCATTTTCAAATGTGTGAAGTAAATGGCATATAGAATTTGTTTCAATTGAATGTATTAATACTTTGGTCTTTGTAATGTTAGACATATAAAGTTTACTATAATTATTTTGAATTATAAGTTGCTAAATATGTCATCTATGCACTTAAATAAAGAGTTGATGATCATGATGACAATGTTAGCAAAAATAATGATGTTGTTGATGATGACGATGATGGTGCCACCATCATTACTGACTTGGAGTCAAATGAAGTATCCAAAGATCCTGTAGGTCATGGTCTTATGAAGAACTTAAAGGATCCTGACATCAGACTTCTGCTTCTATTGGCTGATGTTTTACCTCATGTAACCAGCTTGTCCCTTTTTTTCCAGAGGAGGAATATAGATTTAGGAATGGTTAAGTCTATGGTAGACAAAACACTGAGTATTATTCAGAGAAGAATTACAGCTGATGGTCCATGGCTACAAAAAGTAGAGACTCTAATGTTTGATTGTGGTATAACTGCTGGAGATCCATCTACAAAGTTTGTTGATATTCGTCATGACTTTCTTCAAGCTCTAAAAGAAAACATACACAACCGCTTCCAGGACAATGATGTAATTGACAGCTTAGCCATCTTAGACCTTAAAGATCATGAGGACATCCCTACATTCTACGGGGACATGGAAATGGAAAACCTTGCAGAACACTTCCAGCTTAACTCTAGAGAACTTAATAATGAGTGGCATGGTTTTCTTGAACTCATTAAGTTGTCATCAGCACCAAGATCTCTGAGTTATTTTCTGGAGCTCTTCTATGGAAAAAATCATGCTGACAAGGGTCTTCTGATACAATTTCCAAATTTAGCAAAGGTGATCGCTACAGTTGGTGTCCTGCCACTTAGTACAGCTGAGGTTGAGAGAGTTTTTTCTCAACTAAAATTAATCAAGACTGATCATTGTTGTTCATTATCTACTAAGAGGGTGGAACAACTCCTAAATATCAAGTTAATCTGTACCCAAAGTATGTTTTCTAACCTTCTTCCAAATGTTGTGAAGAAATTTTTTCATATGAAGAACAGACGCATTGTAAATTTATTTAAGAATTAGACTTTGGTAGTGTAAATTAGTGCTTTGACTGCATATGTGACAAAAAACTTGAAAAAAACACTTTAAGAAAACTATAAAAAAAACCTAAAAAACTTTAAATAAGAAGAAAAAAAAAGACTGTCGTAGGGGATATCTGTAGTTTGTCTCTGACATATCTACCACCTACCTGATGAGACCCATAGAGGGGTCGAAACAGTCAAAAAAAGAAATGAAATTATGCAATTTAAGAAATTTGTTAAAATTGTAATGTAAGTATCTGAGTCAATCAGATTATATGTAATAAAGAAATAATATAACAGACTCACAAACACTTTGTTTCATTATTATATTATCTAAATAAGATCAATTAACGCGCGAGCACGTCTAAATAATGCCCTGTCCCAGACTTATGTTCATGCAGTAAGTGCCGTAATTTCCTGAAATCGCCCTGCCCTCCCTAAAGTCTAGCTGGATCACGGATGGTGGTGATGGTGATGATAGTGGTGGTAATGATGATGGTGATGGTGGTTATGGTGATGGCGGTGGTAGTGGTGATGAATGATGGGGGTAGTGGTGATGATGGTGGTGGTGGTGATGATGATGATGAATGATGGGGGTAGTGGTGATGATGATGGTGGTGGTGGTAATGATGATGGTGATGGCGGTGGTAGTGGTGATGATGATGAATGATGGGGGTAGTGGTGATGATGATGAATGATGGTGGTAATGGTGGTGGTGGTGATGGCGGTGGTAGTGGTGATGATGGTGGTGGTAATGATGATGGTGGTAATGGTGATGGTGGTGGTGGTGATGATGGTGATGGCGGTGGTAGTGGTGATGATGATGATGATGGTGGTAATGATGATGGTGATGGTGGTGGTGGTGGTGGTGATGATGAATGATGGTGGTAGTAGTGATGATGATGGTGATGGTGGTGATGATGATGATGGTTGTGATGGTGGTGGTGGTGAAAGAGATGATGATGGTGATGATGATGATGATTAATTATAACAGCAGCATTGGTGACAATGATAGACTGACAATGTATGAACATGCAAAGAATAAAACTTAATGCTTTACTGTATGTGTATAGAAGCCACTTACTTTCTAACTATTTAAGTCTTTTCAACAAACGCTTTGAGCAATCAGTGTGTTAGACTCGTAGGAGGCAGGCACGATTCCAAGTCAAAAACTCTATAGATATATTTATATATAAGGTATATGAATCAGAAAATGTTTTTTTTTTACTTTACCTTAGTTCTATAAGCGATCAGCTTCTACATTATTATTAGATTTAAATGATTAGTACACGTATGCATAGATAAGGCTTGGCTCTATTCCATTGGTGCTAACATCTTATGCCTATGTCAAGTGATAACACTATTATAAATGCTAATGTTGTTCAGTGAACCTTTTCCTAGGTAATATACCTTATATGTATATACATGTATATTGTCTTTGACTCGGAGCTGTCTTGGCCATCTAGAGTTAGATTTGTATCAGGTGTGGTCGAGTGGTTACGATGTTGGACTGGTAATCATTGGATAGTCAACTTGGCAGTAGTTAGAATCTCATCCAAAAACTACACTATTGTATCCTTGAGCAAGACACTTTATCCTACTAGCTCAAATCATTGGATAGTCAACTTGGCATTGGTTAGAATCCCATACAAAACTTACACTATAGTATCCTTGAGCAAGACACTTTATCCTACTAGCTCAAATCATTGGATAGTCAACTTGGCATTGGTTTGAATCCCATACAAAACCTACTGTACTGTTTCCTTGAGCAAGACACTTTGTCCTACTAGCTCAAATCATTGGATAGTCAACTTGGCATTGGTTAGAATCCCATACAAAACCTACACTATTGTATCCTTGAGCAAGACACTTGATCTTACTAGCTCAAATCATTGGATAGTCAACTTGGCATTGGTTAGAATCCCATACAAAACTTACACTATAGTATCCTTGAGCAAGACACTTTATCCTACTAGCTCAAATCATTGGATAGTCAACTTGGCATTGGTTTGAATCCCATACAAAACCTACTGTACTGTTTCCTTGAGCAAGACACTTTGTCCTACTAGCTCAAATCATTGGATAGTCAACTTGGCATTGGTTAGAATCCCATACAAAACCTACACTATTGTATCCTTGAGCAAGACACTTGATCTTACTAGCTCAAATCATTGGATAGTCAACTTGGCATTGGTTAGAATCCCATACAAAACTTACACTATAGTATCCTTGAGCAAGACACTACCTTACTGGGTCATTACTTGGAGAACCTTGAAGATGACTCCAACTTATAATCTATGTTGTAAAAACTCGTCGAATTTGTATAATGAAAGAAAAACAATTGTTCAGGTGAGTCAAACGTCATCAACAGCTGCATACCTTGGCAATATTGAAAAGTTTTGCGTAGATCTTCAAGAATAATTGTAGAAGACTTTTGGAAACTAGAGAAATTGAGCATGGATAGATCTTGACAAGGTCAGGACTCAGAGAAAGCTGACACGCCCCTCATGTATATCCTACAGGAGTTTAGAGCATCGGGTCTCAGAACTTCAGAATAAAACTAAAAAATATTAATATATGGAAGACTTTATTAATTTTCAACAATTATAAAATAAAAATTATGCCAGAGCCAGGATTGGAACCTCAGAACTTTCACTCTGTGAGCCAGCTTGCTACCCACTGAGCCATTTCTATGTCTTTACTTTACACTGACTTTTTGGTGACCAGTTACAAAATACTCGTAAAAAACCTGACCTACTTAGTAAAGTTCATTTAGAAATGGGGGTGTTGGGATGGACATAATATTTAACACATTTTATTGTTTAAAAATGATAAGAATTTTTTAGCTTAGAAATGCCGTAAACGTCTCCGGGAATGCCTAGAAGTATGAATGGAATATTCAAAGGGTATAAACCAGGGACTATAATAAGACAATGCCGGTTTTTAAAATATTTGAAACCCATAAACACACCTGTGTAAAGTAGTAGATAATTCCATGCGCTGATGACGTATTATATGTGTTGAATTATTTTATATTTCATTTTAGGCAAAGATCTTGCATGCAATGCAGGTGTTTGTCTTTTCCTTGACATTCTGTATGCAATATTCAATTTATCTTTGCTATAATATGGTCAGAAATCCATCCGTTATGTTATTTGATAAAAATACCATCGTGTGCTCAATACTCATGGCTAAGGTAGAAAAGGACCATTCCATAGTTGGAATATGACACAAAGTCAACATTTCTGGATGTATTATCCTAATTAAGGTCAAAAATCAGCATGTAGTCATCTGCACTACATTTCCGAGAAGATGTTAGCCCTAAATAGCACCATAAGTATTTTGATTTATAATGGAATACCCTTTTACTCATAATGTTGCGTTCCACGGTGAGCATCTGGGTCAAGTAGCTATTTTCTAGGTCGGTTGTACTTTTAACGATCGAAAACGAGGCTTCTTGTTTGAAAGCGAGGCAATGCATTGAAATGGGGTGAAAAACAGTGATTTTCTAGGGTTAGGAGATGTTTTGGTGAAAATTTCGATTTTTTTCGAAAGAGACCGTCAGCTGATGGATTCAAATGCACTTAAATGTTCTTAAATGTACTTGAATGTACCTAAATAAGGACATTTAGTACCTGAATTACCTTTATATAATAGAATGGTCCGTATTGCAGTTTTAATTGTGATTTTTATGTAAAATATTGCTTTTGAAAAGGAAAATTGTGAAAGTTTCAAACCTGGACAGCCTATTTTCAAATAAGGACATTTAGTACCAGAATTACCTATTTATAATGGAATGGTCCGAATTGTAGTTTATACATGTATTATGGTTTTTATGTATTTTTTTTATTTTAAAAGGAAACTTGTGAACGTTTCAACCTGGACAACCTATTTTTTATTAATGAATGGTCCAAATTGTGACTTTTGTGAAATATTGCCTTTGAAAGGGTAATTTGTAAAAGTTTGAACCAGGACGACTTTTTATGTACTCAATACTCAGCTCATGTACGAATGGACCATTCCATGTTGGAAATATGCTACAAAGTCAACATTTCCTTTATGTAGAATCCTAATGAAGTTCTAATATCGACATACATTCAATTACATAACATATCAAAGAAGATAGCACCCTAAATAGCCCCTTTTAGAAATTTGAGATTTATATTGGAATACCCTTTTGACCATAATGACGCGTTCCATGTGACTTTCTAGGTCATTTGGCTATTTTCTGGGTCGGTTGTACTTTTAACGAATCGAAATCGAGGCTTCTTGTTTGAAAGCGAGGTAATGCATTGAAATGGGTTCAAAAACAGTGATTTTCTAGGGTTAGGAGATGTTTTTGCGAAAATTTCGGATTTTTTTCGAAAAAGACCGTTAGCTGATGGATTGAAATGCACTTAAATGTACTTAAATGTACTTGAATGTACCTAGATAAGGACATTTAATACCTGAATTACCTTTATATAATAGAATGGTCCGTATTATAGTTTTGATTGTGATTTTGTTGTAAAATGTTGCTTTTGAAAAGGAAAATTGTGAAAGTTTCAACCTGGACAGCATATCTTTAAATAAGGACATTTAGTACCTGAATTACCTATTTTTTATGGAATAGACCGTATTGCAGTTTTCATTAAGGTATTGATAAAAATGTTGTTTTAGTAAGATGTTTGTTTTGAAAATGTTTTTGCGATGGGCGGATGGTGAGGGGTAAGGAGATCAAGCTGCTCTTGCACCCCATGCAATCTTTATTCTTTGTTTTTGTCAATTTTCATGAAAGTGCCATTGTCGCGGACGGAGCATTGGAGGCCGGGGTGCCAACACACCCCATACAAGTTTGATATTGCAGAGTCAAAAATGATGTATAAATGTTTCCACAGTTCTGACACCTAAAACAGACCATCGCCGTCAAGGACTTTGGCACCTTCATAAAACATGCATTTTGATGTATGAAAATGCATTCGATTCCATTCTTGACGATAGACTCGATCCATTTCAATGTAGCTAGAACCACGTGCAATCTTCAGACCAAAATGAGATCAATCCAAGTTTCATAACCTCAGACGAATTTATTCTTTAAAAATCCAAAATGTTCGACACGTATTATGATATTTAATTCATAACACAATCACTCACAACGCACGTGGATATAACACTGAATGCTAGCTTACATTTATATAAATGAATTTACTTTAAATAGTATCGTCTATTACGAAAGTGGTAAGTCAGGTTTGTTTCAACTTTCTTTTGTTTCACGAAAGCATTGAGAAAGCGGCTTTTAGTTATTTTGGAGAATTCTTGATAATGCAGCTCACTTGGTTTGTATAAATATGCGTTAATTTATGATAATTATTTAATTAAGACGATATATCAATTAATTATAATCCACGTTCTCACATCGCACACACCAAGCACAGATAGTGGTTCAATCCAGTGAATCGATACGTCATCAAAATCTCGTGCACATTCCGTCATGCCACAGTTAGTTTTAAAGAAGTTACCATTATTTTTTAGGGGGATTTAACTTTGCATCGTAGTTGAACTTTTACAATGATAATATTGCTTGATATTATTAATTCATTCATTGTTTTATATTTGTGTTGATTTATACTATACCTGTGAAATACTTACTGATGCTTGTACACGTGTCTGCGACATATCATACAACACATAGAAGGTGCTTCCCCTAAAATGGACGAATCAATTTTCACTCTATACCTTCTTCTGGTCTTATGTAGAAATGGTAAGGTGAGTTGTCCGCCATCCGTGACCAATAGGTTATATATAAATGGCTTGAAATCAATTAAAATAAATTAAAGATAAAGAATGATCTGGTTTTATATATTAATTATATAAAAAATTATATGGTCGCTCAGTGACTGCCAAAAAATTATTTCTTCTTGTCTTATCCATTGCGGAGCTAAATAAACTTTATCACAATAAAAATGGAGTTCATGATAAATATATCACAAAACAGTAAATCAAAAATACAAGTTAAACACCAAGTTTGATTCTAGATTATTTTATTCTATCAATCTTTTATCAACAATAATAATTGTACGAACGACAAAATTCAGCAAATCCAATCTAGTATAAAAAACTAGTATCTTAGTAACCATTTTGTAAACAAAGGCTTACATAACAATATCATATATTGTCCGTTCTTTCTCAACTGTCAGAGCTTGAATAATTTCACGGTGACTGAATGCATTGTTTTTGTACTGGCGGCCTAGTTTTCATTAAAAAATATCTTGACTAAAACTTATAATACGGCATAAGAAGCTTTACTCGATCATAACATGCACTTAAGAAAACTCATGGGTGTATTACAACAAGAATTTTAACAAACGCATTCACTGTGAAATTATTCATGTTTTGACAGTTGAGAAAAAAAACGAACAATACAATGTACATCATGACATACATGTATATTGTATACTAATAAAAATAGTCCTAAGTTAAATATCATGAAAAAAACCTACTGTAATAAAATTAACAATAAGTCAACAATGCCCATTTATGTACTTTGAAAAATAAACTTTTAAAGAGGCTTCTCTACTCTGGATCGTTCATGGAGTTAATTTTCTTCAACTCAGAGATAATATTTATTTACCTTAGAATTACTGGTTAAGGAACCGGGACGAGGGACTGGAGCTACCATTGGTTTACAACAGTCTCCTTATATCACATGACTCCCTCATCGGTCATGTAATCTACGTCAGTCAGCTCAAGAAGGTGGCATGATGTCATCCGAATTTTCAAGGTAATTAAACATTCGCTTTGAGTTGAAGAAAATTAAAACCATAAACTTACCTTGTTTTAGGTACCTCAACTGTGTATCTTTTTATCTGAGTGTCCGAGATGCAAACATTAACTTCCCTGATTCAAATACATATTTTATTGAACAATATGTTTTATAATATTTAAATCAGCGGAGTTAATGTATGTGATTATGTAATTGTACTCTTACTTTTCAATGTAAATTTGCCAAAATAAATCTTTTATAACTTTTTTGTTAATCATTTAATTACTTTGAAATTGAAGCTAAGTATTTTTGGGGTAAAGAACTATCTAAATTTGATCACTTCTGTTAATATCTTCATTAACAAGAAAGATATTAGATGAAATATTTTGTTATCTTTACACAGGAATTCAATGATAAAATTCGAGGTTTCCAACTGTAAGGACCTACTTACCAATTGGATTGCTTCAGATTTTATCAGGAATTTTGTTAAGCGTCCGCGTGCGCGTAGGTTTTAGAGTCCTCAATCCAGAAAAAATCAAAATTGTTGGTGAAATTTCTTAAATAATTCTGTTTTTCCGGGATTCGATAACTGATTTTTCTCAGGAAATGCCGATAGTTCCTTGTTTCTGCGCATTTGAATAATGAAATATACATGTGTATGCTGTATATACTTTTTCATACAATTACTTTCCCGGAACAACTTAATTATTTAAGAAAGTTTTACTAACAATGTTTTTTTATTGAAGACTCTAAAACCTTCGTGCATGTGGACACTGAATAAAATTCCGGTATGGCATGGCCTAAACAGTATGGAAATAAAAAAGTCAATAGAAAAATACAATATTTCTATATAGCATAAAAGGCAATCATTTATCAAAGATACATTCATACATTTATAGTGGGTACGGAGATCACAAATAAAGGCAAGATTTAGACACCATAATATGACAGTACTCTTTAATATTGTTCAGAAGTTCATACATTAATCCAGCTGATTTAAGTACTCTATATTTGTTTGACACTCTTTGTACATAACTATATCTATTGAGTACATAGATATAGTAAAGAGTATTTAAATCACAGGGGTTATCGTATGGGGCCACTGAAATGTGAATGAAATTTAACAATATCAATTAGGTTTGTTGATACAAACCAAAAGAATATGAATTACCTCCCTTAAATAAGTAATTATCAAATTTTGTTAATAAAATCTAAAAAAAAAAACAAACAAACAAGGATTTATAAAAACTGTTTTTTAAATTATGGTGTCTACCAAAATATGTTGCCCCTAAACTTTTGGAGGGCACTGTGAACACAGACACACTTCTAAAAATACAGACAATAATTAAATCATGAAAACAACAAGAGCAGTCCACGGACAGCGCGCTCGACTATTCGGGGTATTCGTGTAAACGAAAGCAACAACCAATCAAAACTCATGCTGGAGTTATGCAACTTGGTATTTGACGTTCATTTTTTGTTTTGTTTTTGTTTTTGTTTTTTTAACGTCGCATTCAACACATATAAACGTCATATACACGACGGCCAGCTCTTTTTACAATAGGTTTCCTGGACACTAATCTATCACCAGTACTAACTTACCCTACCACGAGGCCGACAACTCATGTATAGGGTATGACCTGCCGCGACCGGGTTTCGAACCCGCGATCTCCGGATTCGAAGTCAGACATGCTGACCACAACTCCACGGCCGCGGCTTTGACCTTCACTCCTAACCCTGTTGACATGTGTGAAGTTTTAAGTAAATCCCTTCAGTAGTTTCAAAAATAAAATGTTGTACCAATGTGGCACTACATGTCCACCGTCCACATGCTTAACTAACTCAGTACCTTAAACTCAACCAGAACAAAACGACAAACACTCATCATAGGTTTATAACTTATTATTAATAGAGATTAAACATATCTACAAAACTACGTCCGCTCTCTCTCGGAGCTAGAAAGCAACTCTCTGAACTAACTCACGCTGCGGGCCACCAGACCGTATCAATGATCACGTGGTGATCAGTCACGCTCTCATTGGTCAAATAACCACTACAGAACTCTCTATTGTTCTGGCAGCGAGCCATTGTGTTACATACGTCCCCCACAAAAATGAAGTTTTGAACGAACAAAACTTAAGTGAAAAACGCGAACACAATGGGTGTTAGAACCAACATAAATCTGAAAGTAAAACATAACATGTATTATATATAATAACACGGGTGCACCCAATAAGATTAAAATACACATCAACCAAAACATAACTCGCGGATCCCTACAGTTCATTCCTGCGAGTGATAATTATTAAAATAGTTATTCCTACAGTTTATTCACTACTGATAACTATGAATGTTAACTAATATAATTATATAACTGTCGAATATCCACCATACTCCACTAAGTTAGATCCGAATCGGTAACCATCAACCACTATGTAGAACGAAGACACCATTAACCACAGAATGAAGAACCATTAACCATTATGTACTGTTAAGATGATTTAAATTTATAGGAACTGCAGAATGCTGATATTGTAAGTCCACAAGACTGTCGCAATTTCAGTCAATTTATCTTCGGGAACACCAAGGTTCTGTCGTCGTAATTGCGACAAGATTTCCATAAAGAAACGGTTGAACAAATGTCCAAAATTTTCCATTCTGATTATATTGTGATTGATGAAGTGAACACATCAAATGTTAATCATACACTGGGTGAAGATTATAGTCACAAGTCACAAAGTAATTTATTACGGATCAACTAATAGAAGTAATAATAATTGTACGTCCAGTAACAATTAAATATCAATTGTCCACTTTGGCAATCAATATTAACAATTACATATATTATATTGTAGAGAACCAAACTTCATAGTTAAATGTTATAGACACACTGCAGGCGTGTTGTTTCATTCCTCGACGGAACATACACGTATGGGTACAGTCTCTCAACATTTATAGCGCTGATTTCTTCATTATGTTTCTCATCACCACTTTGTGGGGCGGATCCGGCTAGTGGTTGTCCCCCACTATTCTCCATTTGTTGGAGTCTCATTTCTGAGGCCGCATCATTTTGTCCCTCCTTGTCCCCCTTACGCAAACATTTTGACAGGCGGTTTCTAAGTTTTAATATATGTTTCCGGGTACAACAGATGGCAATTATAATAACCACAAGACTGGCTATGGTTGTGCTTACTTGGAACCAAGTACTATGTTTAACGGACTTATTATTGAATTCATTGTAATTGACCCTAGACAAGTCGTCAATTAACATGTTCATTGACATCTCATCAATTTCTCGTAACTTTGGTGGGATATTAATCTCACTAACATTTGGCAATACAGCATTAAAATCTCCCCATAACAAAGTGTTTGAAAAGTTCGCGAATGCCAACAAATTTTGACTATTATGATTAATCATTGACCGACCAATGATATAGGGTGTAGTTAATGAAAAATAATTTCCTGAAACAGTACATTGCTCATTTATCTGTATTATATCTAGGCGAGGTTTTGTGCTGATTCCGGTGCGCCGGCCGTTGCACACCAGATACAGACTTAACTCATCGCGTGAAATCACTACCCAAGATGTTCCAAATAAGTACTTACTTATAGGAAGTATTTGTTGTTCAATTTTTATTTGACAGAATTTATTCGGACTCCCATTAAGAAACGTATTCACGATACATGATTTACTTAAACCCACCGTATACACGGGGCTAATTACCATACAATACTTTATATCTCCATGACTACAAGAATTTAATTCAGTTTCTGTTAATAACTGATACTGAGTACGTTCCTTATTTATTAATAACCCGCTGTTCTGTAAGTCAATACTTGCTAACAAATCTTTATCGCCGACAACAGGTGTCGGAGATAATATAGGTAACGAGAATGCTCTATACACTTCGTAGGTTTGATCGACTCTAATTATTGGTATAGAAAGAATCAGTAAAATCTTATCGGTCATGAATACTACACCAGTCGTTAAATGTCGATAAAATGACCAAATATCTGTCTGTGGATCGCTAAGGAATGTCATAAGTTTAGGCAACTTTCCTTGTATTTCGACTAACATTTCTTGTAATCTACCAGGACTAATTATCTTGGTGGATAATTTTCCTTGTCTTAGAGAATTCAACTGCGCATGTATATTACCTAAATATAATCTAGCATCTCCTAATAAAAGTTTTATCTCATCAAGCAGCAAATTGAACTGTAATGTAGTAATGAAAAATTTTCGATTTTCCATAATTTCGCTCAGTAATTCATGATTAATAGTATTTAATTTCATGTCCAGTTGTTTGACTGTTTCTTATAACTTATTGATTGTTTGCCTATTTTCCTGAATCATTACCCGCGATGCATTTATAATTGTTAAGCTATTTTCAACAACATGTATAATTCGTTTTTGATTGGTCGCTAAATTGCTTACTTGTTGTCGAATAACCTGTATATCATTCTCACTTGCGAGACCAAATAACCATGACAAAACTTCTCCGATAATAGATAATATACTGACCTCTTTGTTTTACCTTTAATTTTTCTAAACTGATGAAATTCTGATTTAATTTCACTGAATTCAGAATTTAGATATTGGATTTCTTGTTCATATGTATATAGTATCCTCTTAAAAGTGTCCAATTGAGTCCGAGTATAATTATGCATTAATATTTTTACCAAAGACCCTGCGCGCTGCACATCGTTATCAATATACGAAATAAATCGTTTAAAATCCGCAAAGTCAATTACAATAGTAGCTAACCATTTAGCTCGCGAAATAGCAACTTCATTTGTTTTAAAATACACAACCGAATCTTGAATTATCACATTACCACCACCTAAACTGACCAATATTACCGCCGTCAAAATATTTAATGTAAACGGACTCATGTTTCAAGGTTTCTTGGAAGAATCTTCGTTGTTACCACTTGAATCCTACACCAGAATTTATTTTATTGTCTATCAAAATTGTCACACATTGTTTCACAACACCCAGGTTTAAATTGAATTTTAAAATCTGTCACAAATTTTAAAAAACATCCTGTCAAACGGCACCATAAATAAGTCTATGTGGCACTACATGTCCACCGTCCACATGCTTAACTAACTCAGTACCTTAAACTCAACCAGAACAAAACGACAAACACTCATCATAGGTTTATAACTTATTATTAATAGAGATTAAACATATCTACAAAACTACGTCCGCTCTCTCTCGGAGCTAGAAAGCAACTCTCTGAACTAACTCACGCTGCGGGCCACCAGACCGTATCAATGATCACGTGGTGATCAGTCACGCTCTCATTGGTCAAATAACCACTACAGAACTCTCTATTGTTCTGGCAGCGAGCCATTGTGTTACACCAAAGAACTTAACCAAATAAAAATCTAAGCATTAGAGGACCATAATCCAGTCAAAATTCATGCTAGAGTTATACAACTTGGTACTTGACATCAATTAGTAACCCTGTAGACATGTGTGAAGTTTCAAATGAATCCCTTTAGTAGTTGCAACGATAAAATCTAACCAAGAAATTTCTAAGTATATAAGGGCCATAATTCAGTCCAAATTCATCCAAGAGTTATGTTACTTAGTATTTGAACTCCACTGGTAACCTCGTAAACATGTGTGAAGTTTCAAGTGAATCCCTTCAGTAGTTGCAAAGAAAAAATGTTGTACCTAAAAAACTAACCAAGAAATTTCTAAGTATATAAGGGCCATAATTTAGTCCAAATTCATCCTAGAGTTATGTAACTTGGTATTTGACCTCCAATGGTAACCCCGTAAACACGAATAAAGTTTTAAGTGAATCCCTCTAGTACTTGCAAAGATATAAAAGATACAAAAATGTTGCACCTAAAAACTTAAACAAGAAGTGTTACGCCGACGCCGACGCCAACGCCGAAGAACAGCTGAGTAGGATAGCCCCACTATTCTTCAAATCATCGAGCTAAACATTGCACTTATAGCTTATACTTACATCAGCAATACAAATAAAAAGTTTTAGTAAAGCTTATAGAGTATAAAGACATATCTGATTAAATTCTTACATAGTAGAATAATAAAAAGAAGAATTACCGTAAAAGCATAATTTTGCAATAACCAAGGTGGTCTTTATAGCAGAACATTACTGAACAAAGCGTGTACTCTAAATTTACTGCATAAAAATTTAACACATTGAATATTTTTCTGTTGATAAACTCAAGAATTCTATACTTATAAACGGTCAAGGGATGCAACCAATTAACAAATAGAATTTTCTATTAAGCAATGAATATGTATGACATCGTCATGGCTCTAATTTAAGCTCGCATACTCGCAAAATGCAAGTGGATTTTGAAAATTGCAAGTAACTTTTATTTTAACTCGCAAATATTCGCGAGTTGAAATCACCACAAAAATGCTGCAGTCTAAACTGATGAGGCTCAAATCAGCATTGAAACGACTGGATAGATTGATGGTATAATATAATTAAAGTTTAAAAAAACAACATGTTTTACATTTTTTATATTCCACAATATTATACTAGTTCTACCTATACTAGTACCAACTTGCTTTGATAACGCATTTACAAATAGATTCTATAAATGCTATTAAGATTTGAAGAATTGAAATGCGAGGGATTTGTTCATTTTGCGAGTTGAAATTAAATCAACTCGCAAAAATTTGCAAGTCCAAGTTTTTGTTGATTTTTAGCCTTGACATCATTATCAAACTTGTCTGCTAAATGAAATGCAGTGACTGGGCGAAGCACTGAATGGCTATATTGATCTCGAATGGTGATAGGGCTTGCAGTTGCTGTAGCAAATAGAACTCACCATTATGCCTTTTTGGGGGCTAGAAGGTGAAGAAGGGTCATTTCTTATGACTCCATTACTGTCACAAACACCGCCACCAATACTCGTACCATTGGGTATGTACATCTGCCAAACATTCTGGCACAAATAAAATTTGTCATCATTAGACAATTTCCTCTGAAGAGTACCAATAATTGGCACAACACCGGTCAGGACATCAACTAAGCAGGTTCAACACAGACCCTACTACTGAGTCACTTGAAATAAAATAAAATATGCCTGCTAAATACCTTGTTGTTATTTTACAAAATTTCTACAAGCTATGGAAATTAGAATACAATGCAAATCAAGTTTAAGGCATTTCAAAATTTATCCATTATAATTTACCAGATATAGTTTTATAAACTTAAAAATAATATTAAACTGGTGACAAAATAAAAACTAAATACAGTAAAGTTCCGCTATTATTAACATCAAAATTTATGGTCGTAATAGCGAAAAGTCTTTGCAATCGATACCCATTTTGTTCACAAATTATGCATTGGGGTCTCAATAAATGTAAAAAAATCACATGACTTTACTTTACTGTATATACATGTACGACTAAAAATTCTAGCATAAAAATAACTTGAAATAGCATGAAAGTATAAAGATAATAAAACAAGTAAATAAAATACAAATCGTTGACATTCAATGATTGTTATGCATAGTAAATGTAAAATTATCATATAAAAAACAAATAATGCAAACACAAAACAAGAATATTTTGGTATAAACATAATACTAAAACTTTATTAGGAAAAAGGAATGGGCTGAACTATGGAAAAAACAACAAATATATGTACATTTAAAATAAACTAGCTAAAAATTTGAAAGGAAAAATAAAAATCTATCTAACAAATATATATTTACTGGAAATATGTTTAATTCTAATTCATAATTCCCGTGGGAATTTGCATTATCCCATCAGAAAATCTTTCCTCTGTAAATTCTCTGATGAGATAATGCAAATTCCCACGGGAATAATGAATTAAAATTAAACATATTTCCAGTAAAGATAGCTCAATGGAAATTTACTAGTGCCATTTCCAAAGATATAGATCTACGTTAGTGGAAAATGTTACAAGAGGAAAAATAGAAAATGTAAGTTTACATTGACAAACGCATTTTAGTTTTTTTAGGTTATTTTCATTGGAAATAGATAGAGGTGAATATTGAGGTGGGAGTAATTGTAAAGTGGCTGTTATAAAGTGTCAAATAAGAAATACTTTTATAATTATATTTAAGTACAACAGGTAACACATAAAGATTAACAAACTATATTAAGGTCCCTAGATAATGCTTGACAAATTGTTGGTAACATTTCTGATGTTACTAAGGACGAGATAATAGAAGAGAGACGATGGCCTTAAAATAAAATTCTACCTGACTATTGTACATAGAATGGTCCTTGAATTATAACATTATCTCAAAAAACATACAACAATTCAACAATTACTGATTCTTTATAAATTTCACAATGCCTGTTTCTCTACCTAAAATCTATCACTTTATAACATCCTCTTAACCCCAAATCTTAACTAAACCATATATGTCTATAATGCAACATATTTTAGAAACCCCACAAATCCTTTTCTTCAAATCCCCAAATTACTATACACCGAAATCAGTCCCATAAATCAAATATGTGTATCTAAATCAATCCCATAATTCAAAAAATCAAATCCCATAATTCAAACATCTTAATCAAGCCCTATAATTCAAAAATCTATATCAATCCCACAATTCAATTTTTAAAATCAATCCCATAATCCCATTTCCTTCGACAATTTTTTGGTCTCATCTTTATCATCATCAAGATCTTTATCATCTTCCTTAGTCTCATCAACCATAACTTCAGATGTCTCTCCAACGTCTTTTACTTTACTACTTTTCTCTAATAACTCAGTCTTTTCATCAGAACCTTCATGATCTACTTCAACAATTTCTTTCTCTTTTTCAGATTCTCCCCTATCATATTCAGTGTAAACCTTTTTTCTGACTATATACATCAGATTTATCATTATCTTACTCTAAATTAGCTTCATTATTAGATTCAATTTGACTAGTTGCCTGACTAAATTTATTATCCTCGACATTATTACCTCCCTTTGTTTGGTCATCGGAGTTCTTTTTATTTTTAACAACGTCGTCTATATCAACATTGAGATATCTTCAACATAATAAGTTATACCATCACCCTCCTCCTCATCATCATAATCACCACTTTTATCATTTTCAGCAATGTCCATACAAGTAGATTTGGTATAAGCATTTTTAGCTATTTCTAATAAATGAGCAGTTTCAGTTTTGCCTGTCTGTTCCACCAACTTTCTAAACATACCTTCACTTTTTTGTAACAATAAATATGGTGCATCAAATTCCATGATAGAGCCTTCCTCTATCTAGAACCTAAAAATACAGAGAAAATATAAATATATGAGGGAGTATATACAATAATAAGTGATCATATATCAAGCAGTAGGGCTGTCACAATATATACTCTATACCGGTATATTGCAATATGCAGCTGCTGCAATCCGTACCACGGTACGAAGAATTTAATGTACCGGTATTTAGCGATATTTTAATTTTCATTAAAAAAAATATTCCCTTTGCCAAATGAAAATAGCGAAACGTCAGTTTTTCATGGTTCATTCAATGACAGCTTCAAATTAGGGCACGTCCAGAATGTTCACATTACTCTAAAATGCCCAGTTTTTCTCTAGTCTGCTACAGGAGCTTTTCCTACAAAATCCTATAAAAATTCTTCAATACTGAAAAGTTGAATACATTCATAAGACAGGAGTATTATGCAGCTGTGTATTTCTTTTGCAAAGCAATATATCGTGGTATGTATCGCGGTACGGTTCTAGCGCATCGCAATATACCGCGATACGCTCCTGGCGTATCGTAACAGCCCTATCAAGCAGCCACGCAAGGAAAGGCCAAGGAGGAAAATTACAAAGTTTTACAATCTTGACCGGATTTAAATATTCAATTCAGCTTTTTTACATAATAAAAGAACCAACACAAATAATTTTTTCACATGGGACCTATGCCTTCCATAATTCTTGAAAGGTTAAAGGTAAAGTAACTACAATAAGAAATTATTGAGATTTACTTATATATACTAAGTTGTGCCTTGTCAACACAATTTTTAGGTAATTTTAAGGCGTCGAGCGCACCTAAACTAGCTTTCCTGGACCTTTGTCTATAACCAGTACTCACCTACCCTTCCACAAGGCTGGAAACTTCCCCATATGCCTAATAAATAGAGGAAAAATGACATTGAATTTGTTATGGAAAGTTATAACCTTCCGGGGTGGGACTCGAACCCGTACCCCCTTCAGGACACTAGATTTAAAATCCATGCTCACTACCAACTGTGCTACCGACCCAGGTCAGATTAATCAGAAGTCATTCATATACTTACTAATACTCTATCAGAATCCATAAGTGTATGAATGTTCTATGGGCAGTAGATAAAACTCTACATATACTAAATTTCTCTTATATAGTAACTTGTATCTGGGCATCAGTTCTGTAAAATAAATGACATTTTATTGTTATTATTAAGGTCTAATTCCTAAAATGCCAATTAACAATCATTTGCTTAGTATAAACTCTGCAGAAGAGCCCTCTACTGAACAAATCCTCGTCACAACAATAGCTTTTGATTTTACCATTTTGCGTAATTTTAATCAAATTTAACCTGTTCAAAGCCACAATCTCCCAATTGGTGTTGCTCTAGAGAGGTCGTTTTGTACACTAAACCATAACATATGGTTACAAAACATAATATCATTCATTCATTAATAAATTTTAATCATTTTGCATGGATTATATGAATAAAACACCAGTCTGTTGCAAGTTATAATGGATGGGACTTATTTACCCTTGTACAGTTGAATCACCGAAACATAGATCTATTTAAAACTATACATGCAGTCGTCTTTACAATGAAGTTAACTCTATTTGTCTATTACATAATTGGAATTTTTAACTCATAGTTGTCACAACTTATGCATTTGAAATACATGTAATTCTTGTCATTATGCAAATAATCATTTTGTCAAGAAATATATAATCAGATACATTTTTTATCAGGTTAAATGCCGTAGCAAGACATTGTATAGGTCATATCATAGCAGTCAATCAACCTACTTGTAGTTTCTGAAAAAGTTTAATCTCCAGATTTAGATGTAAACCAATTACAAGGTGCATACTTTTGTCAGTGACTGACAACTAGCCTGCATGATTTTGTACTACCAGTAGTTGACTAAGGCAATAAACAAGAAAGTAAGACAACAGTAACCTAGGATTCACATTAGCTGTAGCTTCGTCTATCATCAATATTTTATTATTACGTAATATAGCTCTAGATAGACATATCAACTGTCTTTGTCCAACACTAAAGTTTATACCACCTTCAGATACCTCCGAATCTAGACCTTGAGGTAAATCTTCTATAGCATTCTTTAGTTGTACCTACAAACATACAAACATACAAGTTTATACCAACTTCAGATACCTCTAAGTCTAAACCTTGAGGTAAATCTTCTATAGCATTCTTTAGTTGAACCTACAAACATACAAACATACAAGTTTATACCACCTTCAGATACCTCTAAGTCTAAACCTTGAGGTAAATCTTCTATAGCATTCTTTGGTTGAACCTACAAACATACAAGTTTATACCACCTTCAGATACCTCCGAGTATAAACCTTGAGGTAAATCTTCTATAGCATTCTTTAGTTGAACCTACAAACATACAAGTTTATACCACCTTCAGATATCTCTGAGTCTAAACCTTGTGGTAAATCTTCAATAGCATTCTTTAGTTGAACCTACAAACATACAAACATACAAGTTTATACCACCTTCAGATACCTCCGAGTCTAAACCTTGAGGTTAAACTTCTACAGCATTCTTTAGTTGAACCTACAACATACAAACATACAAGTTTATACCACCTTCAGATATCTCTAAGTCTAAACCTTGAGGTAAATCTTCTATAGCATTCTTTAGTTGAACCTACAAACATACAAGTTTATACCACCTTCAGATACCTCCGAGTCTAAACCTTGAGGTAAATCTTCTATAGCATTCTTTAGTTGAACCTACAAACATACAAACATACAAGTTTATACCACCTTCAGATATCTCTGAGTCTAAACCTTGTGGTAAATCTTCAATAGCATTCTTTAGTTGAACCTACAAACATACAAACATACAAGTTTATACCACCTTCAGATACCTCCGAGTCTAAACCTTGAGGTAAAACTTCTATAGCATTCTTTAGTTGAACCTACAAACATACAAACATTGTCAACGATACGTTTTTAAAAACGTATATCAAGAAAAAATTTAACATCTTTTACAAATGTAGATTTACATACAGGCATAAAACTTTTCATTCAAATACATGTATCTTAACTAGAAATGTGTATAAATTTTAGGTAAAAATTCCCAGTAAAGTTGCGATATAAAAACCACCTTGGTTATTGCAAAAGCATGCCCAGCATGAACTCATGCCCATGACCCCTCGATCAGTACACTTGCCAGCTACTGACTGAGTTAGCCAGGTGGGCTTTATAATATTTATTAACAAAATCAAAGAACAACTTTACAAGATTGTCTTACCAACAAATCTGATTCTCTTCTCACCATATTTGCGACATCAAATCGCCCACTATTCCACCAGGTTATATTAATTCTCACCTCAATTTCAAATTTCTACAAGACAAACTTTCACCTGGCAATAATAACACATAGTAGCCTTGTTCTTCTGGTCACAACCCATCTAAAATAAAGCAATGAACAAAATGATAGAAAGCATATTCTTTAGTTTGTGAATGCTTTACCAAGAAAGAATTACCTGGGATTTACCATAAGCCAAGATCTCTCATCTAAACAACACATTGACAATACTGTTGCCATGGTCACAAGGATGCTAGGATTTCTCAGAAGGAACCAGTAATGGAGCAACAAAATTGCTCGCAAATTTACCTACAGTTCACTTGTCTCAACTACGCATTGTCTGCTTGAGACTCTTGTCAAGAGAGCGACATCAATCAGCCAGAACAAGTCTAGATCATCCTCAAACCCAGCAACACCAGATTACACCTGGGCCCAGCAGAATCTACTGTCCATAACAGTTTCTTTTATTTACCAAACCACCAAATGTGAATGGAACTTATAAGCTTCTAGTCACTGTCACAAATGCTACCCGTATAAACACGTTAAACACAACCATAATCTGGCAAGCTTATTTGGTAGCTTGCTACACAACTGATTAAGGATCCCGGGTTTGGTTCCTGGACGGGGCATACTATAGTGGAACTTGGTCATGAAATTATTTCTAAAGTCTTCGAAAGGTAGATTTGTAATAGCTTCGTTGTTTCAGTCTGTGTAGACATGGGACTTGGTAGACACATTTACAATGTTATTCAACACGTACATGAGGAATATGATTGAAATATTATGAATAATAATGCTGAAAATTGCGAAAATGAGTTTGGAGATAGATCAAAATTCGCTTATTTTGGTTGATGCATCTAGTTCTAACACTGCGCTATCTCCAAGAATACAATATAATGGTAATCGTGCACATTTTCTATAATTTTGAGTTTGTAACACTAAGTTGCAACATACATATTTATTTTGGTATACACCGAAAATATGATGTCACTGGAGAGCGAAAACACGGTAATCAAGTTGTGTACTCCGACTGGACGAAAGGAGAAAGAGCAATGTTCGAACGAGCTCCTATGGACTTTGTTAGTGTCAATTAGGACATAAAACGAGTATCGAAGACTTCATTTTGATCGGAAAACAGTATTTTTAGCCCAAACATTGATCTATGTCCTGGACATAGAGCAATGTTTACGCTGCGAGCAGTGAAAATGTGTGGAGAAAGGATAATGTACGATTGGCGGATTAGGCTGTTTGACTGATGAAAGAGACTTGAAACTTTTTTTAGAAGATAGAACAAGGTCATACAAGTCGCTTGGAATGTTTATCTCATTTATTCAATCAAAGCGCTAAAGGCACTGGAGTTGTTCGACATAGAAAACATTCTGTACTTCGGTCACTTAATGTGTTCAAAAATATGATATTGCTATCCAAAAATGTAATACGCGCGTTAAATAAAACTTTTATACTTGTCATTTAATCTCCATTAGAAAGTGTTTACATCTGTTAATCATTACACTGACCTTTGAAAACGAAATTAGGATAATACCCATTGCGATTTGAAAGCACCTTGTATTTATGGATAGGTATTTCTGTAGTAATTAGCCAGCATTTTACAATATAATCATCATGATTATATCTTTAAAAAAAAAAACGAAAAAAAAACATACAACGGTTTTATATTCATGTATACGGCGCACTACTTCCTGTGCGTTGTTGTTGTGCGATATGAATTTAGCGTCTGTGCCAAAATAGGTGTTATCGTCTATGTATAGAATGAGAGATTAATGCGACACGCCCTTTCAAAGTTGGGTTCACCACAAGGAATCTTCACTGTTGTATATATTTTCAGTGTTTATTAAAATATTATTATTACAATATTAATTATTAAAACCTTAGTAATACACATGCGTGAAGAGTTGAGTTCCTTCATGTACCTCAAAAAGTAGATTTTGTAGTAAGCTTGCTATACTGATTTCTCAGAATTGGCGTATATAGTTGTTCTTCAAACAACTAAAAATGGAGACATGACATTGTTAGATTGAGGCGACGACCTATACAAGAAGGCAGACTTTGAGAGCATCAAGAAAGGACTGCAGGAGTTCTGTCAAGAGCTACCAGACCCAGATAATACAACTACAGATACTCTATGGACATTGTTTAAACAGACCTCTACTTCTCTTATCAACAAGTTTATTCCATCAAATCTACTAAAAGGAAACAAAGCTAACAAACCCTGGATCAACAAATCAGTCAAAGCAGCCATCAAGAAAACATCACGACTCTATTCAAGAATGAACAAATCTAATAAACCAACTGTCATTATAAAATACAAAGAGGCCAAAGGGAAAACTCAGAAACTTCAATGTTTGTTTTTGGGGTTTAACGCCGTTGCAACACATTTTATAGGTCATATAACGGCGGTCAGTCAACCTACTCACTCCTCCTGGAAATGGTAAATCTATGGATTTAGCTGTTAACTAACTACTAAGCACATACTTTCGTCAGTGACTGACAACTACCGTACATAATTAAAAATCATTGGTTGGAGGGAGAATGACCGTAGAAATAATTTCATGACCAAACTCCACGAAAATATGTCCCGCCCGGGAATCGAACCCACGACCCCTCGATCAGTAGACTTGCGTGCTACCAACTGAGCTAGCCGGGCGGCTACCAGAAAACTTCAACAAACAGCATATTTTATTCACATAAACAACCTAATCACAGAAGACAATGACGATTAATCAGAATTCAGACCTACAAAATAGAAGAAATTCTGGTCACACATCAAGTCATTTCGAAAAGACAATACAGGCATATCCCCTTTGGAAGATAAAAGTTCACTCAAGAAGATCAGACCAATATATCTGACCCTAAGGGAGTCCCCTGCCCAGAGATGGCGGAAAGTACAGTTGCACCTGAAGGCATCTGCAAGCTACTACATAACATCAACCATAGGAAAGCTACAGGTCCAGATGAGATACCTGTCCGTTTCGTTAAGGAATGTGCTACAGACCTGGCCCCCATTCTTGCCGTCATTTTCAACAAATCCTTACAGGAAGGCACAATCCCATAAAAACTGGTGACATGCCCACGTGACAGCAATCTACAAGAAAAGCTCACAACAGGACCAAGCCAGTATCCCTTACCAGTCTTTGTGCTAAACTCATAGAACATGTAATTGTCAGCCATGCAATGAAGCACCTAGTCAACAAAAATATCCTGACAGACTGCCAACATGGGTTCAGAGCAATGCGAAGTTGTGAGACACAGATTTTCACACTTTACCATGAACTTGCCTCCTCACTCAACGACAGGATCCAGACAGACATGATAGTCCTTGACTTCTCGAAGGTGTTCAACTGTGTCCCCCATCAGCGACTACTGAAAAAAGTCCACCATTACGAGATACGAGGCAATACCCACAGATGGATCAGGTCATTCCTACACCAGCGAACCCAACAGGTCATGGTTGAAGGGATGTCGTCGGACACTGCACCAGTTGTTAGTGGTGTCCAAGAGGGCTCGGTCTTCGGGCCACTGCTATTCCTCGTGTTCATAAACGGTCTACAGACAGTCTTGCTTCCAAGACTCGCCTATTTGCGGATGACTGCATTATATACCACCAAGTTACAACTGACCAGGACCAAGCTATCCTGCAGGCGGACCTCCACAGACTGGATGAGTGGGAGAAAAAGTGGGGATTGAATTTCACCCTCAGTTCTAAGTGTAGCTACATGAGAGTTACAAGATCCAAAACTCCTAGATACTTCATGTACCAGTTGGAAGGCACCTTCCTAGCAGAAGAATCCTCCACCAAATAGCTGGGTGTTGATTTCCAAAAATACTTTTCTTGGTAAAATCACATCAACACAATAACAAAGAAGGCTAACAATATGCTCGGCTTCCTTCGACGCAATCTGGAATCTGCTAACCAGACCACCAAAACCAACGCCTATATTAATTTGGTTCGATCAAATCTATAGTTCTGTTCGTCTGCATAGAGCCCACATCAGCAGGATCACATATGACAGCTTGAGATGGTCGAGAGAAGGACAGCACGGTTCACTTTAAACCGCTAGCACAACATAAGCAGTGTTACATCCATGCTGGACCATCTTGACTGGGAAATCCTTGAGTCCAGGCGAACCAAGAAACAGCTGACCAACATGTACAATATAACATATGACCTTATCGATAGTCCAGCCTCTACATATTTAACACCCTCCAAGTCTTCAACTAGATCCTCTCACTCTCTGAAGTACTTAGTCTATGCTGCATCAACAGATACATTTAAACACAGCTTCTTCCCCAAAACCATCAAGATCTGGAACCGTATCTATTGCTGAGGCTCCTTCCTTGGCATCATTTAAGAAGGAGCTTGTTGACCAGCCCTTCTTATGGGGTTTTCATCACCTAGTGTCGTAAATCGGCCCTAAGTTACTTTCCTTATTTTTCTATCTTTACTTTTCTTGGCAAAACTTGGCAGCTACTTTTCTTACTTTCCTATCTATTTCTCTTTGATCTCTTTTCTCATTTTCTTAGCGCCATCAAATAATTTTCAAGTATGACAGCTTGATGTATTGATATACATTGTAGATAGATCGACGACTGAAAACCAAATAAACGAAAATCTTCCGTCATTTACTAAGAATATATTGAGGCGCAAACTCCCCGAAGCGTTATTTTCCTTTATTTAATCAAAAAGTAGCGAACGTTGTGACGTAAGCACTGCGAGGAGTTTGATTTAGACGTTAGGTTGGTACGATATTAGCGTCTCATGACCACACAAAATGCATATACGGTGTTGAAGTTAACAACTCTACAATTAATAAGGCGATGTTAAATGATTCTTTTTTGGACAATAAATTTGATCATGATTCGATAATTTTCCAATATTTAGTCACGTATGTACATGTATATACCATAAAAAGGTGTTTATGAACCCTTTTGTGTTTACGTCAAGAACTACTTTGCATAAAATGGTGCATTCTTTACCTGTGTTTTCACCCCGCTTAAGTAGCAAACCCCCAATATTCTTGGTGGAGCCTCTCACAAATCCATCCAAGATTATTCAAATCAACAAGCATCTGCCAATCACTGCCAGAGGTCGTGTGTACTCCACCTGTGTGAGAAGCGTCATGCTACATGGGTCAGAGACTTGGGCTGCTTCTGCAAACATCCTTAAAAGACTGCAGCGAAATGACTGAGCCATGATAAGATGGACCTGCTGTGTCAAACCTGAGGATGATGTCCCCTTGTCTCGGCTTAAAATCAGAGACATTGCTGACGTTCTCCAAACAAACAGACTGAGATGGTTTGGCCATGTAGAACGTAGCACAAGCTGGATCTCCCAAGTCAGATATTTGAACGTCACTGCACAACGGGGCCAAGGCAGACCAAAGCTAACGTGGGAAGACCTGGTTAAGCGTGACCGGATGACGCTGAAAATGGATGGAACCAACCCTGAAGATCGCCAATTATGGAGAAGAAGACTTCGTTCCAGACCAGACACACAGGCCTCACCCTTACCAAAGGAATAATCAACGGCCTGTATAAAATAAACCGGATGATGATGATGAATGATAAATGAATAGTCGAAATGTTCCTAATGTTAATACAAAAATCAAATTTCTTAGTAAACATGGGCGGAAACGAAATATAAACAAGGGACTGAAGTCATGTGATCTACAACAATAACTAACACCATGCCAAATTAGAATTTTGTTAAGCGTCAATTCAAGTTTGGCAAACCAAGGTACCTATTCACAAAAACACACAAACCAAAAACGAGAACACATGTTATTCTAGCTAGTATTCACACAAATAAGTACTTGGTAGTACATGAATGTTTATGACATTAATGCATGTGAGATTGAGGTAATTCTATTTAAAAAAGTATATACAACATATACATACACATTTTTATTAATCAAATACACATAAACAAGGAACTATCAGTATTTCCTGAGGAAAGTCAGTTATCAAATCCCAGAACAACAGAATTATTTCAGAAAATTTCCCAACAATTTTTTTTTGGATTGAGGACTCTAAAACCTACCCGCACGTGGACGCTCATAAATTCCAGTATGGCAATGCCTAATAAAACAAGCAAGACTTGTTATGGTTTTTTGCTTTGCCTCGCGTATTTAGTAACAACCGAAATATATTTAGAGAACCCCTAGGAATCCTTGTGAGATAATAAGGGACCTGAGTCAGTTATTCCCCTTTTTATATTTTTCAAATAGGTAGGTCTAATTAGTTGGATTACTCGGATTTTACCCTTACTTTTCAATGTCAATTTGCCGAAATTAATCTTAAATTACTTTTTTGTAAATGATATAATTTGTTTGAAAATCAAATTCAGCATTGTTATGGTAAATAACTATCAAAATTGCATCACTCCTGTTAATATCCGAATTAAAAAGAAAGATATTAGATGAAATGTTTAATATTCTAACTTAGGACTTCAATGATCTACTTACCAGTTACATCACTTCAGATTTGATCAAGGAAAGATAATTTATAAAAATCCCTCATTCATTCAATGAATGGTGGATGTATCATAAATGTATCTTGCAGTCAAGCATGCATCACAATTGCCCTAGTATGTAAGATTTTACATGTAAAGTATAATAAAATAAAATGACTTAAACAAATTCATTCTTTTGTAATTTTTTTCGTAATATATATTAAGCATGTACTCAGTCTCCGGATCAGGTATCACGTTAGGCCATGCTAAATTGAAATTTTGTTAAGTGTCAATTCAAGTTTGACAAACCTAGGTACCTATTCACAAAAACCACACAAACCGAAAACGAAAACACATGTCCATTCTGGCTAGTATATACACAAATAAGTACTTGGTAGTAAATGAATGTTTATGACATTAATATGAGATTAAAGTTATTTTTTAAAAGTATATACAACACACACACAAATGTCAATTTTCATTAATCAAATGCACAGAAACAAGGGACTACAAGGAACTACCAGTATTTCCTGAGAAAATTCAGTTATCGAATCCTGGAACAACAGAATTATATAAGAAAAATTCCCCCCCCCCCCCCCCAATTTTTTTTTTGGGGGGGGGGGTGAGCACTCTAAAACCTAAGCGCACGCGGACGCGGACGCTTAACAAAATTCCGGTATGGCATGGCCGTATTAACTCCTCTATTGCTGCAACCAATATCTAGATAGGTTAGTTATGCATCGTGCAGCTGGGGAGTTTAACACGCAGATTTATTACACGTACTAACGGATAGAGCGGGGGTCAGGGGGGTTCGGACCCCTCTTTGAAATTTGTAAAATACATTGTATACCCGTCCATGAGTGCATTTTTAACTGTTAACAATTTTTAAGTAGCATGGTGCATTTTTTCTCGGCCTCGATTTGCTCGCCCTTGTGTTTAACATAGATCTAATAGTTTTGTAGCTATCATTATGCTTTGTTATTCTGCAAACAGTGTATAATGTAGTTTATTTTTCTTGACTTTTGTTGCACGCGATATTTGTTGATTTTTTAGTGTTCATTTTAGTCAGTGAAATTCTTTTTATGTGAATGATGTATATCAACGACAATTAATTTTAAGTAAGTTTTTTTCATTCTGATTTAAACTTGTTATTTTATGGAATGTATTTTTGATATGAGTTTCATTAATAGTCTCTTGTGTTGATAATAATAGCATATCGACAGCATATTTTGTTCGTATAGAAGATCGCAGATTTTTCAGGACATGAACAAAATAGACGACCTTAGTTGGTTTTTTTTATATTTTTTAACGTCGTATTCAACACATATTTAGGTCGTATATACGACGGCCTACTCTTCCGACTGTAGGTTTACTTGGCACTTTTCTATCACCAGTAGCGTGTTCTGTTACCGCGAACGTTACAGAGCGAATAATCTAATCTTATAGACAAATATGCGATCGTTATGGCAAGAGTGATGTTTCAAAATTTAAGGACTAAAATCGAAACATCACTCAATGCCTACACGATCATATATTTGTTTACTTCAACACCGGTAGTTTCAAAATAGCGTCTAAATATGTCCGAGATTTTTCGCAACGAATGGCCGAGTAGTTCCGAATGTATCGTTATGTAACGTGCTGTAACGTTCGCGGTAATTGAACACGCTACAGTACTAACTTACCCTACCACGAGGCCGACAACTCATGTATACGGTATGACCTACCCGCGATCTCCGGATTCAAAATCAGATATGCTAACCACTACGCCACGGCCGCGGCTTTCTTAGTTTAGGCCATGCGTGCGCGTAGGTTTAAGAGTGCTAAATAAAACAAAAATTGTTGGTGGAATTTTCTTAAATAATTCTGTTGTTCCAGGATTCGATAACTGATATTCTCAGGAAATATTGACATTTCCTTGTTCCTGTGAGTTTGTTTATGTACTTTTTGGAAGGAATTTTATTCAAAAAAATCCTTTCTATGTCAGCGCTCTGCGGAATTTGAAAAAGAACAAACAACACCTAACAATGAGTAAATGCGCCCAAGAAAATAGTACAGTAGAAAAAAACATAAATTCTATCAAACGTAGATGAATTGGAAAAAAATAATTCAAACAAATAATTAGAATTATGAAATTTTATGTTTCTTTACATTAATCAAATATTGTTCATACTGTGTACGGAGAATAGTTATTTTGTATTATTGCGCAATATTATCTGCCACACGCTTGTATATAATATATACTACTTAGCAGACGATTTTTACAGCTGGAGTTTACTGTGAACGTTCTAGCGATGACCAGGTGTCAATAAATGGCTGAATGATTGACCGTTGTAGAATTTGCATCATGATGTAAGCAGATCTGATTTATACAGAAACATTGAGGTTAAGGTTAATATTGAATGAATTCACTAAATGTATTAGCTATGCAGCATAATAATATTGGACAGTAAATGCAATTGGAACAAAATACAGTCATTTATGATGTATGTACCATATTAAAAGCATTCATGCATGCTAACAAAAAGTAATCTTTTTATCAGTAACCTGCAAGATAATCAGAGCTATATATCCTGTATGCCAAGATCAAAATAATAAAGTCCAAGGAAGAAAGACTTTGACATATTTTATCTTTAAATGGGCATGATTAATTGTATCACATCAATATGCTGCATAAATGACCAGTATGACTAAAAAGTAACTTATAATGCTTTTCTGAAGTACATATTATGATGTTTTCTGCGACAAGTCCATATTTAGCATGTTTTTTTTACATTTGGTTCATAAATGCTCATGAAAATATCACATATTTATTTTCCGCCTTTCGCTCGCTTCTCAAAATGCCAGAAATGGGGAAAACATTTTTTTTCGCTCGCTAGCTCCATTTTTTAGACAAAATCCATAGAACATAATTATGATCAATTTGTTGTGGCCTTAACGCCATAGAAACACATTGTATAGGTTATATCACGGCGATCAGTCCACATACTGTTCCTGAAAAGGCTAAATCTCTGGATTTAGCTGTTAGTGACTGACTTCTGTCCTTCATGATTTAAAATCAGTAGGAGGAAGGGAGAATGACCGTAGAAATCATTTCATGCCTAAGCTCCACGAAAATATGACCCGACCCGCCCGGGAATCGAACCTACAACCTCTCGATCAGTAAAATAATGTGCATGTGAAATGAAATATGAAAGAAACATAGTTGACAATGAATGATAAAGAGAAAATGATGGATATCGAAATAGTAACTTTGAACTCTTAAATCTTTCAAAAAATCCTTCCAACAGTACTTTCAGTACTTTGTGATTATAGTGATTTATAGAATAACTTTAATCTCACATGAATACCATAAACATTCATGTACTACCAAGTACTTATTTGTGTAAATACTAGCTAGAATGGACATGTGTTTTCGTTTTCGGTTTGTGTGTTTTGTGAATAGGTAGTACTACCTAGGTTTGACAAACTTGAGATGACGCTTAACAAAATTCCAATTTGGCAAGCCTTGTAAAATGCGTTATTTGTCAATAAAGATTAGAGATTTTTGCCCACGCGACGCATGAACTAAATTTCGGGTCAAATTATAAAAGTAATGAATGCTGTATTGAGATGCTCTGGCAATTGGGATTCAATACCCGTATTATTAAAAGTGATAATAGAATTAATGTTTAATTTTATTGTCTAAAATTGCAAACCGCAGAAAACCCAATGTTTTGTGATAAACAACACTCAACAAAGGACCTTAGTCAGTATTTTCCCTTTGTATACTCTTCAATTAGGTAGGTCCAATTAATTGGATTATTCGGATTACCCTTTTTTGCGCTAACTTTTCAATGTCAATTTGCCAAAATTAATCTTAAATAACTTTTTTAGTAAATAATTTAATTTGTTTGAAATTCAAGCTAAGTATTTTTAGGGTAAAGAACTATCTAAAGTTTGTCACTTCTGTAAATTATCTTCATTAACAAGAAAGATATTAGATGAAATATTTTCTGTTATCCTTACATTGGAATTCAAAGATAAAATCCGAGAATTATAATTGTAAAGACCTACTTACCAATTGGACTGCTTCAGATTTTATCAGGGAAAGATAACTGACTAAAGTCCCTAACTGTTTTCAAACCGTCATGACAAATAAAAAAGTAGTATTGTCAAGAATAATTCAGAAACTATCAAATAAGAGATAACATAAATCAAAGGTTAGTCATGTGTATCAACAAATATAAACAAATTCTCATCGACCAAAATAGACAAAATATAGCAGGTTTACAGTCTACTAAATTAAGATATGAAAGTGGTTGCCTAAACCGGCCATTTAGCAGTTAACAACTATTTAGTTTAAACGTAATATTATTTCGTTTTTACGAAATATTATTTCGTTTATTCGAAATATTATTTCGATTTAACGAAATAATATTACGTTTAAACGAAATAATTATTTCGGTTTTTTTCGAAATAATATTATTTCGATTTTTTCAAAATAAGTATTTCGTTTTTTCGAAATAATTATTTCGAAAAAAACGTAATAGTTATTTTGAAAAAACGAAATAATTATTTCGTTAAAACGAAATAATATTAGGTTTAAACGAAATAATATTTTATTTAAACGAAATAATATTTCGAAAAAACGAAATAATTATTTCGAAAAAAAAATTATTTTGAAAAAAACGCGATAATATTTTCGAAATAATATTGTTTCTTTTAAACTTAATATTATTTCGTTTAATCGAAATAATATTTCGAATAAACGAAATAATATTTCGTAAAAACGAAATAATATTACGTTTAAACGAAATAGTAGTGAAAATAAAAAAAAGTATTTCAAAATGTCACTTTAGGTGCTCCGTAGAAAAGCTTAAATATGTAAAATTTTAGTTACTATTGAGCTATGGAAACGCTTTTATATTAAGCAAAAACATTGTGCATTACATGTTAAAATGTTAAATAATTAGTTCTATATTCAAGTAATACAGTGATGTTATCAATATAAAATTGTGTTTTTTTCTGTCATTTGAGAAGAAATACGAAGTACATTGTGTAAACCTCAATTTTCAAATTCATTTAAATTTAAATTGCTATTTTGAAAAAGATGTATCTCATTCATTTTCGATGTTTTGCAGAAGTTTTTTGCTGGATGTGAAAGTTTTAACTGAATGCATATGAATAACCTAACTTTCATTTTGTTTAAAACTCCACACGTAAATAATTGTCGAAATGTGTAATTAAGCACCCTAGACACGACTGTGCGCAATTACCCTCAACATTAATGTAATAAATTCATCTATGGTTGAATAGCTTTCTTTTTGTAATTGTAAAATGAGCAGTAAATCAGTGAATAGCATCTGAAAAGATGTATACTTAAACTTACTTGCATTTTATATTCAAGGATTCGTTCTTATACACATTCAACAATTTATTAGGTATCATCCTTGGTACTCGGGCTTCTGGTAGCTATCTATCAATCTCAAAAAGGAGTCGTTCACTCCGCTAGGTGCAGCCGCATATAGATACAACATAATTGTTCCACCCCCGCAAGTATCCGTTCGCACCTAAGTGAAGTGAAGCAATTGCAAGTTAATTACTTGTTCAAAGCAATTATCTGTGCCTCAAGTGGGGTTCGACGTCGGAACCTCTCGATACCTAAGCGCGCGTCCTACCACTGAACTAATTAATACCGGGCGATAACGCTGCTGTAAGCTATTCGCCATCTTAACTTCAAATACATGTATATTATTTAATTATAATGCATTAAGAGTAGTAGATCTACTTAAATACATGTATTAAATAAATGTTAAATATCAGAAAAGTAATCATCATTTTATTTATCCACTAAAGAAACGCAAGCTTGGGATGATATATTTTCCTTGAACAGGAATACAATGTTTGCATATTGATTGCTCAATATTTGGCAATACTCTTAATATGCAGCGTCAATATTTGCCGATAAGGTAACGTACAATACTTTACGCTTTACCTTACTTGAAAATAGAATCAAAGCTTTCCTTGCCACTTTACAAGTGCATGTGAGATAATGAATAGCGTTTATGCTCTGTTATATAACCAAAAGCGCGATATGACCTTTTTGTGTTGGTGCGCCGTAAAATCCAATCAATCAAAATTATAAACAAAACTTTCCTAACCACTTTACAAGTGCATGTAGAATATTGAATAGCGTTTATGCTCTGTTAAATAACGGTTAATCAATTTTCAGATTTTAGAAAGACAGAAGTATAGGATTTTGAGTATAAGAAATGTTAAAACGTAAATTAGAAAGTTCTTTTTCTATTTCGTATAATTTCTTTGCAGTTCACGGAGGGTGTTAGTCTTGATAAAATTGCTTTTCACAAACTTTCTTACGAAAAAAATAATTGTAAGTCAATTTCATAAATTTTGCGGTTTAAAGTCAGAAGGATAATATTCATACGTATGATATTATATTCAAAAGATATACAATTTTCTACATATTTCAATAAAATTTGGAATTGGTTGGCTTAAAAATGATCATGCTATAAGGAGTTCCTGGATTTGACTTACGACGATTTTTTATCTTACGAGTTTTTGTGAAAAGCGCCAATGAAAACCTTTTTCAACAAGTATCATGTTATATTTGTTTTCAAATTTGTGTTTTAATACTTGTATGTTTGTTAACGTTAGGGATTTGTAATAACTCTGAGCTAACCAAACTCATTATGACATTATCGGTGAAAATGTCTCAGAAAACGTTGTTTTAGTTGGAAAATACTCGGCAGTATTTCAAGAAAATGTCGTTTGTCGAAAAAAACAAAATTAGGGAAAATATCTAGCCGCCTTCGTAGCCATCATTCTGTCGTTTTCATATCTTTAAAAATAAAATTATTTTAAACTAATATGTTTTTCAAAACGACACAAGTAAACCTGATTATATTATAATTATTGTTTTAATATATATTATTAATGGTCGAGGAGTTCCGAATGTATCGTTACGGAACGTTTTGGAACGTTTAGGGTAACTGAACACGCTGCAAATCTACACTATATAATTTACAGTTATGGTGTACGGATCATGTATAAATAAAGTCAAAATATCAGATTTGAACAAGGAGAGTGTGCAATTTGATTGCAGGATTTTAATCACTAGACAAAATTTAAAAGATATAGGATTTCTGGATTGATGGTATTAAGAAGGTAGAAACATTGCACAAAAACTTGAAAATAAACAAGGTCGTCTATAAAGTAAGTTTTTTCTTTTTTCAAATGTTATCAAATCAGTCTCTATTGTGGTTAATTTACGAAATATCGCATTTTCAACTATTTTGTTTGTTTTTGTTGGGTTTTATCGCCGTAGCAACGCACTGTATAGGTCATAAAACGGCGGTCAGTCGACCTACTCACTCCTCCTGGAAAGACTAAATCTCTGTTTTTAGCTGTTAACCAACTACTAAGCGCATATTTTTGTCAGTGACTGACAACTGCCCTACATAATTAAAAATCATTGGTAGGAGGAAGTTTGACCGTAGAAATAGTTTCATGACCAAGCTCCACGAAAGTAAGCCCCGCCCGGGAACTGAACCCACGACCCCTCAATCTTTAGACTTGCGTGCTACTAACTGAGCTAGCCGTGCGGCTGCATTTTCAGCTCGCGTGGAGGTACATGAAACCAAGAAGTGCGACCATTTGTCGCATTTACAGCCCGTGGGGAGCCACATAAAATAGAAAAGCCCGTGGGACGCCAATCAAAAACGCAAGTTTACAACTTTTAAAAAAATCTTTGTTGTCCTTTGCCTGAAGAAAACACACATCAAAAACAAATTTATAGACAAAACTTTTTCAAAAGTATTACATCTTTTTTATGTTTCTTTTGGACTAAAGTGCTCCTAGTGGGATTCGAATCCAGAACATGGCGTATGTCAGCTTTGAAAAAAAACGTTTTACTACTGATAATTTATTGATATGCAAACTGGCTTTTCCATAAAGATATTGTGAACCAAAATAGTCGGATCTCATCGGCAATTTCCTCACTAATATACCTCGGATATCATAATGAAATAAAATAGTTATAACTTGGATTGTAATATAAATGTAAAATGTATTCCTGTTTAAATTAAGTCTTAAGAGATATTGTACTTTGAATGAAATAGATAATCCCTGACCATTTGCAGTGGGGTGACTCCATAATGTTGTATTGTAGCTTATTAGCAATCAATTTGTAACTTTATATTGGCTTAGTAAGTTATTACATATAAACAATAATAGCATTACTTCTGATTGTCGAAGCATATCGTCGTTAAAGACCACCTCGGTATTCAGAATGCAAAAAATGTTGAATAGTTATATTATGGCAAGTTGAATATATTAAGCAATATAAGACCAACGTGCCTGACAATCAATGGATATCGATTTCTAGAGGATAAGGTCGCGAATACCGGTTAAAATGGATATGAAAGCTGATGTGATGAGCACCTCGCCGTTGATAAATGGGTAAACACGGTATAATCTACATTTATTGCAGTCTAGTCCAAAAATTAACACTCAGGACTATAAAACAGGCTATCTATGTCTGATTCCCGACCACGTCTAGTCATACATTTAAATTAATTTCCACCACTCCGCTGATTTAAATACTCGATATTTGTTCGACGATTCTTTACAACATGTAACATTTTTTTATCTTTAAACTCTTTTAAATTAAGAAATTGACTATTAATGTAAACTGCTTCTCTGTCAGGGAATACATGTAAACCCTGAAATTTTCTAGGGATTTTACGTATTCCCTGATTTTTTTTCAATTTTTACACATATTCCCTATCCACAAAATTATCATGTTTTAAATGTAAACTATGATTCATTGTGCTGTAAGGTTTTAGAAGTTAAATGTTTTTGCTGTTATGCATTGATATTTTCTTATGAGAATGCAATTATAGTATCGGTATATTCCCATTTGTTTGTTTTGCCTACAAATGGGAGATTGTTTACGCACTAAATTAATTGCTGTTGGTTTTTGTAAATAGTAAAAAAGAGTTTACAAATTTAAAAACCTCAATCACACATTAAAGCGGATGTGCTCATATAGAAAAAAACATAAATTCTATTGAATTCAAACTTATTGAGGAATTGTACAAGTGCCATAATGAAAAAAAAGAGAAAAATTGTTGCTACCCAAAGTAAAACACAAACAGGTACTTGATCATAGTGTAAAAAGATACTTGAGCACGTGCCGGCCAAGGTTTTTTTAAATGTTCATGTTGAAACAGGTTGCAAATCCTGCAAATGTCGCGGAAGGCTTTGATTTTATGTAATTCCTGGTGCTATGACAGCTTGACCCGTACAAACAAATAACAGTCACCAAAGGTGTCGATTGTCATTAATGAATTATAAAAAGGTGTGAAATTTATTATTTCATATTGTTACAAATGGATTCAATACGTGTGGTTTTCTGTAGGTCTTATTTTCAGCACTGTATGTTTGTTAGCGTTGTTTACTTTGCTCTTTTGTAAATGATAAGCTTTATAAATTTAATAGACATTTTACCAAATATTTAAAATAAATTTACATATTGTAGTACAGACAATTATAGAACGTTTGAATACAGGCCATATGTTGTAATTATGATAATTGTTACAAAGATGTCTTTTGCATAAAACTTTTCTGTAAATAATTAAAGTGTTTCAGCTGTTTACTTGGTGGCCATTGAATGTAAGAATTTCATCGCTGATCAACATGATCTGTATCAGCAATCAAGTCAGGGAATTTGTGTAATAATGAAATAATATTTTAGGGATTTCATGTAATCCCTATCGAAATCTGGGATTTCACGTATTCCCTAAAATCACCAGGGATTACATGAATTTCCTGACTTGGTTAGGGATTACGTGAAATCCCTGATCACACACACTCCCTGTAACATATACAAAGTCAACGTGAAATTATTCATATTTTGACTTACGAGGGATGATCTAGAAATAAGCGGACTGCTATTGCAGCGTCAAAAAATATTACTGCACATACTTATTTTTTTAAGTCACAAGAACGGCCATTCATTCAGCTATAAAAGGCTATAAAATTATATTTCTTTCAGGTATATTATATCGTATACGGAAAAAAAGAATAGTATACAAGTCATAAATTCTAAGAATTCATTCATCAAATAACATTTATATATACATTAGTGGTAAGTGGTTTATTTATTTTGTTGGTTTTGTATAGGTCATATAACGGCGTCCAGCGTACATAACTTAGCTTTCCTGGACCCTTGTCGATAACCAGTACTCACCTACCTTCCATTGGGGCGGAAACTTCTTCATATACATTATTTATATAGGGAAATTGACATTATTGTCAAATTTTCATGGAAGGGTATAACCTCCCTGGGTGGGATTCGAACCCGTACCCCCTTTGGGACACTAGCTTCGAAAATCGCGGTGCGCTACCAACTGAATAAAAAGAGTAAACACATAAAATATAAAAATACATGTTTTGTTAACATTACGTTGTTAATTTTATTCAACGTCAGTGGGCATACTTAATCTCTAATGATTTATAAATACGGATATCCATTTCATCTATAGATCGTGAGAACAGAGGTGCATTCAACAATGCGAGCGCTTAAGCGAGCGCCTTCTTTGTGAATTGTAAGGCTATTGAACGATTGCAAGCGCTCGCTGTAAAATCCAAGATGTTGAAATTGATAATAACAATAAAGTGGTTGGGGTAACTAAATATATTAAAATTATCTGAAATTTCATGATAATTTTTGGAAGGAATTTTTTTCAAAAATTCCTTTCTATGTCAGCACTCTCAGAAATTTGAAAAAGAACAAACAACACATAATTAAATTCTGTTGCGACCCAGAAAATAGTGCAAAAGAAAAATGTGTATAATATCAATCGCAGATGAATTGAAAAGAACAAATTTAAACAAATACTTAAAATGATGAAAATCTATGTTTTTTCACATTATTCAAACATAATTCTGTGTACGGAGAAAATATATTTTGTATTATTGCGCATTTTCTATCTGCCACGCACTTGTATATATATACACATTAAGTAGACTCCATGAAAATACTAGTAGCGGTGGCTTAGTGGTTAGCATTTCTGACTTCGAAGTCGGAGATTGCGGGTTCGATTCCTGGTCACGGTAAATCAAAAGTTCATTTATTTATTTTTTTTTTTTTTTTTTGGTTTACGCTACAAGAACTTGATCATATGTTTGTCAGAGTTACTGAAGTTAATCTGTATAAAGTTCATATTTAACATGTATTTTTACATTTGGTAAATAAATGTCCATGAAAATATCACAAATTTATTTCTCACCTTTCGCTCGCTTCTCGACATGCCAAAATGGAGAATTTTTTTTTCGCTGGCTCGCTCCATTTTTTTTACTACAAAATTCATAGAACATATGATCTATTTGTTGTGGCCTTAACGCCATAGCAACACATATTGTATAGGTTATATCACGGAGATCAGTCCATCCACTCACTGTTCCTAAAAAGGCTAAATGTCTGGATTATACTATAGGTTTCCTGGACACTTCTATCACCAGTGCTAACTTACCCTACCACGAGGCCGACAACTCATCAGTGACTGACTACTGCTAGAATCAGTGGTACGAGGGAGAATGACCGTAGAAGTTATTTCATAACTAAGCTCCACGAAAGTAGCCTATACCCCGCCCGGAAATCAAACCTAACACCCCTCGATCAGTAGAATAATGGGCCTTTAAAATGAAATATGAAACACAGTTGACTATGAATGATAAAGAGATAATGAGGAATATCGAAATAGTATCTTTGAACTCTAAAATGATAAACTCTTTCAAAACTTTCAGTACTTTGATTATATATTTGGTAAGAGATACATAAAGTGCATTGACTTGATATAAAACACTAAACAAAAACCAATAACCACCAAAAGTTTGGAGACATTTTCACTTCATGAGCCTACTGAATATAGCTTTTATCTAAAATTTGATAACTGATAATTTTGAAATGCTTTTTTGTTTTGCTTTATTTTTTGGTTATCATTATAATTATAACTGAGATAACAAAAATATCATGAAAGCTATGTTATGGAAAATAATTACAATAAACATGGTTTTGAAGCTTTAGGATATCAGATGCTGAATCTTATAGATATGTTGCATTCATGAAATTTCTTTTCATTTTATCATAACCCATATTTAAAGATATAAAAAATAATGATTCGACAAAATTAATCATCAAAATGCCAGAATTGTAGTAAATTTATTTTTCTCCAAACTTTTGGTGGGTTCTGTAGGCATTTAGAATGAAATGAAAACATTTTCGTTACCTTGAAGTAGCCTTTCTGATGTAATCCCAAACACATTATCAAAATACTTTTTTCATAAATCTAAATGTTGATGTAGGATGTCTATGTAGCAGTTTACAATGTCTTGTGCTGAAACACACAAAATTGATTCCAAAAAGTCAATATCATATTTTATCATAACACAGTCATCACATGTTTTCATTTTCAGTTTGTGTCACAGGGGCCCGATGAAATTTTCCTTCTTATTTCATTCTCAATATATACAACATGAAGGAAAAATTTCATCGGGCCCTTGTTCATTTTTATGAGACATAATTTTGGGTTATAACTAACAAGTACGCGAGGCGAAGCACAGGCGAAACACATCACGGTTATACGAAAAGTTCTCGTCTTAAACACACAAGGCTATGGAAATACATTTCCTATGATTGATATGTGACAATATTTCGTTCAGTGGATACAATAAAATCGTGCACTGCATATATATGGACGAAAACGAGATATTTATCACCACATAAACGGTCGTGGATTTGTTTACTTCAACATCGGTTAGAGTATTTTGTTTGGGCATGTGACGCAAAGGTAGTTCCAAAATGGCGTCTAAATATGCCCGAGGTTATTCGTAGTCAATTGTACCATCCCCGCAAATACCCGTCCACACATAAGCGGGGTGAAGCAATTGCAAGTTAATTTCTTGCTTAAAGAAACTAGCTATACATCTAGCGGGTTCGGATTCGGAACCTCTTAATCCCTAAGCGTGCATCCTACCACTAGACTTAACAATAACGGGCGACACCAGTGCTTTGTAAACTATTCGCCATCTAAATTTCAAACCAATGATTAAATTTAGACAATTTATTAGATGAATTACTTAATAAAATCGGGAAGGAGCATACCTCAATATATACTTGATTCTTAGTTATTTTAAACTGTATACAAATGTACATGTAATTTGTAATGAGAGTTTGGATAAATATGTTATCATCCTTGTACCTTATTCTAGGATATTCATTATAACTTGATATTCATGTACTCTATTGATATTTCGTCATGTAAATTTACTGTGAGATTACTGTACAAGTTGTATAATATATGTATACATGTGAAACTTCTGGTATATTAGTACATGTTTGCCATCTACTTAGTTTTAACTGTCATTGTACTGTATATTGTATGTTATATGTGTATGGGCCGGAGGCCTAGTATCATGAATAAATGTTTAATCGTTAATATTAAACTATTTTTTTTATAATTATTTATTAACAGTTTCACATGGAAATAATACATGAAAAATAAACACTATTTGTGGATACTATACAAAATATATAAACATATGTAATGTACCTTTTTGAATAAATGTTGTTGGTTTTAACATAAAAAAATATTCGGGAGAAAAAAAGTTGCATTAAACTAATTTTAATTATCAGGAAAGAAAATATCATTTAACTAAACCACTCGCGGGTCGTGACCTTTTTGTGTGATTTGTGTTTCTTTCAACTTAAATACAATAGTTGCAAATTGGTTGCTTAATAAAATATTTGCTAATGTTCTTAATTTGCAGAGTCAATATTAGACGGTCAAGATGTGGCACTACATGTCCACTGTCCACATACTTAACTAACTCTGTCCCTTAAACTCAATCAGAACATAATGACAAACACTCATCATAGGTTTCTAAATTATTATTACAAAAGATTAAACATATCTACAAAACTACGTCCGCTCTCTCTCGGAGCTCGAAAGCAACTCTCTGAACTAACTCACGCTGCGGGCCACCAGACCGTATCAATGATCACGTGGTGATCAGTCACGCTCTCATTGGTCAAATAACCTCTACAGAACTCTCTATTGCTCTGGCAGCGTGCCATTGTGTTACATACGTCCCCCACAAAAATGAAGTTTTGAACGAACAAAACTTAAGTGAAAAACGCGAACACAATGGGCGTTAGAACCCACATAAATCTGAAAGTAAAAAAATAACATGTATTATATATAATAACACGGGTGCACCCAATAAAGATTAAAATACACATGAAACAAAACATAAATCACGGAACCCTACAGTTCATTTCTACGAATGATAATAATTAAAATAGTTATTCCTACAGTTTATTCACTACGGATAACTATGAATGTTAACTAATATATATAACTGTTGAATATTCCACCATACTCCACTAAGTTAGATCCAAATTGGTAACCATCAACCACTATGTAGAACGTAGACACCATTAACCACCGAATGAAGAACAATTAACCATTATGTACTGTTAAGATGATTTAAATTTATAGGAACAGCAGAATGTTGATATTGTAAGTCCAAAAGACTAAACACGTTATACATCCAAAATATACAATATTACGAACTGTCATTGTCCTCAAACTGACCCAACCTCATCCTAACATGATGTAAAAAGTCTTCCGACCTAGGAGGTGGCAAGTGAGGTAAACACACCAAGTTTTAATTCTACACTGGGTGAAGAGTAAAGTCACAAAGTACTTTATTACGGACCAACTAGTAGAAGTTATGTTAATTGTACGTCCAGTAGCAATTAAATATCAATTGTCCACTCTGGAACATTATATGATCATTATGAACATAATTGTACGTCCAGTAACAATTAAATATCAATTGTCCACTACCGAAAATCGTATGATCATCATTTAACAATTACATGTATTATACTGTAGGGAACCAAACTTCATAGTTAAATGTTATAGACACGCTACAGGCGTGTTGTTTCATTCCTCGACGGAACATACACGTAGGGATATAGTCTCTCTACGTTGATTGCGTTGATTGCTTCATTATGTCTCCCATCACTACTTTGTGGGGCGGATCCGGCTAGTGGTTGTCCCCCACTATTCTCCATTTGTTGGAGTCTCATTTCTGAGGCCGCATCATTTTGTCCCTCCTTGTCCCCCTTACGCAAACATTTTGACAGGCGGTTTCTAAGTTCTGATATATGTTTCCGGATACAACAGATGGCAATTATAACAACCACAAGACTGGCTATGGTTGTGCTTACTTGGAACCAAGTACTATGTTTAACGGACTTATTATTGAATTCATTGTAATTGACCCTAGACAAGTCGTCAATTAACATGTTCATTGACATCTCATCAATTTCTCGTAACTTTGGTGGGATATGAATCTCACTAACATTTGGCAATACAGCATTAAAATCTCCCCATAACAAAGTGTTTGAAAAGTTCGCGAATGCCAACAAATTTTGATTATTATGATTAATCATTGACCGACCAATGATATAAGGTGTAGATAATGAAAAATAATTTCCTGAAACAGTACATTGCTCATTTATCTGTATTATATCTAGGCGAGGTTTTGTGCTGATTCCGGTGCGCCGGCCGTTGCACACCAGAGACAGACTTAACTCATCGCGTGAAATCACTACCCAAGATGTTCCAAATAAGTACTTACTTATAGGAAGTATTTGTTGTTCAATTTTTATCTGACAGAATTTATTCGGACTCCCATTAAGAAACGTATTCACGATACATGATTTACTTAAACCCACCGTATACACGGGGCTAATTACCATACAATACTTTATATCTCCATGACTACAAGAATTTAATTCAGTTTCTGTTAATAACTGATACTGAGTACGTTCCTTATTTATTAATAACCCACTGTTTTCTAACTCAATACTCGCTAACAAATCTTTATCGCCGACAACAGGTGTCGGAGATAATATAGGTAATGAGAATGCTCTATACACTTCGTAGGTTTGATCGACTCTAATTATTGGTATAGAAAGAATCATTAAAATCGTATCGGTCATGAATACTACATCAGTCGTTAAATGTCGATAAAATGACCAAATATCTGTCTGTGGATCACTAAGGAATGTCATAAGTTTAGGCAATTTTCTTTGGATTTCGACTAACATTTCTTGTAATTTACCAGGACTAATTATCTCGGTGGATGATTTTCCTTGTCTTAGAGAATTCAACTGCGCATGTATATTACCTAAATATAATCTAGCGTCTCCTAATAAAAGTTTTATCTCATCGAGCAGCAAATTGAACTGTAATGTAGTAATGAAAAATTTTCGATTTTCCATGATTTCGCTTAGTAATTCATGATTAATAGTATTTAATTTCATGTCCAATTGTTTGACTGTTTCTAATAACTTATTGATTGTTTGCCTATTTTCCTGAATCATTACCCGCGATGCATTTATAATTGTTAAGCTATTTTCAACAACATGTATAATTCGTTTTTGATTGGTCGCTAAATTGCTTACTTGTTGTCGAATAACCTGTATATCATTCTCACTTGCGAGACCAAATAACCATGACAAACCTTTTCCGATAATAGGTATAACTGACCTCTTTGTTTTACCTTTAATTTTTCTAAACTGATGAAATTCTGATTTAATTTCATTGAATTCAGAATTTAGATATTGGATTTCTTGTTCATATGTATATAGTATCCTCTTAAAAGTGTCCAATTGAGTCCGAGTATAATTATGCATTAATATTTTTACCAAAGACCCTGCGCGCTGCACATCGTTATCAATATACGAAATAAATCGTTTAAAATCCACAAAGTCAATTACAATAGTAGCTAACCATTTAGCTCGCGAAGTAGCAACTTCATTTGTTTTAAAATACACAACCGAATCTTGAATTATCACATTACCACCACCTAAACTGATCAATACTACCGCCGTCAAAATACTTAGCGTAAACGGACTCATGTTTCAACTGAAACATAAACACAAAAAAATATAAGTTAAAACGTGATAAATAAATGCACTTCAATGTACATCTAGTACATCAAATATAATAAGAAGCCTTTAAAAGCACACATAACCTTGTAAAAACTTTTTACAATAAGCTTACAATAAGCTAGAGCTTAACTAAAAAACTTAAAAACTGTTATAAAAGAGCACAGTGTGTTTGTTTGAACGTTTCGTACAGGTACGACGCTTCTTTAATTTTTTTATGCGAGCAACATTAACCGACAATTCCTCCCCGTCAGAAGATGATATCATCGGTATGTTATCATCAAGAGAGCTATCAGTATCATGAGATTGATCGTTAATTTGTCGAGCACGAAGACGAGTGCGCAATTCTTGTAAAGGAATATCGTCTTCCGAAGAACTATCACTGCGTTCTCTACGGTTTAAACGCGTTGCCAATTGACTTTTAATGGACGCATTATCATTGCTGGAATCCGAATCAGAGCTATATGAAACAGGTGGAACCACATAGGTAGACGGACGTAGATTACGACCCGTAGCATCCTTAGGTATGTTCCAATCATTAACCTTCGCCAATCGTAAATGTTGGGCATGAACTTTAAGTGTAGAACCATCTAATTGGTTTTTAATGACGTATGTAACAGGTGATGTTTGTTCCAAAATACGATAATACGGTTGCCATTTAGTATCTAATTTATTTTTACGAGCGTTGTTCCTATAGTATACAGGATCACCTATGTTGAATGACACATCAGAGGCGGTCTTATTTGCAAGTTGATTACGCTTATTTTGAGCACGTTTTCTATTCCGATGGACCAATAGGAAAGCTTTGTGTTGTTGTTCCAAAGCAATACGATGACCATCCTCTCCCGTATATTTACGACGAGGGCGGAGTATAGTATCAATAGGCATGACCACTTCTCTGTTATAAAGCAATCGAAAAGGAGAACACTTTGTTGATTCATTTACCCCGAAGCGTATAGCAGCCAATGCCTGATTAAGATACGTATCCCACGTACCAGGCTCTGAGTGTATTTTCTTTGATAAGACATCAACTAACGTCCTATGATAACGTTCAATTAACCCATTACTCTGGGGATGATAGATAGAAGTAGTTACATGATTAATGTTTAAGGTTTGTAGCGTTTCCTTGACAACCGTGTTAACATTCTCTGAGCCATTATCAGACAAAATCTCCAACGGACAAGAATACCTAGGAAATATTTCATCAATTATCAAATGTGCTATTGTCTGAGCATCTTTACGAGGGCAAGCAAAAGCTTCTGGATAACCAGAAAACAGATCTATAAAACTAATGACATACTTATTACCTGTAATTGATAAAGGGTACGGCCCGCTAACATCTATCGCACATTTCGCCCACGCATACGGAGGTATATCCGTTTCTTGAACAGGTGGCTTAGATTTCTGAGAACTTCTTAATTGGCAAGTAACACAACTATTTACATAGTCTGTAACAGCTTTATAAAGATTAACCCAAAAATATTTTGAACTTATAGCATCATAGGTCTTATCTATTCCCAAATGGCTTAACATTTGATGATGATGTTCAAGAATTAATTGCTGTAAATGTGATGGTATATACATGCGAAGTATAGGTTCAGAATCCATCTGAGATATATAATATAAAATTCCATCAGAGATAATGTGTTTCTTAGCAACCGCAGACGAAATGGTATTATTGATCAAACTGGTTTTAAGTTTCAATATATCGGGATCTTTTTCTTGTTCCGTAACCATATTAAATGATCACTGAATGAACTTTGGTTTTATGAGTTCATCGTTAATCATAGCAGTACATCTGGCGAACTCTGCTGGAGTGAATTGCATGGAGTTCAATGCCCCTATTTCATAAGTATGCCTATTTATATCAGGATCAACCAGCGATGACTCATTATCATCATCCGGACTAGAATCTACCGGTACACGTGAAAGTAGGTCAGCGACCGTATTTTCAGTGCCTGCTAGATACTCAATCTTACAGTTATAACCGGCTATCGATAATGCCCATAACGAAATTTTCTTATTTTGCATCGGAGAATCAAGAAGATACTTCAAAGGTTTATGATCACATTTAATAACAAATTCAGCATTATGAAGATAATGATCCAATTTCTGGAGACTAAAGTATATTGCATAAGCTTCTTTCTCAATTGTAGACCACCTAGTTTGAGTATCACTAAGGCGATGACTAAGATAATAAATCGGTCTCTCAATGGACTCATTATTTTCTATAATTGTTTGTGTAAGACAAGCACCAATACATTTATCACTGGCATCTGTATATAATGTATACGGTAATGATGGGTCAGGAAAGCAAAGTAATGGCAGTTTTACGAGAGCTTGTTTAATGTTATCAAAAGCCACCTGGCATGAATCAGTCCAATTAAACTTTGCGTACTTTCTAGTCAACGCAATTAGTGGCTCTGCGATCTCAGAGAAATGACAAATGTATCTACGATAATAACTAGCCATGCCAATAAATTGTCTTATTTCTCGAACAGTAGTTGGTGCAGGTAATCGGTTAATGACATCAACTTTTCTTGGCTCTGGCTGAATGCCATGCTCATTAATAACAAATCCCAAATAATTAGTTTCAGATTTCAAGAAACTACATTTCTTTAGCTTAAGCCTGAGACTATGTGTACGCAATCGATCAAATACTTTTTGGATATGAGCCAAATGTTCTTCAAATGTATCCGAATATATTAGAATATCATCAAGATAAGCGGTCGAAAAGTCATTCAACCCTTCTAATACCCTATTCATTAATTCCTGAAATATAGCTGGTGCATTTACTAATCCAAATGGCATGACATTAAAATGAAATAAACCCCGATGACAGGTAAAAGCTGTTTTATCCTTATCTTTATTGTCCATCAACACCTGCCAATATCCGGACTTTAAATCTAATGAGGTGAAGAACTTTGCCTTTCCTAACAGTGCAAGAATGTCATCGATAACAGGTAACGGATAAGAGTTCATCTTAGTGACCTTATTTAATTTCCTAAAATCCACGCAAAATCTCTTTGTACCATCCTTCTTATCAACAATTACAACAGGTAACGCCCACTCAGACCTACTCCTGTCAATTATTTTAGCGTCCAACATTTCATCAACAGCCTTATCAATAATTTTCCTATTATTAATCTGAGTGCGATAGGGTTTTAATTTAATTGGAGGACTTGTGCCAGTATCAATCTTCATTTTTACTGTATCAGTATGACTCAGCTGAGCATCATTCGAAGCGAACAAATCGGAATTCCTAATAAGGAGACGCCTTATAGCGTTTCTATATTTATCCGGCACGTCGATATCACTAAATTGTTCTGAGTTATTCTCGTTATCAATGCTATCAACTTTATGGCCATTAACACACTTCGCTATAGAGGAAATATCTTGAGGTTCAACGCTAATTAGTTTACCGACCGGCGAACCTTGTTTTAACGAGAATGTTTTATTTGTGCTATTTACTATCATAATGGGAATTTTACGACTATTTGTTAGATTACATATCGAGCCAGTTATCAAAACACCAGGTTCATTAGTAAGAGATCCATTCTCTATGTCCGAAATCTCGTACAACTTATTTTCTGGAAACTGTGGATGTTTACGAACTGAACAATAACAAATTGATGCAGACTGCGGTCGGATACTAACCTTTGACCTTAGTCTTAAAATAGAAGCTACATGTATATCATCAACCAACGGAACGTAAGTGTCATGAACTCTAATACACGATAAATCATGGTATACACGTACACCACGTGATTGAAGCCAGTCCAGACCTAGAATTATATTTCTGTTCAAATTACGAACAACATAAAATTTATGACTCATAATGAGACCGCCTAAGTTGAACTTTAGCTCGATCAGACCATCTACATGAAGAGGAGTGTTGCCAGCCGTTGCTAAATTTAGATTGTGTTTACCTAATTTGGGTTTGGTTTTCAGACCATCGTATACCCTACGATGAATCAATGATACCTCAGCGCCTGAATCTAAAAGTGCTCTATATTTTTGCTTTTCTATTTTTAGAAGCAGAGAATTATTACTTACATAAGCTGAATTTATGAATATTGTACGGTTAATGTTATATGTGCTTTTACTACTTCTCGCATTGGCTTCAACATGCGAGAAGGCCCTTAGTTTAAATTTTTAGTTTTTTTCTGAGAACGGACTTGACAATTCCTAGCTATGTGTCCTGGTTTCCTACACCTAAAGCAAATAATTTCTTTCTCAGCCTTAACTTGCTCCGAATCAATTTGTACGGCATTTGCTTTATTCTCAAACTGACGTTTTCGACAGTCCTTAATCAAGTGACCCTTTCTATTACAATATCTACAGCGCAGACTATGTCTCGAGTGGTCCACCTCCATAGGTGTATGTTCACTCTTTTCCCCATAGTCGTGACCTGTACGAAGCTTAAACCTCTTTTGGACGGTTTGCTCCGCCGCTGCAATGCTAATTGCATCTGAAATTTGAGCTGGATTGGCCCTCATAATTCTTAGTTTAAGTTTATCATCTCGCAGGCCATCAACAAAACAGCCAATTAATTGATGGTCCCTGACGCATTGTGGTTGACCCTCGAATGCATCATCCGCCAGTGAATTTAATCTTTCTGCGTAGATTTGTACCGTTTCACCTGATTTCTGTTTACATTGTTTTAGCAATAACAACGCGTACTGCGAATCAATAATTTCTCCAAAATTTATTTTTAATGCTAACTTAACTTGTTCCCAACTATGAGAAGGATGAGCATCTGAATACCGTTTAAGGAAATCTGAGACGGGACCTAGACTAACCTGATAAGCTATAGATTTGGCATTTTCTGTCGGGATTTCAGCAGATGAAATGAATTTCTCAATGGATTTTACCCATTCTTTGAATGCTTTCGGATTCGAACCATCAAAACTTTTAATAATTTTTGTGACCCCCTGTGTATAAACAGACGATGTTAGTGCTTTCATATTCTGATCTACTGAACGTACGGACGTGGTTAAATTTGCCATCTGTCGATCTATAGAATTGAATAAATGATAAAATAAGTCATCTCTATTTGCAGGATTACCACCAGGCAAAGGAATTTCATGTGGCATTTGTACACCTTCCGCCATTCTGTCAAATTACGTAAGAGAAACAAATATTGAAACAAAACTTACGGTGTCTTGGAAGAATCTTCGTTGTTACCACTTGAATCCTACACCAGAATTTATTTTATTGTCTATCAAAATTGTCACACATTGTTTCACAACACCCAGGTTTAAATTGAATTTTAAAATCTGTCACAAATTTTAAAAAACATCCTGTCAAACGGCACCATAAATAAGTCTATGTGGCACTACATGTCCACTGTCCACATACTTAACTAACTCTGTCCCTTAAACTCAATCAGAACATAATGACAAACACTCATCATAGGTTTCTAAATTATTATTACTAAAGATTAAACATATCTACAAAACTACGTCCGCTCTCTCTCAGAGCTCGAAAGCAACTCTCTGAACTAACTCACGCTGCGGGCCACCAGACCGTATCAATGATCACGTGGTGATCAGTCACGCTCTCATTGGTCAAATAACCACTACAGAACTCTCTATTGCTCTGGCAGCGTGCCATTGTGTTACAAAGAAAAGAGATACTTAATATTACTATAAAAATATCATTTGCGATTATTGGATTTACAATCAAGCTGACCGTTCTTTACCACGTTAAAAGTTTATGTAGGATATTGAATATATAAAATAGCGTTATTCTCTGCTATATAACGATTCATTTTTTCAGATTTAAAATATAAGAAAGTCAGCTTTAGAATAGAAGAAATGTCAAAATGTAAGTTAAAATATGTAATTTCTATATTGTTTATGAGGGCTAACAAACTAATGTCTGCTTATTCATGTACTGGTCAGTCGAGCCGAGGATGATATACCAAACGGAAAAGCAGTTGATATCCATGTTGCTTCTAAAACCGATTATATTAAGACACCGCCTTGCTGGATGATAGGGCTGTCACGATATACCGGTATACCGGTTTATCGCAATACACAGCTGCAACAATACGTACCGCGGTACGACTTTTACGTACCGGTATTTTGCGATATTTCTAATTTCATTGGAAAATTCTTCCATTCGCGAATGAAAGTAGCGAAACGTCAGTTTTTCCATTGTTCATTCCATCTAACCTTAAGTTACTATTTAACCGATTGGGGCGCGTCACAGTCATAAATTACCGTATATACTTAAAGAGGCTAAATTCTATCAGAAGCTCCATGCAAGATTTGCAATATTTCTGTTAAATACAGCGGAGGCACATCGAATCTAAAAGCCCACAATATATCGTGGTACGTATCGCGGTACGATGCCAGCGTATTGCAGTATATCGCGATACGCTTCTGGCGTTTTGTGACAGCCCTACTGGATAAACCTGATACAGTTGGAAAATATACTTAACAAATTTTCTAACTACACAATTTTTTTCGGGTAATATTTCTAAGATGCATTGGTGCATCACAATTTATTTTTATATTTACTGCCTGATTTATTCAATTAATTGACAACCATTGTAAATCTATTTTAATGTATTTCATGCATTTGTAATTAATTTCTTGTCATAGCGTGACATCTGCAACTTCAAATTTGAATAGCGTATTTGTCTAGGTTTTGCCAACAGCACTACTTCTATCTGTTTTGACATCATCACCTCTAATATAGCTTCGAGTTTTAAAGTGAAGTGTTTTCCGAAAGTATCTATAAATACAGACTATATATATGTAGTTTTGCAGGTATTCTACTCGTCAGTAGCAATTCCCAGGCATAAAACATGAAATGCTCGCGCTTTATTGACCTAAAAACTACGTGTTTCACAATAAAAATTACTAACAATTTCTGTGTGTAGCTTAAAGTAATTTGAAAGTTTTCAATGTTTGAATATTAAGACTAAATATAAAGAAATAGTAGCAATATAAAAATGAAGTTAGAAAAGTGGTGTTTTTTTTCTTTCAGATACATGGCTTTATTTTGGTGTTTTAGTACTTGTATGCTTGTTAACGTTAGTGCTTTATAATAATACTGAGCTTTTGTCCAAGTATTCTAACAAATACGCGAATGCACTTAAACAGAATGGACCAGAAAGGAATCAACAACCAAACATTCTTTTGATCATAACCGACGATCAAGGCTACAATGATGTTGGATATAACGGAAATAAAAAAATAAAGACACCAGTGATAGACAAACTTGCCAAAGATGGTCTAATATTAGATAACTATTATGTTCAGCCTATATGTACACCAACAAGAGGCCAACTGTTCTCTGGGGTTCATCAAGTAAGATATTGTTTTTAATTCTTGATATATTTGTACACATGTATTCATGTTAACCAAATATGTTTAATACCTGTTCTCTAGAGTTCATCAAGTACGATATCATTATACATTCGTAATTTTATTTATTTTATTTTATTTTATTTATTTATTTATTGGAGTTAACGCCGTGTCAACACAATTTAGGTCATTTTACGGCGTTCAGCGCACCTAACCTAGCTTTCCTGGACCATTGTCTATAACCAGTACTCACCTACCTTTCCACAAGGCCGGAAACTTCTCCATATTATCTAATCAATGGAGGAAAATCGACATTATTGTCAAATTTTCATGGAAGCGTATAACCTCCCCGGGTGGGATTCGAACCCGCACCCCCTTGGGCACAAGTATCCAAATCTCGGCATTTGTAATAACATGCTTGTGAAATTTGTACACATGTTATCATGTTAACCAAATATGTTTAATACCTCTTATGAATGCAATAACTAACGTTTGAATACTGTTAATGTATTTACAAATACGGGACTTCACTTGACCGTCGTTATTTGTAAGAACCATATGCATAGCCAAACATGCAGGTCATCATTTTGATATTCTACAGCGTTCTCTGGGCTTGGTGATTTACAGTTGAATCTTTCGCTTTTCTCTTTGCAGGGGCGGATCCAGGATTTTTTTCTAGGGGGGGTCCGAATTTTTCTAGGGGGGGGGGTTCTGAACTTTTTTTAGGGGGGGTCCGAACCACGACATCATTACACACATTTTGCAGAAAAAAAGGCAACACATAGATAATAAAAACTACATAACCATTAAATTTATGTTAAGCACCGAGAAAAATTGCTTCATACTACTTAAAAATGACTTACAAGCAGGAATACACTAATGGACATATACATTTTCCAAATTCTAGGGGGGGGTCCGGACCCCCCTGACCCCCCCCCTCCCGCTGGATCCGCCCATATCTTTGGCTGCACGTCTGTGGTGTCCATTTGAGACAAGGGTTAAAATATCTAAAATCATCTCCTTCTATACTGTTTGGCTTTTTAGAAAGTCTAAGTTTTTCTGTAGCTGTTCTTAATATGTTTGCTTACACCTCTTTTGACGGCTCATCATATAGTTGCAAACATGATTGATTGACTAGACACGTCAATATCGCCTCTGACTACACATTCAGGGTCGTGCGTTCCGTTATGCCTCAGTTCCATAAAATCGTGGCTTGTTGCGGACCCGTACGTGCAGACAGCCGTAGATCGTGGGAAGCCTTGCGTATTAAGGTGACGGTACGCACATGACACAAAACAACTTACCAGTACGAAGCCGTAGCTGGAAGATATGCAAGTTTAATTCATACTCGGTCACGAATTTGTCCACGATTTGACTTTGAAACCGATACGTGTATCCTAAACTCATCTCACGGACTCTGGCAAAAACGTAACAGTCCGTACCGGTACGCAAGAGTTTGTACGGGTCCTTGCGGACTTTGATCGCACAGCGCCCCTACGGTGCCCTCACGGCCATTTTTATGTTTATGGGACTGTAGCTTTACCAGGCAGGATATACATACAATGTACATACCTTCATGGAGTTTGATCATGGTGCACATTCTCCTGCCATGCTCAAAAGATTTAGACCTATACAAGGAAAGTGAGCTGGACGAGCAATCGACACAGTATTACTAAACTGTAGAAATGGGGAGATATTTGCCTATCAAAGGAGGGTGAGTAGGTAAAGTGACCGCCGCGTTGTGACTGGAAACAATAATGAACTGAGGCGTTGAGTACTATATGAATTTATTTACATTTTGGTGCTAATCTGAATGCATCGCATACAACCAAGTCATATGTCTAACCTTTTTCTACAGATTCATACCGGACTTTCGACAGTCATTTTCCCAGGCGAACGTGTAGCATTGCCACTGAATTTTCCAATTATAGCAGAAAAGCTGAAAGATGCCGGTTACTCTACTCATTTAGTTGGTAAATGGCATTTAGGATATTATAGTAAGAAGTATTTACCCACAAATCGAGGATTTGACAGTTTCTTCGGTAAGATGAACTACTTCAGATAGTCTTGCTACAATTCATAGTACATGATTGTAGTACTTAATCGTTGTACGATTACTAACAAAGCCAAAGGGCTTCGGTACACTTTTTAATGGTACTAGTTCACAGATTCAGTTTATTTTTTCTATATTTTCAAAATACCATTAGTTTCTGTAATTGTGCAAAAAAGTATTTTTAATATTTTAAGACAGGCTGACCTTTAGATTGCAAGAAATATACAATTAATTCACAAGAAGCACTAAAATTTTCTATATCGTGACATACGGGGTATAATTTTACTACCACCATATGTAGTTGTATGTCCATTTGCACTAAAATTGTCCTTTTAAAAACACTAATTTCCTGCTTCAAAAATGTTCCCATACGATTCAACTTGTTTCAGAAAAAGTTGATATTTAAGTCAAAATCTGTGAATGAGTACATTTAACACTGCATGTACATTCATCTGCGATATCTGTAATTTTGTAATGATTTAATGAGTGAACTTCGTGTGTTATGGTTGCACCAATTCCTTATCCATAATATCTCTGATTGGTTGTAATGGCATTCCCTTCATTTGTTGGTTATCAGGAGCCAAAACTTATGATCGTTTTGTCTAATTTAAAAAACATATTCCAATCCTATATAAATATTTGTACTACTTTGTAGTTCAGAGAAATTCCGCTCATTATTCATAGCTTTGATTAAGGAAGTTTTCAAGATTACATTCCAAGTAAATACGACATGCATGAATGTCATCACTAGGATCCCAAGGGCCATTCTGTTAATCGTTGTATTTGTCTGTCTGTGTACACTCAATTATATACGTAGAATCATTTTCGATGTCACTGATATTTGCATTGTTGTCTTATTACCGTATTTATGAAACTCATATAGGTCTACTGTTTTCTTTGTACTAGTCTGCAAAATTATTATTATTATAAAAATGCATTTAGCATGTATAATATAGCCTCTAGCCGCCATTTTGGCCACCATCTTGGATTATGAGAGTTGCCCAAGCATGACAAATTGGCATCAACCGGCCGGATTTAGAACCAGTAAGAGCATGTCTACCAAAAATTGAATAACATTTTCTACTTCTTTTCGTGCAAAGTCATCCTTGATGTAGGCCGGACTATAGGATTTAGTACCAGATCAAAGATGTATTAATTATATATTTAACTTAGGTATACTGAACGGACATTCAGATCATTTCAATTACAAGGTTAGAAGTTCTGGAAAGGGTTTTGACTTACATGAAGGAGAAAGAAATGCCAACATGAGCAAGTACGAAGGACGATATTCAACACACTTGTTTGCAGAAAAAGCTATTAATATAGTAGACGAACATAGAAATGGAACAAAGGCGAGTTATACGACCAATTGTATTAAGTATCATTTCATGACATCATACATATGTTTGTAATAAATAGCGATGAACCTTTTCGCTGCTTAAATACAATGAGGTATTATTAGAATATCCTTTTTGTCAATTTATGTGTTATAGATACGCAACTTGGCCGGAGTTGAATGGTTCATTGGCTACGAAAAATAACTTAGAAGCACAAATCCTGATGACAAGACAAAGCTAGGGCAGTGTAAATGGCTGGAAATGCATTTTTGCTCTTTTACATCCTGTTTGCACATCTGAGAGTTGTTTTTCACAAAAAATATCTATTGATTGATATTTCTGTTGTTAACAGCTCTCATTTATTTCACAATTTAATTACAAATGTATATAAAAAAACCCCGAAAATATACAACGAGTTTGGTTTCATACGCCCGCAAAATATTCTACCGCGTACCAAGTCGCTGAATACTGCGATCAGTTAAGCGTCTTAGTATAGAGGTGATATATTCACCGTCCATAAATAGAATGCTATGGAAAGCCTTGACTGTCTTATATGTACATAAACGAACGTTGTTGTGTTGAAATAGCATTATATTAAGTAGTTTGTTCATTATAGTGAGTGCTTTCTTTATTATATTCGGTGGTTTGATCATTATATTGAGTACATTCTTCAATATACTCGGTGGTTTGATCATTATATAAAGTGCATTCTTCATTATACTCGGTGGTTTGGTCATTATATAAGGTGGATTTTTCAATATACTGGGTGGTTTCGTCATTATACTGAGTGCTTTCTTCATTATACTCGGTGGTTTGATCATTATATAAAGTGCATTCTTCATTATACTCGGTGGTTTGGTCATTATATAAGGTGGATTTTTCATTATACTCGGTGGTTTTGTCATTATACTGAGTGCATTTTTCATTATACTCGGTGGTTTGGTCATTATATAAAGTACATTCTTCATTATACTCGGTGGTTTCGTCATTATATAAAGTACATTCTTCATTATTCTCGGTGGTTTCATCATTATATAAAGTGCATTTTTCATTATACTCGGTGGTTTGGTCATTATTTAAGGTGGATGTTTCATTATACTGGGTGGTTTCGTCATTATACTGAGTGCTTTCTTCATTATACTCGGTGGTTTGATCATTATACTGGGTGCATTCTTCATTATACTCCGTGGTTTGATCATTATATTGGGTGCTTTCTTCATTATACTCGGTGGTTTCGTCATTATATAAAGTGCATTCTTCATTATACTCAGTGGTTTCGTCATTATATAAGGTGGATTTTGCATTATACTGGGTGGTTTTGACATTATACTGAGTGCTTTCTTTATTATACTCAGTGGTTTGAGCATTATATAAGGCGCATTCTTCATTATATTCTGTGGTTTGGTCATTATATTGTGTCGATGGTACCCTATGCTAAGTCAAGATGTCTTTATATGATGTGAATTGAGGATTATATTATGTAAAACTGTCCTTATATATCACCAAAAGTGCGATTTAATTGCTTTTATGTATGCTAATGTTCTCAAGAAACTGGCGAGTGCAACTTTCACATTTAAAAAACCAACAAAATGCAAAAATAACTTAGAAAAATGTGGTTTCGGAATGGATAAAATAGCGTTGTTTGAAGAACAAAAGATAAGAACACTGGCGCGCTTGCGAGGTATGACGGTGCACAATAAAAATAACCCCGTTAATTTGGTCCTGTCAATATAATGAAGAAAGCACTTCATATAATGATCAAACCACCGAATATAATATAGAATGTACTTTATATAATGATCAAAACACCGAGTATAATGAAGAATGCACTTCATATAATGATCAAACCACCGAGTATAAAAAAGAATGTACTCAGTATAATGAACAAACCACCGAATATAATGAAGAATAAACTTTATATAATGATCAAACCACAGAGTATATTGAAGAAAGCACTCAGTATAATGACGAAACCACACAGTATAATGAAAATTCCACCTTATAAAATGACCAAACCACCGAGTATAATGAAAAATGCACTTTATATAATGATGAAACCACCGAGTATAATGAAGAATGTACTTTATATAATGACGAAACCACCGAGTATAATGAAGAATGCACTTTATATAATGTTCAAACCACCTAGTATAATGAAGAAAGCACTCAGTATAATGACGAAACCACCGAGTATAATGAAGAATGTACTCAGTATAATGACGAAACCACCGAGTATAATGAAGAATGCACTCAGTATAATGATCAAACCACCGAGTATAATGAAGAATGTACTTCATATAATGATAAAACCACCGAGTATAATGAAGAAAGCACCCAATATAATGATCAAACCACCGAGTATAAAGAAGAATGCACTTTATATAATGATCAAACCACCGAATATAATGAAGATTGCACTTTATATAATGATCAAACCACCGAATATAATGAAGATTGCACTCAGTATATTGATTAAACCACCGAATATAATGAAAAATGCACTTTATATAATGGTCAAACCACCGAATATAATGAAGAATGTACTCAGTATATTGATCAAACCATCAAATATAATGAAGAATGCACTTTATATAATGATAAAACCACCGGATATAATGAAGAACGCACTCAGTATAATGATCAAACCACCCAGTATAATGAAGAAAGCACCCAATATAATAATCAAACAACCGAGTATAATGAAGAATGTACTTTATATAATGATCAAACCACCGAGTATAATTAAAACACTCAATGTAATAATTTAACCACCGAGTATAATGAAGAATGCACTTTGTATAATGATCAAACCACTTCATATATTGAAGAATGCACTCAATATAATAATCAAACCACCGGGTATAATGACCAAACCACTTTATATATTGAAAGAAGCACTTCATATAATGAACAAACCACCGAGTATAATGAAGAGAGCACTCAATATAATGAACAAACTACTTAATATAATGTTACTTCAACATAACAACGTTTGTGAATGTGCGTATAAGACAGTCAAGGCTTTCCATAGAATGCATTTACTTCAAGTGTATACTACTGACTTTGTTGTATGTTTACTGTCAGATTTAAAATATATTTGTGCACTACGATATCGAATTACTCATTAGTTTAAGATATGTGTAAGCATGTATTGTATTTATACATTGGTGCATTCATTTCAAAAATACCATAGAAATGATACATGTATAGCTCGTTTAGAATAACTTGAGAAAAACGACTCAGGTGTTACATAAAATAGGGAGGTCAGTTAATAGTATAAATTTATACACTATAGTTAACAGTAATGAAGTTTGGTTACGTAAAAAGCCAGGTGGTAGAGGCTACAGTTTATAAAATAGTGATTTTGTTACAGGGACGAATCTGGTTGACTAAAAGAAGTTATTTTTACTTTATATTGTGTAAAGAAAGTATTTACCAGTAATTAAATGCGTGGAATGTGTGTTCTGGTAATAAATTATCAACACACTGATAATACTCGATAATTACGTGTACTATATTTAGATCCACCTGTATATAAAGATGGTATCGTTGTATTTTGTCACAAGTTATCATAAAACAGCCAAAATATAAACTTACTTTTCAATTAATTCACTCGTGATAAATGACAAGCGATAAATGACAGGATGAAAAGAAAATAGTATGGAGCTCCTAAAGTGACATTTTGAAATACTTTTTTTATTTTCATTACTATTTCGTTTAAACGTAATAATATTTCGTTTTTACGAAATAATTATTTCGTTTTTTTTTCGAAATATTATTTTGCTTAATCGAAATAATATTACGTTTAAACGAAATAGTTGTGAACATAAAAAAGTATTTAAAAATGTCACTTTAGGGGCTCCGTAAAATAGAGAATTCAATCTAACACTATTTCTATATCAAAGGGAGATACTTATTTGCATTAAACAATTTTTCAATAGAGTGTTGATTCGGGTAAATGCACAATGATTAAAATGATGTTGTGAATAAATAAGTGTGTTTTGTAATCATATATTATGGTTTTCGAGTATATAAGTACATTGGCTTTAAGGATTATGTACGTAAAATGACCGATTCTTATTGTTTAAATTTCAGCCATTGTTTCTAGTTGTGACATTTACTGCTCCACACAAACCACACCAAGTTCCTAAAAGTTATAAATTGATGTATAATGACACATTTAAAAATTCAGATCAGCTACAAACTTATGCAGGTATGTACGTTGATTTAACAACTCAGAACACCGCGGTTATTTTCTACGAAGGTATGCCTGACACATCTGAATGTAAGAAATACGCAACATGTTATAATTGTTTGGACATCGACGTGCTACGTCAATATCAATAATTGCCTGATATTCTGGAATTAGCTACAATACAGCTTTGGGAAGCCTTTCCGCTCTACAAACTATTTATTTATTTATTGGAGTTAACGCCGTGTCAACACACATTAGGTCATTTTACGGCGTCCAGCGCACCTAACCTAGCTTCCTGGACCATTGTCTATAACCAGTACTCACCTACCCTTCCTCAAGGCCGGAAACTTCTCCATATTATCTAATCAATGAAGGAAAATCGACATTATTGTCAAATTTTCAAGGAAGGGTATAACCTCCCCGGGTGGGATTCGAACCCGCTCCCCCTCGGGCACGCGATTCCAAATCCCGGCGCGCTACCAACTGCGCTGTCGACCCGGGTTCTCTACAAACTGCCAAGGATCATCTATACATACATTAAACCACGATACAATAATTAAAAGAGATTGTATAATGAGTATAATGAATTCCTTTGTAAAAAGTACATTTATAAATATTTTGCAATCGTTTCAGGTATGCTAACTTGCCTTGATGAAGCCGTTGGTAATATTACTGACGCATTTAAACGAAATGAACTTTGGGACAATACTGTCATGATTTACTCTTCAGGTAAATTCCGATTCCAATTTAGTATTTTGTATAACTTCAAAGGAAAGAAAACCTAACTTGAAGGTGTTTAGATATTATGAATCACTACTCTGATTACAAAATGCCATGCGGTATAGACGCTCTGATTGTGAACGGTTTAGAAATATACTATCAATTGAAGTAAATGATTTTAATAAATATATGAGTGGTTAAAGAGATTCTTAATTAAACATAGAATACTCTAGAGAAGTTGTCTTTAATAATTATTTGCATTTTAGTTTCCTTCGTGCTCTCTGATCAACACACCTTAATGATTTGTTTGTTTGTTTTTTAACATCGTATTCAACACATATATAGGTCATATATACGACGGCCAGCTCATCCTACTATAGGTTTCCAGGACACTTTTCTATCACCAGTACTAACTTACCCTACCATGAGGCCGACAACTCATGTATAGGGTATGACCTGCCACGACCGGGTTTCGAACCCGCGATCTCTGGATTCGAAGTCAGACATGCTAACCACTACGCCACGGCCGCGGCTTTACACCTTTATGGAGTTTAGTCCTAACACCATATCAATGAATAGGGAATGTACCAAAATAGCATGGTCTTCACTATGTAATATTTATAGCTAAACATTTAAAAACATGTTAAAAGCTTATTATTTATACAACATTTTCTAGGGTTTTTATTCTAATATCATCTCCATCATCACATGTATCAAATCATTGTAGCAGATTCATCTAATCAAATGATTCAAAACTATAAAATTCAACCCTAAATTTTAATTCATGAGACCCGTAAACAAAAAATCACAATTTTACTTATAAAATTGTAAACTCTAAAATAGATTTATTATATACACATTATTTATATATAATACTGTACTTGTATTTTCCCTTTGGAATAATATAGTACATACATTGTAACTCTTTTACAGTTTAAAAATCTAGCTATATCCCCTCTTTGCAATTTGGCTAGGAAAAGGGTGTGTTTTACTGTTGCTTTTCCAAATATGTGATTAAATGCACGATTAAAAACCGAATTCAAGTTATACAACTTAATTATTTTCTACAGATAATGGGGCACCAAGTGAAATAAGCATGTCAAACGCTCCCCTGAGAGGACACAAGGGTAATGTATTTGAAGGAGGCGTCAAAGTGCCAGGTTTTGTCCATAGCAATCTAATGAACAAAACAGTGAAGGGAACAATATCTAAAGAACTACTTCATGTGTCTGATTGGTTTCCAACGTTGGCTAGGATTGGACAGGCAAATATAAATGACATTAAACAATTATATGGATATGATGTGAAAAATACCATTTTGTAAGTTAAAACAAATTTTACCAACTAGCCTGTCGCGGTCAAGAAGCATGGTCGAGCTTATGACGTAATATCCTGATAAATCGCGACTAATTCTCTGTTTTGACTTGTCATACTGCTCCATTAAAGTTCGAGTTTTAATAAAAGTTTCCATTGAAGGAATATAGAAAAATTTTAACCTCACATTTTGCAATATTTTAAGTTGGCAATGACTCAAAAATATAATTCATCAACAATTACGTCCCTTAATAGTAGTGTAGATATCGTACCAACAAATAAGTACACAAACCTTAGTTTGGTTTTGGTTTAACGCCGTTGCAACACATTCTATAGGTCATAAGACGTCGGTCAGTCAACCTACTCACTCCTCCTGGAAAGGCTAAATCTCTGGATTTAGCTGTTAATCAACTACTAAGCACATACCTTAGTCAGTGACTGACGACTGCCCTACATAATTAAAAATCATTGGTTGGAGGGAGAATGGCCGTAGAAATAATTTCATGACCAAGCTCTACGAAAGTATGCCCCGCCCGGGAATCGAAGCCACGACCATTCGATCAGACACAAACCTTGAGTCAAATATCTTGATCAGTATTGAAGATATTGTATAAAGGAAAAACTTTAACCTCATATTTTGCAAATTTTTAAGTATAAAAGGGCAATAACTCAAAAAAAAATTACTCAGAGTTATCCCCTTTTCATAGTATGATTGGTATAGTCACACTAAATAAGTATACAATCTTTAAGTCAAATATCTTGGATAGTGTTGAAGATATAAGAATTTAAAAAAAACTTTAACCTTAAAACCAACGCCGACGCAAAAGTGAAAGCATAAGCTCTCCTTTTTTCTTAAAGTCGAGCTAAAAATACATGATTTTCCAATAACAAAGGATGTCTTTTAAGTGGAACTTTACTGTATCATTCATTCCATATCTTAATGATGTGATGTTTAAGATTCTTAAGCCCTCAACGACACTATATTTTCTGGCCCATCTCGATTTTATTATTGTAATCAATGCTACTTTCATTCTGCCTCACAGGGAAGGACATGGAAGTCCACGGACTGAAGTATTACATTACATACGGACAAAACAAGGCTTAGTGCTCGATGGTGAACCTATATATAATAATACATTTGATAGTAGAATTAATGCTGCAATAAGAATAGGCGACTGGAAACTGATTACAAATCCATCAGGTAGTAACTTAAGAACATTCTTTTCCCTTATTTTTAAGATCGTGGAACGTAACTTACGAGCCTTGTGATACTACATTTGTATTATGGTCGTTTGGTGTAGTTTTGTCGCGTTGCTTACATGTATTAGATGATCAAATCAGAAAACGTTTACGTTTTTGATAAACTCTTAGAACTGTTTGGCCATTCACTGAGAATAACCCCCGACATATTTAGACTCCATGTTTGAACTATATCTAGTTTTGCGTGGGATGTCTGAACAAAATGCTCAATCCGTTGTTGAATTCCACGATAGTTTAGGCGATGATTGATGTCACGTTTTTAGTCCATAAATTTGAAATACCCGATCAAATGATATTGCTGAATAATATTTAGTGACACATATAACAAAAAGTGCGTTTTAAGTCTCGTTAGTTTACGGCAATAACTAGTTTCTATACGCTGTTGTGTGCTTCGCGTGTCTTTCACCTCGTGTGTGTAGCAAATTCTCAATAACGTTGACGGATCCCAACGAATCTAGAGTGTATTCATTTAGATCTTTTTTTTAACTAGATTTAACACCATGTCAACACAATTTGGGTTATTTTACGGCGTCCAGCGCACCTAACCTAGCTTTCCTGGACCATTGTCTATAACCAGTACTTACCCTCCCTACCACAAGGTCGGAAACTTCTCCATATTGTCTAATTAATGGAGGAAAATCGACATTATTGTCAAATTTTCATGTAAGGGTATAACCTCCCCGGGTGGGATTCGAACTCGCACCCCCTCGGGCACGAGATTCCAAATCCCGGCGAGCTACCAACTGTGCTATCGACCCGGGTTTTCATTTAGATCGAGATGTTCCGAATGTGATATATTGTTACGATACATTGATCAATTTATAGTCACCATTTTTGAAACTACCGGTGTTGAAGTAAAAAAATACACAATCGTTTAGGCGATGAGTGAAGTTTCGTTTTTAGTCCGTAAATTTGAAATTACACAGTTCAATGATATCGCTGAACAATATTTGGATCAATATACATGTATAACATATTATTATGATTTGACAAAGATCTGTGTGTATACTACAAGAACTATTTAAGATTTATAACCGTTACGTGCTTCGCCTCGCGTAGGTAGTAAAATCCCAAGCCGCCAGGGTAGACCCCCCACGAATCCTTCCGAGATTATTTATTCATGGAAGGTCGAGGTGTTCCGAATGAATATATGCTGTTATTCTATTTGTTTTCAACAGATAAAATGGCTGACAGAATTGTGTTATTTAATATTAAAGATGACCCTACAGAAAGACAGAATTTGTCAAAACGTCATCCAGAAATAGTATTGAAGATGTTAGATCGACTGGAACATCATAGAAGAACATCTGTACCTCAACTTGATTACGTTAAGGACCAGAGAGCGAACCCAGCACTCCATGATCATTTTTGGGGACCTTGGTTATAGATTGAGGTTCATGAAAAGTATTGGTTTGCAAAATCAATGGTAAAAAAGAAAGAATGCTCCAATATGACACATTTCTATAGAGAGATCGAAGTGTTTTGAACGCCATTTATACTTAGCCAAACAAGAAACATTTGACAAGTGCCATTGTAATGAGTTTTCGCGACCACGTTCTTATTTCCACCTCAGTTTTTCATTTGCCTTAGTTTTGTTTTAACATTTATTCATGTAATGAATAGTAAAAAACTTTCGTTGGAATATGAGCTATGGTGCTCTGTAAAGAATGTGATGTAAAAAGAAGTTCGTTGTCAGCAACATTACAGTATTGTCACTGTCGGCAAGCCCTTATAGGTACTTGTTTTCGTGATTTGTTTTTCAATTCTTTTTATGACAAAATTTCAAACATTCTTAACAAATCTCCCTTATTGATTTTCGACTATGTGGTATGACCGTGCTTTACTGTATGTGAGTTTATTTGTGTGATATGTAACATTTTCGTCTTAAATTTAACATGTATGTTAGAAATATGCCACCATACTGAAAAGCATATTTACATTTACAAGTTTTAAACAAGAAATGTAATGCGGAAACCACCTTAAAGCCGGATTTGAAAACTTTAACGCAAAAAATACAAAGGGAAATAATCCATAATAAAGGCAGGTAGAATTATGGTTACTTTCTAATTCTGTTCATCACATGGTGTGATGGTGTGTTATCATTGTATGAAGTTTCATAAAGATCTGACAATAAATGGCAGAAATATAAGGAAAAGAAGAACTTTAGCGCAATTGTTAACGACACCGGACGCACTCCCGCACGCCCGTGTTTCGCCAAATTATTAGCCGAATGTTTCCGTGGAAAAATCCGGCTAAAAATGAGATACTTTTAAGAAAACTGTACTCACATGTGCCTTAAAAAGTTCATCAAAACTCCACAATTATAAACACTTCACTCCCATTTTAACATAGTCCTTATTTTGACTTAGGAAGAAGATTTGAAAATCTACACATTTATGTTCAACTTCAAAACTTAATGACATATTAAAAGCAGGTTTTACCTCACCAAATTAAATAGCAGAACACACGTGATATGTGTTAAAACAATGTTTTACACTTTTGAAAGATACGCTACTCTTTTATAAACAAAGCGTCCGGTGTCGTAAACAATTGCTTTAAAGTTTTTTTCTTTGCCATATATTTCTGCCATTTATTGTCAAATCATTAGGAAACTTCATACAATGATAACATACCATGTGATGAACAGAATTAGACAGTAACCATAATGATACCTGCCTTTATTATTGATTATTTCCCTTTGTAATGTTTGCGTTAAAGTTTTAAATATGTTGGATATCTTGATGAAAATGCGGCTTTAATGTGGTTTCCACATTAAATTTCTTGTTACTATATATATATTTAGTCCAGTCAATACAGCTTTTGACCTAGACAAAATTGCAACAGAATATATAATTATACTATGCGAAAGACCATCAATACAATAACACACACCAAAAAGTTGCACTCCAAATAAAGAGGGGAAAGTGATGAAAAATGAATTTTAAATAATGCATTTTCTACTTATATTACAAGGCGCTGCAACGCTTCCGTACTTCTGTCCCGCAGTGAATATAGCTTTTGGGTCACAAAAAGTAATGCATGCCGGTAGTGTTTTGCTTCTGATTTGACTTTCCGATGTGAACATATACACCTATATTTAATATATTTTATATATGACAGTAAATTAATTAAAAATACCGTTTTTGGTGACGACCTTGACAAATAGAAATATTTTACTACGGTAGCGCGTTAGGACCAAAATTGATCATGTTAAAAGTTAAATTTGTATCACGATATTTTTGTTGTCTGAGTGCTGAGAACGAAACTTTAAACTCCCCAAATTAATGTTATCTCATAAAATTGTTTTAAAAAACGAGATGATAACCAAGTTAAGCTTAATTCACTTGATATATTATTTGTTTCATTTACTCATGAAAATAGCATCACACTATATATTTGAGCTTAAACGATTTTTTACTTTCTTGTGTTTGAGTTACGTATAGCTTTTCCTCCGTCATTATTTAAAATTATAAACTGTCGTTGGTTTTGTTGTGCCACCCTACTAACCTGTTCGACCAAAACATTGTCTTCAGGTCTGACAAAGTAAGGAAAGTCGAGAACGGGACTTGGCTAAATTAAAAAAAAGTCCCATGCTGTGTTTACTTCTCTATCTTTCATGCATACCTTAATTGGATGCCTGACAGTTTTAACATCATTTACATTGTAAAATCAGTAATTTTAAAACTTCCTAGAACTTACACAGAGTTCAAAGAAGCCGTTCAAATAGATATATAGACATCACAAAGGAAGTAGACATCAAAACTGCTCTATTGTTCATTATGAATTGGCCACACGAACCTCCCTTTGCAATAGTTTGCTACTAAAGTAGTCAATGCAACATCGTGCGTGCAAAATTAAAAGCTTGTTTTAAACATTTGACGCAATATGAAAGGACAACACAGTATTAAATCCATGTGAGTAGGGATGTGAGTCTGTTAATGGAAATGTTCAGCCTGTAAAGACTAAGTTTAGTCTGTCCCTGAAGATATCTTAAAGTGATTTGATGACGGACTTGTGTGTTCAATCATTTGCACAGTGTTAAGATCTAGTTAAGCCTCTGATAGCGAAAATACAGACAGTGACAATGATCAAAAGCTAAACCTCAGGTTATAAAAAAACAGAACATAACTAAGTACATTCCGTAACAAATGTATACTGTTACAACATTTCATGTGTAAAAACAGTTACAAAAGTAACAAATGATTTTTTAAATATTTATTTATGTAATACCTATTATTCATCTGTATTACATACGTGTAGTAGCATGAACTACAACACTTGTTTGGAAGCATATGTTGACTATTAAATCTGCTTTTGTAATCGATACACGAGAAGCTGATTCCAAAAATTCATAGTTTCAGGTATTGTGTTGGTACTTAAATCACATTAGTTCATTAAATGATAATTACATTAATATCAATGACATTTAAACACTTTTTAGACACATTTGTAGTAAACTAAAAGTTGTTATCAATTATGATTTTTGAAAATTGTATACGATCTGATTCCAAAAATTCGCACTTTTAGATATTATTTTAGTACTTTTATCCAAAAACTGAACAATTATATCTCTTATTTATTATTGTTATACTAATTATAGTACAAGCACTAGTTATAGTACAAACACATGAAAGATACATGTAAAGCAGATTCCAGATAAATGACTCGTTTTAAAAAAAAATTTGACACATTTATAAAAAAATCAAAAATGACCTTTTTGAATTTTGTATTTAAACAGAATTCTAATAATAAGTTGTATTTTTACAATTGTTTTCATACGTAAATGATAATAGATAGTTATAAAGGGAGCTAATCCAAAATGGTTTTTCATTTGTATATGATAATAGATAGTTGTAAAGGGAGCTAATCCACATTTTTGTTCATGTTCAACGTTTTTGTCCAAAAAAGGACTTTCCCCTCGAATTTTTGAGTGCAACTTTTTTTGGATACTACTATGAATACGAACTTTCACATGGTACAAAAATAAATTCTGTTGCAATTTTGTCTAGGTTAGCCTATTTTTTTAGCTGTATTAACTGGACTAATTGTATAATAAGGCCACTAGCCCATACACATAGACATTGATAAACTGATGTTTTAATTATGTAGGGCAGTTGTCAGTCACTATCGAAAATATGCGCTTAGTAGTTAATTTACAGTTAAATCCAGAGATTTAGCCTTTCCAGGAGAAGTGATTAGGTTGACTGACCACCGTTATATGACCTTTACAATGTGTTGCTACGGCGTTAAACCCAACAACAACAAACAAACAAACAAATAAACTTGTTACGCAACTAGTTAACCACTAAATGAACTTGTTGGTTATGTGGTTATCTAGTGGCACATATATATGGCATCATTGACGGTATTATTGTTAAATATGTGTAATATATTATATTATTCCATTGCAATATGACAATAAGGCTTTAAATCAAATAAAGGTGCAAAACAATCATTAATCAAATGTGTTCACTGTTTTCTTCCCCATATAAGTGGCTCCCAAACTAAATATTTTCACCAAAGTCAATTGTAAAAACTTACAAATTTCAGCCCAAGGCAATAAGCAATGTCGCTGATAGGGTTCAAACCCTGCATCTATAGTATTCTACTTAACATTTCATCTACTTTACAAGTGGTCTACTGCTCCTGCTTATCCTACAAATGAAATTCTAGTTTAAATCAAAGGGAGCTAACCATGTACTAAAACTAGACTATTCCACACTAAATTATCTCCCTTGAATAATAAAAAACTCCCTAAAACAGTTTGGTAACAAGATCTCAGAAAACGTAGTTTTGGTTTTAAAATGTTAGCCAGTATTGAGAACATAATTTTAAGTCGAAAACAACAAAAAATAGGTTAAATATTTAGCCATCGTCGGTCATCATTTCATAATTAATTTGACAATTATTGAAGACTAAACGACACAAGGAACCCAGGCTATATTAACAAGATATAAGTTTTCCGTGTTTTCACATGACCGTTCTTGTGAGACGATTCATTTTATTGTATGATCGACAAGTTTTTTTATGATCAGCTATTTTATCTATGTTATTGCTTACATAAACAATCGGGGAACTTTAGTAGAGTATTTTAGTAGTTGGTTTTCTAGTTATTTCACAATTAAATATGAACATGACGTAATCAATTCTAAATAATACCGAGCATGAAGTGGTTTAATAATTGGCTACATCCGTGATTTGCTAAGTGTAGAAGTGTTTATAATAAACAAGTTAATTTTAAAAGTATCAGATGAAAAATACTGCCCGGTTCTGAATAAGCTCTTGTAATTAGCGGAGGACTATTTATTTTACTAGGATTTTAATTTTGTTGACTGCACATTAGACAACAATGGGTAAAGGAAAGGGTGTGGCCGATTGGTGCGTGGGCTGCGGAGCTGCAGGTAATTATCTTTATTTTTTATCATTCTTATTGTCATCATTATTATCACAATTAGTGATATTATCATCGATGTCATTACCATCATCATTATCATCATCATAACCATTATTATCATCATTACCATTATGATCATTACCATCATTATCATTATCATCTTTACCATTGTAATTGTCATCATAACCATTATGATCATTATTATCATTGCCATCATTATCATCTTTACCATTGTAATTGTCATCATTACCATTATGATCATTATTATCATTACCATCATTATTATTATCATCTTTACCATTATTATCATCATCATTACCATTATCATCACCATTATATTATCATTACCATTAATATTAACATCATGACCACCGATATCATCATCATTACAATCATTACCATTATCTATTACCATCATCATTATTACTATCGTCATTACCTTTATAAATATCATCATTACCATCGATATCATCATCACTCTTATCATCATCATCATCATCAACTGCAGCGCTATCAATATCATTATCAACATTACCATTATTATCATCATCAAAACCGTTATTATTATCATCATTACCATTATCGTTATCATCATCAATATCTTCAATTATTCTTTTCCAAATTAATAATTTATTGTCATGTATTGTTTCAGCGTGTTGTTGCTTCATTGTTGTATTGCTGATTGGTTTATTTGGACTTGGTATCGCAAAGATTGTCATGGGTAAGAGAATATTACATTACATTTCTGTTGATCAATAAAGACATACACTAACCCTGCTGATTTAAATACTTGATAGTTGTTCTATCATCACAGTACATAAATACTCACTGCAGTACTCACGTACTCACTATCGTACAAATATCGAATATTTAGATCAGCGGGGTTAATCAATGCGCTTCTGACAGTTGAATAAAATTTAACAATAATGAAAGGAGAAGATGGCGAGTGTTGAATAAAGATACAATTGTATTTAAATAGTTGAAATATTTTGATTGTATATACTGCATTAAAATATGACGTTTAAACTATCTGTTTAAATTAGTTTGTAAATAATGAAATAATAACTTGAACTTTGTAACACTAGATTATCTGTCAGGGAAGAAATTTAAGAAGTTTGCTTTTAGTTGTTGTTTTAGAATAAAGATGTTAATATATACATGAACATACAAACAAACTTTTTGAACGGATGTTTTAACCACAGCCTCTTGAAATTTAAAATCATATATACGAGTCATTTGTAAAGTCGCACTTTTCACATAAACGACAAGTACATGTCTTTACTTGGGGGGGACCTTTCAGCAACACATTGTATAGGTTATATCACGGTGGTCAGCCAACCTAATCACCGTTCATGGGAAGGCTAAATCTCTGGATTCAGCTGTTAGCCAGTTACTAGGCGCAAACTTCCCTCAGTGAATGACAAAATGCCCTACATGACTTAGAATCAGGGATGGAAGGAAAAATTGCCGAAAAAAAAAGATTCATGACAAAACAAATCAATACTTTCAGGGTCTGTGTATATACATGACTGCCCCCTAGAGAAGATGATACCGATATATCTAATAGTAAGCGGTGTGGCCCCTATATTATTTGGTGGCAACAGTCGTCGCAATGAGGACGAAGGAGAAGACAGCATCGGAAAAACCATATGTGGAGTTATTGGACTTTTGTTCAACATTGCATGGCTTATATGTGGTGAGTTAAACATTCCAACATGTCTTAGTTACCGTATGTATTCGAATATAAGCCGCTTTGCATATAAGTCGATTTGCATAATATAAGTCTCATGCGTATAAGTCAAACTGCCAACTTTCATATAAAAAGCATTCAGAAATCCTCGGCCATTCAATAACCTCGGACATAATTAGACGCCATTTTGGAAAAACCGGTGTTGAAGTAAACAAATACACGATCGTTAAGGCGATGACTGAAGTTTCGTTTTTAGTCCGTAAATTTGAAATTACACATTTCAATGATACCGATGAACAATATTTGGTTCAATTTAAAACAAAATAAATATGTTTAGACAAAGATATGTGTGTATACTAGAGGAACTATTTTGTGTAACCGTTACGTGCTTCGCCTCGTGTAGGTAGTAAAATCACTAAAATCCAGTGAAGACCTCCCACGAATCCTTCCCAGATTATTCATTCATGAAAGGTCCAGGAGTTCCGAATGATATAAAAAGCTGTTCTTATGTTTAATACATGTATTTCTTGGCTTATTATATAAGGCGAGTTATTCATTTCAACATCTTTCAGTCATTTTTCTATATACTAAGTACCGTATGTATTCGAGTATGAGTCGATTTGCATAGAAGTGTATTTGTGTAAAAGTTGAATTTGCCAAATTTCTGTCAAAAAGTTGTAGGCCTATATGTGCAATATTGCTATGCTTATATGTAGCGAGTAAAACTATGGTTGCATATTTCTGCCACCAGAAAAGCACATAACTAACAAGTTTATTAAGTTAGTATGTCGATATTTTGAAATATAAAAAAAATTGTACATTCAATATTTAGCATTTTTTTCTTTTTTTCTCCCGACGGTTTTTTAATTATTTAATAAGTTCTAACCATCGTTTATTAATTCTGCAGGAAGTGTTTGGGTGTATCCAAACTACGAAAAGGTGAATTCAGATCTCCAGCCTTGTACAGCCAACGTGACAACAAATTGCCTCCACGGAACTTGCGACAAGTCTTTGTTTACATTCGCCTTTGCCATGGTGACCATTGATTGGGTGCTGATATGCCTCTGGGTGGCTGTAATCGGATGTGCTCTGTCCAGATATTGTTGTAAAGGTTAAAGTTGACGTCAGTCTGGTTGACGTTTTTAATATTTAGTATATATAGTCACGTGATTTACAACAACAACAAAGATTTGTTTTCACCGATAACTCTTTTCAGAAAAATAATTGATTGACATATATAACAGAGCATAAAATAGCTGTAACCTTTCTCTCCCGTAAATTTCAATCGGTTCCTGTAAGTTTTTATCGTTAGCACCAAATGTTGTGCACAAAATTTGAATCGAGTTGTATACCAGCATAGGCGTATCGCAGGGGTCGGGGAGGGGGGGGGGTGTTCCGGACCCCCCTGGAATTACCAAAGTGTACCAGTCCATAAATGTATTTCTTGACTGTAAGTCATTTTTAAGTAGCATGAAGCCAATTTTCTCGGTGCTTAACATAGCTTTAACCGTTATTTAGTTTTTCTTTTTATTAATATGTTGCGTTATTCTGCAAACAGTGTACAATGTGGTTGTAGTTCGAAAGTTTGAACCCCCCCGGAATAAAAACGGACCGCCCCCCCCCCTAGAAAAAATCCTCCTGGATCCGCCCCTGACTAGGCCCTGTTCAAAAATAACTTGTTCATTGGATTCAAAATAAACAAATGCAACTCATATGTTAATATGTGCTTTTTCGGAAAATGCAATGAAATAGTTATTGTATGCACTATTTGATTTTTTTTGTTTTTGGCTGAGGAAACAATTGGACAAAACAAGAGTTTATTTACAATTTGAAGATCATGTGACAGTAGACCCTGTTTACCATGATTTGAATAGATCTGAAGAAAATAAAGTTTCAATTGATTTTTGAAAAAAAACATTCCAGAACAGAACAGAGCAGAATATACACTTTATTTAACCCAGGTTATGTACGGCATGGGTTAAACCATAAACAAGTCATAGTTTTTCTTTTACGTTTTAGAAACTGCTTATTTTTAGCGATTACGCTATCAGCTATCAAAAACTGATGGTATTCCATTTTATTTTAAAGGTACTCATTCACAGACTTCAACTTAAATATCTTTTTGTTTCTTAAACTATCACTATTGTATGGTAATATTTTTGGAAGCAAGGAAATAGTGTTCTGATGATAACAATTTTAGTGCTAATTGACATACAACTACAAATAATGGGGTTTCATGTAATAAATAGCTACCCCCGTATGTCACGGTATAGACAGTTTTAGTGCATTTTTGTGTCTTTTATTGTATATTTCTTGCTACATATATGTCAGTTTGTCTTAAAATAATAAGAATTCATTTTTTACACAATTACAGATACTGAATGGTATTTTGAAATTATAGAAAAAAAACAAATCTGTGCAATCTCTGTAAAATATATTGAATGTGCTTAGATCAAGCACATGCTACGTGTTTTGTTATCAATGTAATAAAGGGCGCGGTATGATTTTGTGAAGGACCTGTATTTTGCCAGTGGACTCTTTTTGTAATTTGCTCTAACATATTTCAACTTAAACTAGGAATAGTTATCTAACAATTTTACCCAGCATTCATTGTAACTGTCAATTAGGTATTATGCAACATTTTTATATAGATCTTATCTGATGTCAGGATCTCAAAGTTCTAGCACTCAGCATGGTGTCTTTTTGGCTCACATATTTTTCAGTATATATTACTTAATATTGTCTGGATGTTTGCTTTGACCAGCTAAGTATTACATTATGAATACACTACAAGTCATTTCAACCAATGTCCAAGTCGACTGGAGCTCACCAGGGTATCTTTGTTCCACCCAAAGGTTATGTAATACCAATAGGCACCTAGAGGGGTAAATATATTGTAGATTTATGGTACTGAAAGGATAAATTATATAGAAAATAGTGACTTTGTAGACTAATTTTATAACGTTTAAATATTTAAATGTTTTTAAAATTCTTTTCAATGATTATTGACATAGTTATAGGCAAATTTAAGGATGCTATTTCCTTAGTAACCAGAATACTATATTTAAATGAGCTTATATATATTGTTATTTTGCTTGATTTTGTCAATTTACAGGCTATTAGCATTTTAACTTTTAAAATGATTTTAACTCATCAAAATCACATTTTCGCTGTTTCTCAAGATAAGTTATCTATCAATATGTTTAATTTGATTGGTATGATATATAGATGAATAATATGTGCTTATTTTGTAATAATATTGTTTATTAAGAGTTTATAAGCAATTTAATGATTTTATTCATCAAAATCACTTTTTTACTATTTCTAAGGTAGAATAGCCATCAATAGGTTATTTTTATTCAGAAAAGTGTACAGATTAATAGTATGTAGTTTGTTTTGCTTGAATGTTGATTTTTAAGATTTTATAGCAAATGTTCATCAAATTCATCATTTCATTATCTCTTAAGATAAAATATTCATCCATAGGTTTATTTTAATCAAAATGATGCATAGATAATTAAAATGTTAATAATATTTTGATATTGTTATATTTATGAAAAATTAACAATTTTCAATGGCTTATAGATTATCAATATTAGATTTACTAAAATAAGAAAATATCATTTTCTTTATCTTTGGAGTAATATTGTCAAGTTTAGTCTCTTTTTGTAGATAATGATATGCTGATTTCACTGATAATCGTGAATTTTAGATATCATTTATAGTTTTTGAATTATCAATCAAAAATGATTTTGTACTTTTTACATAAGGAATTTAGAGGTTACATAATACAAAACCTTTGAAGCTTGAATCACTCATATGTCCAGACAGAAGGCGGGGCTTATCAGCATCTTACTTTTGTCAATCAACTTTTCTTAATTGGTGCCAGCCAATTAAAATGTAATTAGAATTGGAACTGACCAATCAGGCGACACCTGTCTTTGTCTTATAAACTGATGCACAGCCTGATTTTGGCACTCTGCTGCTTTCTCTAAGTTTCAAAAAAGTATTCTTATACGTTTTTGCAAAAGCAATATTTAATTAGTTTAACATGGTTTAGTCATTGATATTTCATTTTAGTAAGTTCCAATTTTGTAACTAGGTTGTGAATTCTGTTTTGGAAATGGACAGGCAAGCTGGTAAATATTAATTTACTTAGAACTTAGTTTGTTTGAAATGTTGATTATTACTCAGAAATAGTTGTTTTTACTACTGCAGAGACATATGCAGATTATGACTTAGTTTTAATATAAGGTATTTTGACAGTGTTTACTTTAGTTAAGACTTTGACATAATTTGGGTATTAATGTAAATATTTGTATATATTTTCGTCTTTTCTATCTTACTTATTTTATGTTACGTTAAGTTCATTTTTGCCTTATTTTTATCCTACTTGCTTTTAACGTTTTCGTCTTCAAGTCATTTTTGCCTTTTCTATCTTACTTATTTTTATCTTACTTGGTTTTTAAAGTTTTCGCCTACAAGTTTGTTTTCGCCTCATAATCTTACTTTTATTATCTTAGTTTTCACTTTTGGTTTCATCATTCAAAAATAAATATAGCAACAAACCAGGTGTTTTTCTCATTTAGACCTTAACTCAGAGTTCCTAAACTAGCCTTAAATCCCTGAATTTCTGAACGCTTGCGGTGTGCACGTTCCTTAAGGAGCGCGTACGCATCGAACGTTGCTGAAGTTAGGCATTTGCAGAAGGCAACTCATATTCACATTTTATCAGAGTATTTATCTCAATACTCAGCGGGCTGTGACTATCCCGTACAAGTTAGTCACTGGTGTCATCCTGACAATCTGCTAGTTAAAAAGAAACTAGCCCCTATTTGAACTTAAAAATTAACCGATATATCGAACAAAAGGACCCAGATCCGACAGAGAAAGAGAGAGAGAGAGGGGTTGGGTCCGCCACAATTTCATGTCTGTCATGAAAAAGACTTTATGGCTACGTGGGTGGCTACGTGGGTTTTGTACATGTTTTTATGTATAATTGACTATTGTAAGCTGATATAAGCAAAGTTGTAAGTAGAGATAAGCAATGTTGTAAGCTGATATAAGCAAAAGTGGTTATAAGAGATTTACATGTAATGTCAAAGTAAAAAAAATTGAAGAGGGGGATTTGCTTATCTCAGCTATGTAAATACTTATGCCATGTTTTTTTAATAAAAACGTTTCATATAATAAAAGACAAAATCATGATAAAGTTTGGTCTTTGTCAAGTTCATCGTTTCTCCATACGACATTCTAAACATTGGTAGAGTTTTTGCTTCAGAAAGGGCAAAACGTCCCCTGGGACGAAGATACAACAAAAAGATCATTTTGTCGTACTTTCATGTATCTATGTGGCGTCCCGCGGGACGTAGATACAACAAAAACCATTTCGTCGAACTTTCATGTATTTATGAGGCGCCCCGTGGGACGAAGATACAACAAAAAGACCATTTTGTCATACTTTCGTGCATTTATGTGGCGTCCCGCGGGACGTAGATACAACAAAAAGACAATTTCGTTTACTTTGTATTTAAGTGGCGCCCCGTGGGACGTAGATACAACAAAAATACCATTTCGTCGTTCTTTCATGTATTTATGTGGCGCCCCGCGGGACGAAAATGCGATATGGCATAACTCAACCACTTTATCAATGAGATGTTTGAATATTTGATACACAACATAACAAAGTTAAACACGGAAATGTTGTCATTATGTGTTCATCAGTGAAATTATAAACATTCCGAGCGGTACTATTGTGTTATCTGAGGGTTTTTTTAGGAAAATAACAACTTGAATTTTGAACCAGGAAGTAAAATCCACTGCATGTGCTTTGATCATATGCTTATTACGTTCAATGTTCGTTGCATTATTGTAATAATCATTATAAAAAACTTTATAACATTATACATGTATTGTAATTAAGTTTCCAACTGTCAGTGGTGCATACTGATTTAAATACTTGATAATTGTTTGATTACCCCCGTACATTGATAAGGATTTGATAAATCCATTATCTATCGACTGTGAGCACAGAAGTACTGTAGTGAGTATTTAAATCCGCGAGGTTAGTGTATGTGTCACTGACAGTTGAATAAAATTTAACCATATCTGTATTTAAAAAAATTATGTTCGAATGTTGTTCGCTTCATGTTATATTAAATTTCCAATACGATATTTACATTTATGAATAATAATTTCAATGATAAGAACAGACACGCCCACTATTATCCCTAAACAACAGACATAAAAGGCACTTTGAACGTCTTCAAGAGAGAACGCCTTTGGCCACCATTTTTGTTTCCATGTTTGTAGAAGTCCGCCTTCATGTATTTTCATCATACTGTGAAAGATATACAAGATATGAGTGAATGTTTTAACTTGATGTGTCATTGTCATTGCCAAGTACAATATTTGTTTTTACTGAGTTAAACTCCGTGTCAACACAATTTAGGTCATTTTACGGCGTCCAGCGCATCTAACCTAGCTTTCCTGGACCCTTGTTTATTACCAGTACTCACCTACCCTTCCACAAGACCGGAAACTTCTCCATATTATCTAATAAATAGAGGAAAATTGACATTATTGTCAAATTTTCAAGGAAGGGTATAACCTCCTCGGGTGGGATTCAAACCCGTACCCCCTTCGGGACATGAGATTCCAAATCTTGGCGCGCTACCAACTGCGCTATCGACCCGGGTTCAAAGTACAAGGACAGGCTATGTTTATAAATCAATTTTATAAACATGACATGCTTTTGTACGTGTAATCATAGATTTATCTGTTTATGAACACGTATTGTGGTACAGTCTCAGTGTTCATTCTAATGAAAACAACATTGGTTGTTGAGTATGTGTGGCTCTGTAGATAAGAGTTTAGATATTACTAACTTGTTTTTATAGATAATAATTGAATATTTCTAACTATATGAATTTCCCCCTGTTTTTGAAAGTTAGACTCGTCTTTTGTTAAATTGACACACCAACTTAAAGCATTTACCAATAACTGTGTTAGTTTGGTAGTTAGTTGTTGTTGGTACTAGGGGGGCGGGGGTTGTTAATTTCATTTTTAAAGATAACCATGTGAGACCCTGCTTAAAATATGGTGCCATCAATAGATAATATAGAATCGATAGATAATAGATAATAGAATCAACAACAAAAAATTTTGTGTGACCTCATTAACCCCCCTGTACATACCCCTTGAATGTCGGACACGCCCATTTTACACAAAAAAAAACAAATTTTTATATCCAGCTGTTATAAATCAATTCTTATAGGCTTTCAGTATATACCAATATGTAAGTTTGTTAGGCTGCTGAGTTCAAATATGAAGTAAAAATCCAAATTAAACAACTTAATATGGCGGAAAAATCAAAATGGCTGCCAAAAAGACCCAAATTTTGGGCATATTTGGGTATTATATTTACTGGGCATTGAATATGTTGAATCATACCTGCAATATATCAATCTAAAGGTGTTTTATGGTGCTGAATTCAAATATTAACTCCAAAACTAAATTAAACAAACAGATATGGCAGAAAATTCAAAATGGCCGCCAAAATAAATCATATTTCAGTTATAAACACAGGGAATTGTCAAGTTACCTCCCTTCGATTTTTCGAACATACCTTTAATATACATATATACAAGGGGTACAACTGCGTTTACTAAACCACTTCATCTAGATTTATTATTTTGTGACTCACAAAAAAATCTGATACCCTGGTGGCACTTTAATCCATTAAACATAACTCTTCGAGCTATGAATGTTAAATTTTTCAAAGCGCACACCATTAATACGATTAAATTATCAAAAACATCAAAAACAGCACAAAAATCTCAACTCGGACAAGTTTGTGCACAGTTGAACAGAATGAAAATTGCTAAAATTTCAATGGTACGTCGATTTTAGCATGATTTACTCCGTGTTAGATTGTGTTTTTCGCTTCACTAACTATATAAATACAAAAAACCGTGCCAATTATCACCTGTCATGAAATAAAACGAATATCTGTACACTTTTTATCTGATTTAAGCTTGAAAAAATTATTCTCACAACCATTTTAAGTAATACGTCACAAACATAATAATCTAATTAGTTAAACAATTTCTGATTCGACGAACCGTAAGGGAATTTTCCTATTTTCAAACGAGACAACCAAAATACTGCGAAAAAGTCGAAATCTTCCAAATTTGATACAGTGAATTACTCGGAAGTCTTGGCGATTTTCGTTTGCAAAATTAACCAATCAAAAAGTTTCTTACAAGTTTCTTGAATAAATTAAGGATACCGGCTACAACATCTGATTACCAAATAGAGTTTGTCAACTTCGCTTTTAATGACTTGCAAGTGTTTCTGTCAAGGTGGAGAGTTATATTTATTACATTTTTATTCAATAATATTGTTTTTCTGAAATGTTTTCTTTGATTGGGGTGAATAGGTTAATTTGAAATATGAAAATGAATCGATTTTTCTCGAGATTTGTCGATTTCATCTGTGCACAAACTTGTCCGAGTTGAGATTTCTGTGTCGTTTTTGATGTTTTCGATAATATAATCGTATTTATGGTCTACGCTATGAAGCATTTAATATTCATAGCTTGACGAGTTATGTTTAATCGATTTAATCGTGCCGTTAAAGTGCCACCAGGGTATCGGTATTTTTTGTGAGTCACAAAATAATAAATCTAGATGAAGTGGTCAAGTAAATGCAGTTGTACCCCTTGTATATCAGTATATAAAAGGTATGTTTGAAAAATCAAAGGGAGGTAACTTGAAAATTCCCTGTGGTTATAAACGGCACGCTTTAAACATGTTACGCAATTTATAAATTAACTCTAGTTAATGAAACCTTAACAGAAGACCAAAGTTATGACACTTGACAGCCGTTCTCTAGAAATGGTTACCATTTTGAAAAACACGTGTCTCCAGGTTATATACGACTATATACTCAACGTGAAACAACACTTATGGTTTTAATCATTTGGAAATGTTAACTTAGATTGTTGTTGCTAAAGTGGTACAAAAGAAACATTGAAAACTTACGCCTTTTGGCAAAAGTTTGCTCAGCAAAAACTTCAAAAAGTAGAAAAATGCTGTGTCTCCAGCTCTATTTTTAATATTTGCTTTGAAAATAATTAATCTAAGGTTTGTTATTGATTGTAATATGTATTTATTTTCCATATATGGGTAGTGAATTGTATGATTTTAAAGATATTCTACTGATACGAATATGAAATTCTAAGATTTTCCACATTTTAGGGTTGTCTCCAAAACAGTCCTATGCTACCGTAACTATTTTTGCATGGTTAAATTACTTTCCAAAAGGTGTTGTTGTTAATTGTTAAACCGTTTACTAATACTACAAAGAGTCAAATATCGTGGGAAACAAAGATTGAATCTTATCTGTCCAAAGGAGAATGAACAAATTAACTCCAAACTCAAATTTTTAAATGTTGCATTTAAGAAACTATGCTTCCATAGCGAGCGTAGCACAGTTGCTAGCGACATTATAGGTGTTTTACATTGAATTGTTGTTTGCCACTGTACATTGGTGTGATCAAGTTCAAGTAACGCGTACATTTATTGTTACTTCTATATTTATTGAGGAAAACTTCAACGGAACACAGGGATTCCGTAACGACTATTCTCCGTAACAAGTATTTGACATGCTATATGATATAATTTATGGAAGAAACAAACTGTTATTGTTTTCGATATTCCTCTTTTGATCATTTGATCATGTTAAAAGCAAAATTAGGCCTTAGCACTAACAATTACGGTACATGTGTAAGAAAAACATATTTTAGTGCAGGTACAGGATGAAGGATAAATATGAAATCTGTGTAATGGATGACTGTCATAGTTTTAATATTACAATTATTAATAAATTCATTGACATATTTCTTTAAGTGGAAAGAAAAAATGTTGATGTCTCTTTAATTGAAAATGAAAATTCATTTCGTTACGGAGTATAGAGGGCTTGTTACGGAACATACATTGTAATAATAACGATTTATGCGATCATTGAATTAAATTGAATGCATTTTACATTATCACAGTACTTTTACAACGTAAACAGACTAACTGGACGTTTTCCAGTCTTATATGATGAAAATGTTTGAAAATAGTTGCGTCCGTGGAGATTTTCATATTTGACACACTTGTATGTGTTTCAAATTTGTAACAAAACAATATTTGTGTAACCATTTCATGCAAAATTATGGTCATAACAACAATAAAGAATATTTAACAAATTGGCAATGTCTGAATCGAATTAACAATGATTCTTACACATTAAAACAATGACCTAAAAAAATCAGCATGTCTAAAGATTTGAGAACGTTGATATCATTCAAAAAGTCCATTTTATCTTGTGCGTTATCAGTTGAAATTTCCAGTTATTGCTTCTAAAAAAATGTCTTCACCACTGATGACCAATATCAACATGAGCACCCATCAGAGATGTTGCACAAAGACAATTTTAAACGTCTCTTGCACCTACGACACATATATTCAAAATCCGAATAAGACAGCTAGGAATTTCGGAACGCATAAAATATGATGGAATATCTTATCAAATTTCTTTAAAGCCCACATTTGCTAAGCTAACTTTAGATACCATACTATTTATTATTATTTAATGATATTCTTACTTTATTAACTTTTATCATGGGGTAAGAAAAAAGTAAATACCTTAATAAGTGATTGCAGTATTTTAATGAAAATAAAATATATTACAAAATAAATTTAGCAATACCAAAGTGTTTGCCAGTTCAATTTTAGAAATACTTCGTAAAAACACATATGACAAAACAGTTTCATTTTAGATATGTTTAGATTTTAGTGACATTAAAAACAGGTTTTACCTCACTAAATTGAATAGCAGAACACACGTGATATGTGTTAAAACAATGTTTTACACTTTTGAAAGATACGCTACTCTTTTATAAACAAAGTTTTACAGTTTACAGTTTTCTTTACCATATATTTCTGCCATTTATTGTCAGATCATTAGGAAACTTCATACAATGATAACATACCATGTGATGAACAGAATTAGACTGTAACCACAATTTTACCTGCCTTAATTATGGATTTTTTCCCTTTGTAATTTTTGCGTTAAAGTTTTTAATATGTTGGATATCTCTGTCATTTATGGTCAGATCTTGATGAAAATGCGGCTTTAATGTGGTTTCCACATTAAATTTCTTGTTACATGTACTATATATTTATTGTAAAATAAGGCCACTAGCCCATACACATAGACATTGATAAATGTTTTAATTATGTAGGGCAGTTGTCAGTCACTATCGAAAGTATGCGCTTAGTAGTTGATTAACAGCTAAATCCAGAGATTTAGCCTTTCCAGGAGGAGTGAGTAGGTTGACTGACCGCCGTTATATGACCTATACAATGTGTTGCTACGGCGTTAAACCCAACAAAAACAAACAAACAAATAAACTTGTTACGTAACTAGTTAACCACTTAATAAACTTGTTGGTTATGTGGTTATCTAGTGGCACATATATATGGCATCATTGACGGTATTATTGTTAAATATGTGTAATATATTATATTATACCATTGCAATATGACAATAAGGCTTCAAATCAAATAAAGGTGCAAAACAATCATTAATCAAATGTGTTCACTGTTTTCTTCCCCATATACGTGGCTCCCTAACTACCTATTTCCACCAAAGTTGATTGTAAAAACTTACAAATTTCAGCCCAAGGCAATAAGCAATGTCGCTGATAGGGTTCAAATCCTGCACCTATAGTATTCTACTTAACATTTCATCTACTTTACAAGTGGTCTACTGTTCCTGCTTAATCTACAAATGAAATTCTAGTTTAAATCAAAGGGAGCTTACCATGTACTAAAACTAGATTATTCCCCCTTGAATAATAAAAAACTCCCTAAAACAGTTTTGGTAACAATATCTCAGAAAACGTAGTTTTGGTTTTAAAATGTTAGCCAGTAATTTAAGAACATAACTTTTTGTCGAAAACAACAAATAATTATGTTAAATATCTAGCTATCGTCGCTGTCCTCATTTCATTATAATTTGACAATTATTGAAGACTAAACGACGCAAGAAACCCAGGCTATATTTACAAGTTATAAATTTTCCGTGTTTTCACATGTCCGTTCTTGTGAGACGATTCATTAAATTGTATAATCGACAAGTTTTTTTATGATCAGCTATTTTATCTATGTTATTGCATACATAAACAATCGGGGAACTTTAGTAGAGTATTTTATTGGTTGGTTTTCTAGTTATTTCACAGTTAAATATGAACATGACGTAATCAATTCATAATAATACCGAACATGAAGTGGTTTAATATTTGGCTACATCCGTGATTTGCTAAGCGTAGAAGTGTTTATAATAAACAAGTTATTTTTAAAAGTATCAGATGAAAAATACTGCTCGGTTCTGAATAAGCTCATGTAATTAGCTGAGGACTATTTATTTTACTAGGATATTTATTTTGTCGATTGCACATTAGACAACAATGGGTAAAGGAAAGGATGTGGCCGATTGGTGCGTGGGCTGCGGGGCTGCAGGTAATTATCTTTATTTTTTATTATTCTTATTGTCATCATTATTATCACAGTTATTGATATTATCATCGATGTCATTACCATCATCATTATTATCATCATCATCATTATATTATCATTACCATTAATATCAACATCATCACCATCATTACCATCATCAATTACCATCATTAGTATCAATATTATTATCATAAACTTTATAATATCATTAATAATTATCGATATCATTATCACTTTTATCTTCATCATCAACTGCAGCGCTATCAATATCATTATCACCATTACCATTATTATCATTATCATAACCGTTTTCATTATCATCATTATCATTATTGTTATCATTATCATCATCAATATCTTCAATTTTTCTTTTCCAAATTAATAATTTATTGTCACGTATTGTTTCAGCGTGTTGTTGCTTCTTAGTTTTATTGCTGTTTGGTTTAGTTGGACTTGGTATCGCCAAGATTGTCATGGGTAAGAGACTATTACATAACATTTCTGTAGATCAATAAAGAAATACATTAACCCCGCTGATTTAAATACTTGATAGTTGTTCGATCATCACAGTACATGAATACTCACTGCAGTACTTATGTACTCACTATCGTACAAATATCGAATATTTAAATCAGCGGGGTTAATTAATGCGCTTCTGACAGTTGAATAAAATTTAACAATAATGAAAGGAGAAGATGGCAAGTGTTGAATAAAGATACAATTGTATTTAAATAGTTGAAATATTTTGATGGTATATACTGCATTAAAATATGACGTTTAAACTATCTGTATGTCTATTAATCTTAAAGCTGTTTAAATTAGTTTGTAAATAATGAAAATAACTTGAACTTTGTAACACAAGGTTATCCGTCATGGAAGAAATGTTAGAAGTTTGCCTTTAGTTGTTGTTATAGAATAAAGATGTTAATATATACATGTACATACAAACAAACTTTTTGAACGGATGTTTTAACCACAGCCTCTTGAAATTTAAAATCATATATACGAGTCATTTGTAAAGTAGCACTTTTCACATGAACGACAAGTACATGTTTTTACTTGGGGGGACCCGGCAGCAACACATTAAATAGGTCATATCACGGTGGTCAGCCAACCTACTCACCGTTCATGGGAAGGCTAAATCTCTGGATTCAGCTGTTAGCCAGTTACTAGGCGCAAACTTCCCTCAGTGAACGACAAAAAGCCCTACATGACTTAGAATCAGGGATAGAAGGAAAAATTGCCGGAAAAAAAATGATTCATGACAAAACAAATCAATACTTTCAGGGTCTGTGTATATAGACGACTGTCCCCTAGAGAAGATGATACCGATATATCTAATAGTAAGCGGTGTGGCCCCTATATTATTTGGTGGCAACAGTCGTCGCAATGAGGACGAGGGAGAAGACAGCATCGGAAAAACCATATGTGGAGTTATTGGACTTTTGTTCAACATTGCATGGCTTATATGTGGTGAGTTAAACATTCCAACATGTCTTAGTTACCGTATGTATTCGAATATAAGCCGCTTTGCATATAAGTCGATTTGCATAATATAAGTCTCATGCGTATAAGTCAAACTGCCAACTTTCATATAAAAAGCATTCAGAAATCCTCGGCCATTCGCTACGAATAACCTCGGACATATTTAGACGCCATTTTGGAAAAACCGGTGTTGAAGTAAACATATACACGATCGTTAAGGCGATTACTGAAGTTTCGTTTTTAGTCCGTAAATTTGAAATAACACATTTCAATGATACCGATGAACAATATTTGGTTCAATTTAAAACAAAATAAATATGTTTAGACAAAGATATGTGTGTATACTAGAGGAACTATTTTGTGTAACCGTTACGTGCTTCGCCTCGTGTAGGTAGTAAAATCACTAAAATCCAGTGAAGACCTCCCACGAATCCTTCCCAGATTATTCATTCATGAAAGGTCCAGGAGTTCCGAATGATATAAAAAGCTGTTCTTATGTTTAATACATGTATTTCTTGGCTTATTATATAAGGCGAGTTATTCATTTCAACATCTTTCAGTCATTTTTCTATATACTAAGTACCGTATGTATTCGAGTATGAGTCCATTTGCATAGAAGTGTATTTGTGTAAAAGTTGAATTTGCCAAATTTCTGTCAAAAAGTTGTAGGCCTATATGTGCAATATTGCTATGCTTATATGTAGCGAGTAAAACTATGGTGGCATATTTCTGCCACAAGAAAAGCACATAACTAACAAGTTTATTAAGTTCGTATGTCGATATTTTGAAATATAAAAAAAAATATTGTACATTCAATATTTAGCATTTTTTTCTTTTTTCTCCCGACGGTTTTTTAATTATTAAATAAGTTCTAACCATCGTTTATTAATTCTGCAGGAAGTGTTTGGGTGTATCCAAACTACGAAAAGGTGAATTCAGATCTTCAGCCTTGTACAGCCAACGTGACAACAAATTGCCTCCACGGAACTTGCGACAAGTCTTTGTTTACATTCGCCTTTGCCATGGTGACCATTGATTGGGTGCTGATATGCCTCTGGGTGACTGTAATCGGATGTGCTCTGTCCAGATATTGTTGTAAAGGTTAAAGTTGACGTCAGTCTGGTTTACGTTTTTAATATTTAGTATATATAGTCACGTGATTTACAACAACAACAAAGATTTGTTTTCACCGATAACTCTTTTAAGAAAAATAATTTAGTGACATATAACAGCTCATAAATGAAATGTAACCTTTCTTTCCCGTAAATTTCAATCGGTTCCTGTAAGTTTTTATCGTTAGCTCCAAATGTTGTGCACAAAATTTGAATCGAGTTGTATACTAGCATAGGCGGATCTAGCGCAGGGGTCGGGGGTATCCGAAACCCCCTGGAATTCCTAAAATGTACCATTTCTTCACTGTAAGTCATTTTAAAGTACTTGTAGCATGTAACAAATTTTCTCGGTGCTTAACATAGCTGTATCCGTTATTTAGTTTTTGTTTTATTAATATGTTGCGTTATTCTGCAAACAGTGTATAATGTGGTTGTAGTTGGAAAGTTTGAAACCCCCCCCCCCCCGGGAAACAAAATCGGACCCTCTAGAAAAAATCCTGGATCCGCCCCTGACTAGGCCTTGTTCAAAAATAACTTGTTCCTTTGATTCAAAGTAAACAAATGCAACTCTCATGTTAATATGTGCATTTTTTGGAAAATGCAATGAACTAGTTATTGTATGAATAGTATGCAGTATTTGATTTTTGTTTTGTTTTTGGATAAGGAAAGAATTTGAAAAAAAAAAGAGAGTTTATTAACAATTTGAAGAACAATTGACTGTAAACCCTATTTTCCCTGATTCCCTGAAGAAAAGTAAGTTTCAGTTGATTTTTGAAAAAGCCAGCTCCAAGAGTTTAAAGTACAAGAGTTTATTTCAATCAAAATATAATAAAATATAATATTTATGTATAAGGTCAGAAATGACCCATAAACATAGTATTACTACAATTTATAATGTATAGTTAATATATAGTTTATATAATGGTAGAGACATATATAATAATTTATTGTAAACATGCATTAAAATGTATCGTCATATAGAGCTCATAGTATAGAAACTACTGGTTTAAACAAAAATATCAAGATAATGTTTGCATATTAAGTTATTACATGTATTGCAATTTAACTCCAGAACAGGGCAAAATATATACTTTTTTAACCCAGGTTATGTACGGCATGGGTTAAACCATAAACAAGTCATAGCTTTTCTTTTGCGTTTTAGAAACAGACGACACTGGTTATTTTTAGTGATTACGCAATGAAAAACTGATGGAATTCCATTATATTTTAATCAGCCAGTCATATGCTTGATGACACGCATGGCTACAAGTTAATAATATATAATACTTATAAAGTATAAAGTTTTATACATCTTAAACGTGTCAGTATTTATTATAATTGGGCTGTTATAGTTTTATTCACTTTGATAAATGAGTATGTTGACACACAGCAAGCTTAGCATTTGGATACTAAACAAGCACTCCATGTCTCATGACATTTTGTACCCCAACTTTTTAATGTTGTGTATATGTTTCTTAATCGTACCTCGCGTGTTTTTGTTCATAATTTGTTTAAATGTATATTTCATATATAATTAATGTTGTTTTTTCTAATTGTCATTTACATATTTATACATGATAAAGTCAATCATTTTATTTTTTTGTTTTTTGTTCATTTTTTACGATTATCTTTTTGTTATAAACTGGACACACAGGGAACGCGCCTATTAAATTTCATGACCACTTCAGCTCTGGTTGTGCCTTGTATACTAAGGTTTCGGATATGACAATTCATTTTACATGGTTTACGAGTGGATGATTTTGGATAAGTTTCAATGAGATTGAATACAGCATATTAGGGCTGTCACGATATACCGGTATACCGGTATATTGCACTACGCAGCTACAGCAATACGTATCGCGGAACGATTTTAATGTACCGGTATTTCGCGATATTTTTATTTCATTGGAAAGTTTTTTCTTTCGCGAAATAATAGTAGCGAAACGTCAGTTTTTTTTATTGTTCATTCGATCAACCTGAAGTTGCAAGAATTTAACCGATTGGGGCTTGTCTCAGTCCTAAATTACTGAATACTTAGAGGCTCGATGTTATCAGTAGTAGCATATAAGATTTGCAATTTTTCTGCTAAATACACCGGGGGACAACGAATCTAAAAGCCCGTAATATATCGTGTACGTATCGCGATACGATGACAGCGTATTGCAATATATCACGGTACGCTTCTGGTGTATCGTGACAGCCCTACAACATATGAAAACAGGAAGTCACTCATTAATTACATCACAACAACAAAAATAACATTTTAGTGATTTCCAATGATGTGTCAAATATTTATGTGGAAAACCACTATGATAATAAATGAGGAAGTTACATATATTGACTGTGCTTTGATCATGCACATACTACTTGTTTTATCAATGTAATTGAGGGGGCGGTATGATTTCATGTTTGTCATAAAAATACTAAGTGGGTTGCGTACATGTTTTTATGTATAATTGACTATTGTATGCTGAGATAAGCAAAGTTGTAAGCTGAGATAAGCCAAAATGATTATAAAAGATTTAATGTCAAAGTAAAAAAAAATGAAGGGGGGGGGGATTTGCTTATTCCAGCTATGTAAATAATTATGTCATGTTTTTTATAATAATGTTTCATTATATGCTTCATTTATAATTATGTTTAATAAAAGACAAGATAATCATTCAATTTGGTCTTTGTCAATTTCATCATTTCTTCATACGACCTTCTAAACATTGGTAGAGGTTTTGCTTCAGAAAGGTCAAAACGAAACCATATTTATACGACAAACATTTCGACGAAGTATTACACATTTCCATGTTATGTTATATTGTCTTAATTTTGTCGCATTTTATCTTTTTATGTGGCGTCCCGCGGGACGTAGATACAACAAAAAGACCGTTTCGTCGTACTTCCATGTTTTTATGTGGCGCCCCGCGGGACGAAAATGAAATATGGCAGAACTCAACCACCTTATCAATGAGATGTTTGAATATTTGATACACAAAATAACAAAGTGAAACAGGGAAGTGTTGTTATTATGTCATCATCAGTGAAATTATAAACATTCTGTGCGGTACTATTGTGTTATCTGAGGATTGTTTAGGAAAAAACAACTTGAAGTTTGAACCAGGAAGTAAAATTCACTGCATGTGCTTTGATCATACGCTTGTCCATTGTTCGTTGCATTATTGTAACATTCATTATAAAAACTTTATAACATTATATTGTAATTAAGTTTTCAACTGTCAGTGGTACAAACATGAACCCCACTGATTTAAATACTCGATTTTGTTTGATTACCCCCGTATATTGATAAGGATTTGATAACTCCATTATCTATCGACTGTGAGCACAGAAGTACTGTAGTGAGTATTTAAATCCGCAAGGTTAGTGTATGTGTCACAAAGTTTTGAATAAAATTTAACCATATCTGTATTAAATAATTTTTATGTTTGAATGTTGTTTGCTTCATGTTATGTTTAAGTTTCCAATACGATATTTACATTTATGAATAATAATTTCAATTATAAGAACGGATACGCCCACTATTATCCCTAAACAACAGACATAAAAGGCACTTTGAACGTCTTCAAGAGAGAACGGTTTAGTCTCAGTCATGATGTTACCAAAACAAAAGTTCGCCTTTGGCCACCATTTTTGTTTCCATATTTGTAGAAGTCCGCCTTCATGTATTTTCATCATACTGTGAAAGATATACAAGATATGAGTGAATGTTTTAACTTGATGCGTCATTGTCAAAGAACAAATTTTTACTTTGTTTAACGCCGTAACAACACAATTTAGGTCATTTTACGGCGTCCAGCGCATCTAACCTAGCTTTTCTGGACCTTTGTTTATTACCAGTACTCACCTACCCTTTCACAAGACCGGAAACTTCTCCATATTATCTAATCAATAGAGAAAAATTGACATTATTGGCAAATTTTCATGGAAGGGTATAACCTCCCCGGATGGGATTGAACCCGTACCCCCTTCGGGACACGAGTTTCCAAATCCTGGCGCGCTACCAACTGCGCTATCGACCCGGGTTCAAAGTACAAGGACAGGCTATGTTTATAAATCAATTTAATAAACATGGCATGCTATTGTACGTGTAATCATAGATTCATCGGTTTATGGGGGAAAACACGTATTGTGGTACAGTCTCAGTGTTTATTCTTATGAAAACAACATTAATTGTTGAGTATGTGTGGCTCAGTAAATAAGAGTTTAGATATTACTCACTTGTTTTTTAATAATAGAATATTTCTAACTATATTCATTTCTCCCTGTTTTTGTAAGTTAGACTCGTCTTTTGTTAAATTGACACACCAACTTAAAGCATTTACCAATAACTGTGAAAGTTACTTTGTACTGCAGGGGAAAACCAAAATATTTAAATTCCGGATATTAAAGTCTATTAAATATACGTAAAAGTCACAGACCGCCACTTAAATTGTAAGTGCTAATAATTGACTCAAAATGAAACAAAGTAATCTACTCACTGTTGTGAAAATACCGGAGCATGTGGAGAGTTATTGATAAATCCAAAGGCATAAGACATTGGCATAAACATTTCTTTCGTTGTCATTAAAGCACATTCTTCCACCATCGCTAGTTCTATAGATGTTTTATCCCCTGATGTATAAACATGTTTAAATATAATTATAGATAATACAAAAATGTATCCAAATTCATTTAAAACCGGTTAAAGTTAGTGTAAGAAAAAGTTAAAGTGCATTTTAAAGTGCATGGACTTTTGTAAGCATGTTTACAGTTTAGTCGACTTTACAAATCTGTTAATATATTAACTTTATTATGTATATTTGCTATTTGGGCCGGAGGCCTATATTACTTAATAAATCTTTGTATTTTGTACTATAACCTTTGACCATTGAAATCACCTTCAGACAAATAATTCCTCGCAGTACCCATTTTACACCTGGATGGAGTGGAGCAACTGTAGTTAAATGTCTTGATCAAGGAAATCAGCAATGCTCCTAGCGGAACACACCTACTATTCAACAAGGCCAAAAATTCTCAATATACCTAAATCAGTGAAGGGTGTGTCCTGTCCGGGGGGCTCGAACCAGCAACACCTTCAGGGATCTAGAAACGAATCTTGCGCAAAGCTTATTGTTCCCTGGATCCGGTGCAGCGACTTTTAGGAGATGGATAAATGAAATAATAATTATTTTATACCTATCCAGACGTAGTTTCCTTTCATGACTTTTTTAATCTGAGCATCCACGCTGGTATTCAGCACGTCAGGGTCAGATTTACTAAATTCAATCATGCTATCACCAACAGCTCGAAACGTTGGGTTCGTTGACGTCTGAAATATTGAAATGAAGTACACTTAAGTTTCACTTGTGAGGCCACTTTATTTCTTTACACGCATGTAATTATTAATGGACCTTAGTAATGACTTTACCAATTGGCAATTAACTATTTAACAAAGATTTACAGATTCAATTTGTCCCATAAACAAAGTGTTAAAAAAATAGCACGTGGCTGTGTTTGAGGGGAAATATTTTTATATATAAATCAAAAGGTCAATTCGGTAATAAAATTGTATTTATTATTATAAATACCCACGTATAAATCAATTTTACAAACATGGCCTGTCTTTTGTACTTTATTTTATTGTCTCATTCGTTTATGTGTTCACACATAAGTCCATGATATTGTGGAACAGTTTCAAAGTATTTATGCTAATGAAATCAAAATTAATTGTTCAGTACTTGCGGCTAGAGTGTAGATATAACTCACGTGCGCTATACAGATAATTATAGAATATTTCTGAATATATTCATTCTTCCCTGTTTTTAAAGTAGACTCGTTTTTTCGCACGATTGACACGCCAAATACTTTTGCACAACAAATAGTTGCCTTTTAATGTAATAAGCTTTTCAACCATTTATGTTTGTGGATACTTTATTGGCTGCCTTAGTAAGTGCAAAATCTAGCCATTTCTGAGTTTCATGGAACTGATGAAAACTCATGGATATATCTCTCCTGAACAAATTGGTACATGTCTTAGCTCATATTTTTGGGGGAGACCCTTGGTAAATAAATCAATAACATTAATGGTTTCCTACATTTTACTTCGCTGTCTCTTGCTTTGCAAGTTGCATCATGTATTTTATGTTATCTTAACGATCCGTACTTCCCTCCCTCGCTAGTTCCAACCATGCATTGGCCGATTTGTATCACAAATTGAAAAAAAACCACTTACTCGGAGTATCATCTCCCAGCCTGTGGCACCCAAAGTTCCCCATTTATAGGAATTCTTCAACTCGACCATTTCTGCCAAAGTATTAAATGGCGGAGTTTCCTTGGTTACGGTTAGAAAAGCAATCAAGTTGCCACAATAAGTTCCCACGATAATTATACAAAATAACCACCAAAAACTGACCAGAGTTCGTCCTGACATGGAGTACGGTAAGTGAACGCCACCTGTGAAAAAAACAAGTTATTTTCGGTCACTTGAATATATAGTTTAAATACAAAGACGAGTAGCCAAAGCATATCGCTACTTATCGCTTGGCGCCCTGGTATCCTTAATTTAATGTCACACACTTATTCCTTTTGTTGTATGAAGGGTACCAGAGCCAAAGCAGCGATACGTAGCAATATGCTTAGGCAACACTGTATCGGTTACGTAATGATATATTCAAAATAAAAAGGTCGCCGTAAACTCATAACATGAATCCGCCAACAAACTAGCAAATGTATATGGAAGAAATCCGCTAATGCAAACCTACACGTTCGATTATGACGACAGAAAGTTATCAGAATACTGATTCTTTTAGTACATTGTATCTAATGTTTATACAATGTATATTTTTTTCGATAATATCACACATTATTTTGTGATCGAAAAATTACAAATTGCAGTTCTCTATCAAAAGGGAGATAATAACTCATTAACATTTATCATTAAATATTTTGCGACAAAATGTTCCGTTGTAATTGTAATACATGCAAAATTGTTAGATAGGAACATTAACTCCTTAGACCTACAGAACCAGTATAAATGACGTCAGTTACAGCAGATGGCGTCACGAAATGTCACGTGATAACCAATATAGATTAACAGTTACCTTGACAAAGTAGAGCACCATACATATACCAGAATGCACTATGCCACGTGTCCAGTCCGCCATATTTGTTTTTTATTTTTAAATGCTCTTTAGTATCATAATAAGGATTCGATCTTTCCATCAGGAATGCTATGGCAGATACAAATATTAAAGCGACACCTGAAATGATAATTAATGAAAACTAAAATTGGTGTGTGTCATGTATTTAGGAGCAGCAGTCAAGAGATGTAGGCCTCGAGCATATCTAAATTTTTTATTTGGAGTACCAATCTAACAAAAGATTATTCAAACGACCATAAACAAGAAGGTGTAAATGTATTCAGAAATATCCATTATTATCTATGTAAAACAAATGAATAATATCTACACTCTTATCTACTGAACCACATATTCTGAACAATTAATTTTGTTTTCAAAAAATAAATACTTTGAAACTGTATCACAATATCGCGGACTTACGTGTTTTCCCAATAAACGAATGTGTCCAAACTTAAAGTACAATAACACGCCAAGTTTTGTAAATTCATTTATACACATTATATTGTTCAAATATCGCTGTTATGGGACATGCTTGTTTGACATATTTTCAAACAAGAAAATGGAAAATGACCGATCATTTCCGAATGCAATAGTCCATAAGGAACAGAGCCAAGGACGATCAAATGTAGGATAAAGTAATGGATTGTAAAAAAAGAAACATAAAACTCTTAAAATCGTTCGACTTATACGGACAATAAAACTTACCTATTGATATCAGAACTTGCCATTTAAACGGATCAAGAAGTCTTCTCCATTTAGATGCAAGGGGATCAGGTTTTCTCACAATGACTGTAGTATATTCATAGAAAAAAGGATAACTAAAGTCCATGACTTGGTGCCTCTCTGGTTGCTCTGACAACGGTGCAGCCGTAATGTCAATTTCCTGTTCATAAAATAAGTATTGAGACTGAGTGAAATTTTAAAGACGAGTTCTTGTGAATTAGCTATTAAAGCTAAATGTAAGTTAAATTGAAGACTTAATGATGTTTTAATCGGCTCTCTTATAAAGGAGTTATATATAATCGAAGACACTAATTGTGCTCTTGCAAATTAATTAGATGTTAAATAGCTTTTAGAATTTTATCTTGTCTTATTAGTAAGACAAATGTGGCATTGAGATAAAATGTTAATAGGCCTACAATTACTTCATACTGAGCATTGAATATTTTATCTGCTGTATAGTCATAAACATAGTGCAATAAGCAATTAATCAATTGATCAATTGATTTCTTACGTCATTATGAGATTTATGGTGTCATAAAAAGCACAGTAGATATTTATTTAATTATCCATCTGTTTACGGATGATAATAATTTACATGATAATTAATCAAATTAACATTAATCTCTCTCATGTGTTTCATAATTTGTTTTATTTTGACGCGATGAGTTTAAAGCAGGAAAGGTCATTGGCTCTGTCTATAATTGTGTGCCATTTGTTATACTTACTTTTCGTTGTAATAGCCCAACAAGACCATTAAATGTGAAGTAATATTTTGTTACAGAAACTTTTCGTTGTAATTGTCCCACAATATCTTTAAATGAAATCGTATCATTTGTTACAGTAACTTTTTCCAATATGGCCATTAAATGTAAAGTTATCTTGTGTTACACTAACGTTTCGTTGTAATTGTCCAACAAGACCATTACATGTAAAGTTATCTTGTGTTACACTTACTTTTTGTTGTAATTGTCCAACAAGACCATTACATGTAAAGTTATCTTGTGTTACACTTACTTTTTGTTGTAATTGTCCAACAAGACCATTACATGTAAAGTTATCTTGTGTTACACTAACGTTTCGTTGTAATTGTACAACAAGACCATTACATGTAAAGTTATCATTCGTTTTACTTACTTTTCGTTGTAATTGCCAAAAAAGGCTATTTAATGTGAAGTGTTATTTTGTTACACTTACATTTCGTTGTAATTGTCCAATAAGGCCATTATATGTACGGTTTTCGTTTGTAACACTTACTTTTCGTTGTAATTGTCCTACAAGACCATTAAAGGTGAAGTTTTCTACGCTATCATAGTCACCCCAGTAACCGTCGGGTGGCTCCATGATGGAGTATCTGTTAATATACATATAATACAGAAATACACTTTTTACTAAATACTTAAGTATAATGAAGTAATTGTCACGACCCGGAGATATCACATTTTTCATTGATTAACCCACACTATATCAGGCTTGAGTAGAAATATTTTTAGTTTTTGAGTATCGGTCAATTTAGTCTGGAATACCTGCCCCTTACCACTATCGTTATCGGTTCAGGCAAGCCGTGATCATGGCGGCCTCCTCAGTTATTATTCAGGTATTAGGTTTTCTTGATCTTGCATGATTATTTGCTGAAGATAGTTACTTTAGTTGGAGTTCGATACTGTATAGGTCATTCGCTTTCGATTTTTCTGATTACACGTATATTAAGCAAACGATTTACACAAACATGTCTCACTTGAACACAATTCGGACGTGGATTAGTCTCGTTAGAATTTCGGGTACTTTATTTAGCGTAAATGTAACCGAACAACTAAATGACCATATTCTCGCCAGGCGAGCTCAGTTGGTAGCTTACAAGTCTACTGATCGAGTGGTCGTACATTCGATTCCACAGGGCATACTTTCGTGGAGTTTTGTTATGAAAACATTTCTACGAACATTCTCCTTCCTACCACTGATTTTAAATCATGTAAGACAGTTATAAGTCACTGGCACAAGAATATGAGCCAAATAACAGCTTAACAAGTAAATCCAGAGATTTAGTATTTTTAGGAATTGTGAATAGTTTGCCTGACCAACGTGATGTGACCTTTACATTGAGTTGCTATGGTGGTAAACCCAACCAAGAAATGGTTATGTCCCCATAATAACCACACCACAGTCACAACAATATTTCATTATGATTAATGGTTCTTACGTAAAGTTGAGAATACGAGACAGCTCCTTTAAGAGATCAATACAAAATCCTTCATACGTAACTGTACCATTGGTTATTTTCTTGATGACAAATGGCGGATACTGTAACAAAAACAGAAATACTTTTTGTAAATTGTTATAAGGTTTTTGGATAATAGCTAAAAGTTCGTGTGCGGTTTAAATACAGCTTCCATTTGCATGTTCAACCAACTTTATAATTTTGTACGATAACCCCATATCATTTGAATTACCTTTAGGCAGGCGATCCCTCACAGTACCTGTTTACATCTGGTTCGAGTGGAACAACTGTATATTGTTGATAAACTTCTTGCTCAATGAAATATGCAGTGCCCCTTGCATCGTTCGAACCCTAGGCCCACGTCTTACTACTGGACCATTGCTCCTTACATTTTGGAATTTTTGGTGTGAGGGATAAGTAAAGGTATGTACTAGCTCAAGGGTTTGATTTTATGAGTTTTTTACGTTTTAAATTGAATTTCCAGTAGGTCAAATAGAAGCGTAGGTCGTTGTTAGCTGGAACAACTCGGGGATCTTACACGAAAATATGCCTCGGATATTAGAAGAGGTACATGTAGTTGCAAATTATATTAAGATAATGATTTGTTTTCGGAATTCCCATCTTTTTTGCTCGAGGTATATGGGCGCAGAAAGTCGTCGAGTAAATCCGAATGGGTCAATGTAAATCACTTACAGGTAAAGTTGAAACCAGGAATTCTCTCATGTTGTAGCCATAGTTTATATTAGGAAATATATATGAATTTAGGACGATATTTCCATCTATTGTTACGTAACCAACACTGTTGAATCCTCGTCCATTTTGTGTCCATAACAATGTATCTATTTTATAGCCTGTACATATACAACTTGGCGTCTGAAATAATAACGGCAACAACCATTCAACTAAATTGTTGGAACGATGTCTCTACATCGTTCCTATGGTAACAGTAGAGAATAAGACTTATCGTTTCATGCTTCAACAATTTTAAACAAAGACGAAGAGGCGTAGTTTAAGCGTGACATCTCATTTTACTATAAGTATGATAGTATTATATTATCCCCCTTTGTTTCGTTCACAGATGTATATTTACCTTAGCAATTATAATTACTTTGACTTTCAAAATATAAAAAAATCTACAATACATGATTGAAAGCTTTAAGCTTCGAATCCTACATGTACCGCTTTTGTTTCTAAAACACTTCTAAAAAACTCTGAGCCCAAATTGAGTATTTGAAGAATGATTCAATTATAAAAAGAACGCTCTGCGACTTGTGTTTGTGTTCATATGCCGAACTATTTCCCTGCGCGGATGCAAATCGCGGAAATTTGTGATGAGTTGAATGTCTAAGTTGGAGATGTTTACATAGTATATGTACACAATGTTAAGGATGCCCTCCTATAATTGAATTATTGTTTTACCTGCAACAAACGTTCTATAACCACTGTAGTAAAATTGTGACGTTCGTCCGTCTGTATCAATCTGTTAACGTCGTATGCAATACCACGTAGTGTTTCGTAAAAATCCTAAAATAAATAAGAAGACCGTACATACATGCATATTAATTGCTCCTACGAGATCTAAGCACTATGGGTATTATGTATTATAAACCACAAGCACATGGTAATGTTAACGTTTTTAGCTTACCACTATAACTCATTCAGATTTGTTTCGAAAGTGTTTCTAATTGCAAATGATTGGACTTCAGTTGTTCATAATCTGCGTTTTATGCAACAATAAAGTTACTTTGTTTGGAAATGTCAACCTAACGGTAGTTATTTAGAATGGAACGAAATGCACACAGAAGCCTAACCAAATATCATGAGCAGGACGACTGACCACCGTTGAATGAAACTTATAATCGTTGTCGAAGTTTGAAAATGAGTGTCTTACCAGTGCATTTCGTGTCTCGGTAGGAAAAGCAATGATAGCTACATTGTCTAGATCTTTAGCAGATTCTTTTAAAGTATTATATATACATGTACAGTAATCATAACCAATTATGAACCATCTTGAAAACTTCTTCAGTAATGTCTTCTTTCCAGAGTTTTTTTGGTCAAAATTATTCGCCTTGAATAGAAAATAAAACAGAGAATATGATAAAAATTTCAGAAGATATTTATTTGCAAAAGTTTTCCAAGGAATTTAGAGCTGTAAGTAGTCCGTACAACAATTCGGTACAGCATATCAATTTGCTTATGGTTATGCGCGTTTATAACGTTCTTCATAAAATCGTTTAACTCTTTAGAATGTTTTCTTTACAATATTAAATGGTCGAACTCTTTCGATTGTTGTATATACATCGTATAACGGTATAACTCTGGACTTTTGTCTATACCAATAAACCTGTCTACCTATTTAAGATGATATTTACATGCTTTTACATGCTCAAATTCCACAGACTCTAGCAAATAAATTACGGAATTGTTTATACACACTTATAAACTATCGCCGTATGATAGCGTCAAACGTTTTGGAGTAAATTCAATTACTATTCAAATTTTGGCTCGACCATTAAAGAACCGACAGTCACAGTACTTTGATTCACTTACCGTATTTAGTATGAGAGTAGCGTAGTATATTTTACATACAACTATAATGTTCATATCATTATTGATTGGTTCTGTGTCTACTCTTTTGTCATACATTGTATGTAGCAAATGGTGTAAATCTTTCACGTATTCTATGTTAAACATAGCAAATAGTATCCCTTTCTTTGACAGTAAATCTACTAGCACCGTTGTCTCAAACTCTGAAAGCAAAAATTGGCAATATTTTTCGGGGGGTTGCGGTACTTTTCAGAACAACTATAGTCCGTTTTTTTCTTATCTGTCAAAGTTTGAATAATTTCACGGTGATTGAATACACACTATATCGCAATATCCCGAGTGCTATACAAAGAACACGAAGTCACCGTGAAATTATTCATGTTTTTGACAGTTGAGAAAAAACGATCGAACTATATTATTAATTCACTAATTTTCATGATAGCGTTTGTTCTTACTTAACTGCTATGCACCAAATCAATTATCTTTGCGTTTATTGCATTTAAAATATACAGGAAATCGTCTGATGAAAAAGTAAAACAATTTCCTTGCTTTCACAAGAGGCAAAGGCATTAATTAATTAAAACAATTAAATCGTTTAGAGTATGATTGAGTATGATTAAGAAATCGTAAACGCCGGGGATTCCGAAACATTTCGTAAAATGCTAGATTACATTACTCAATAAAACAAGATAATGATTGAGTATCATTGGTATATGTATATGAAATGAGAAAAGCAAACATTGTGTCAATAACTTTATTAATTATTCTGACTTTAAATATCCTCAGTTTAAACAAATATTTTTCAGTGAAGTTACCAGATTCTTAACATGCAATAAGCTTACACCAGACTCATGATTCTTCAACAAAAAAGATTTTAAAATCCGCCCTAAAATGTTAGAAGTTCGATACAAATGCATATACGTGTATACAGTGCCATCCAAAATTACCTTTACACTTTCAAAAAAGCTGGTTTTCCATTCGCAGAATTAAATCTTATTTAGATGTATTTTTGTATTGGTACAGTACGTTATATTAGATTGTTACATTTCAAAGAGGAGTAATGATACTTTATACTACTGCAATTGTTATACAAGTACATGTATCTACATATATGTTTTTAATCTATCAAGTATTGGTAACAAATAATGTACAAATCATACATTTACAGTAGTGTACAGGTAATTCTGGATGGAACTTCATCCTTACCGCTCAGTACTCGGGGACCGGAACACAGACTCGAGAAAACAATTTCTCGGACTACATTTATAACGATATCGTAAAAAGCCATCCGCATGAGGTTTTGTAGTACTTTTAATAGGAATGGTTCGGTTTTGTGCGTAATAGTTAATGCAAATTGATGAAACTACTAGCTGTTAATTACGTCCGATACCCTTAAAGAGCATCATCCGATTATATGATTCATGATAATTATGAACGTAAATTATTTATCTGAGGAAATTGGAAAACTATGATGACCATGTAAAAGATGTTTAATCTGTGAGAGACGGAAATTATGAAATACAAATCATTACATCAAAATTAAATAACATCAAAACATATTGTATGGTCCATCATCTATTATTTTAGCACGCAAGTCTACTGATCGAGGGATCGTGCGTTCGATTACCGGGCGGGGCATACTATCGTGGAGCTTGGTCATGAAATAATTTCTACGGCCATTCTCCCTCCTACTAATGATTTTTAATTATGTAGGGCAGTTGTCAGTCACTGACAAAAGTATGCGTTTAGTAGTTGGTTAACAGCTAAATCCAGAGATTTTTCCTTTCCAGGAGGAGTGAGTAGGTTGACTGGCCGCCTTTATATGACCTATACAATGTGTTGCCACGGTGTTAAACCCAACAAACAAACAATCAATTATTTTATCGACAGCTGGTACTATAATAACATTTCCTATGATTTTAACTGCAACGTCGAAGTACTTTCGAGTTAACGACAAAACGTTTGGTATAAGTTGTTGCGTGCTTCGTCTGTGCTTCGCCTCGCGTATGTAGCATATACTCAATATTATCTGTGGCTACCCCCTGAATCTATCTGATTAATTTTCAATTGTATAAACTGAAAACGAATCATTAAACAACACTTAAACGATGGCGGTATTGTTTACTTCAATACCTGATAAAACGTTTGATTTGATAATGTGACGCAAAAGTAGTCCCCAAATGGCGTCTAAATATGTCCGAGACTATTCTTAGTAAATGGCCGAGAAGTTCCGAATGATAACCTAATGTATAAAAGTTTTAAAAAGCAATCTTGGGATAACTTACCTGTACTTGTTTCGTAAAATATGATTACATGTTTCCATGACAACGAAATTATTGGTGCTAAAACTGCTTTCGGTATAATAGAAGACATATGTATAAAACTGAAACATATAATCAAATTATATCAATCATTATTTGTAACAAATTATAACCTCTCAATATGAACCCGCCTCTATGGGCGTGTTATGGAGTTTTAAATCTCTTATATAAAGGCTAACATAGTTTATGGACTGAAAGGAAAATAGACATGAAATTGGTACAAGTGTTAGTTCGAACACCTCTTAAGTAAAAATTGCAGTTTTCGCGGAAATATGTTAATAAAATTACATTTCAAAAGAGCTAGTAGATCGAAACTAAAAACAGACTCAGGTTTTCAACTTTTCAGAACTATAGTTTTATCACAGTAAGTTTAACATGATGTCTTACGACAGAAAACAAACTTCCTTCAAATAACATAATTAAGATCTAAAACGATTTTTTGCCAAACGATATGGAGCCAAGTTAACAATACATAAAAAATGTTTGCTCCTATGAGAGAACACCCATTGTTTAAAAAATGGACATTGTGTCTCGAATGCATTAAATATTTTAAGACAATAGTTATGTCTGCCTGTACATAGATGTTATATATTGTCCTCCAAAAATTCCTTCACATTACAATAAATTAAATTGCTACTAATTCCGAGTTTAAGTTTGAAGAATCATTATGTCATTGTATATTTCATTCATTATTCATTCAATGAGAAAACATATAATTGGTACATTTTATTTCATTAGTTGCTGTAACTGTTATCACTCAGCCTTCGAAAATTCGGTCAATTTATCTAAATGAACCATTATCAAGTTTGAGGTATTTTTGTTAATTTACGTTTTGAAAGATGTACTGATTAAAAAAGCAAACTGAAAACATACATTTAACAATAAACTGCTTTTACAATTTTTGAAACTCCATTTAGTTCAGTGTAAATTGTGAATGTGTGAATGAACTTTTGGAGGGCAGTGATGTAAAGTGTCTGCCTGTATGTACCTAGATGTTATATATACCTTTGTTGCTCCGTTTGTATTCTCTGATCTTGGATACAATATAATGAACTAATATATTCACATTTCTTATCACAATCTTTATTGCTCCGTAATCCAATCTGAAAAATATTGCATCTTTTTAATCATTATTATACAGAAAATCAAAATAAATCTACCTAATTCAATCTCCAGTGGATTACTAGACCATAACAAGACTATCAATTTTAATGACATTATTATCGCTACAGGAGTCTATTTAATTTTTTTATAGATTTTTAGATTTAACGCCAAATCAACACATTTTAGTTCATTTTAAGGCGTCCAGCGCACCTAACCTAGCTTTCCTGGACCCTTGTCTATAACTAGTACTCATCTACCCTTCCACAAGGCCGGAAACTTCGCCATATGTCACATATGTCATCCACTAAGCTGTGATTCTTAATACAGCACCTTCTGCGCGGTGTTCATTGCCCTTGCTGTTTCTCAACTGGGCTTGAAACCAGCTACAGCTGGTTTTATATTGGCAACTGATGCATTTGTGATTGGCTAGTCAGACTCTGTGGAAAACCATCTCATCCCGTTTTAATATTTTAACAAAGAACAAGTGACAACCTTTGGTGTATTTCTTTCTTTGATGTACCATCTAATGAGTGGTTTATTTTTAGAATCAAGTATTTTGTCAGATTCTCTATTTTCATGTTCTGCGATGTCATCAAATAAAACTATGATGTCAATAGATGGATCTTTGTCCATTTTTTGAACTGTAAATAGTAAAAATATACAATAATTTATAGTCAAATAAATAGATAGATCGTACATGCTATTGATTTTCTTCGCACATTTGGCCGCCATATTGGAAAGGCTATTCGGAGAGCGCGTCCATAACTACGCTGTATAATTGTATTGTACGATAGGTATGTGTAATATTTTTGCTATGTGCTTTTCGTATAAAAGTTATATTTTTCGAAGCATATGGATATATCCTATCTTTACGATTGTCTAAACTGAATAGTAGTCCCAAAAATGTCCTGTCACAGAAGGCGTTTAATTATTTCCGAAGTTATTCATTCAGGAAATGAGTTTTGAATAGAATGGAAAAACGTTAGCTAGTGTTGGAAATTAAAATTCAAATCTTACTTGTTTTATAAACGTTGTATATCTCTGAAGTGTCGATGATATCTTTCTCTATATCTATCCCTTGACCAATGTTATCTATCCACGTTTCTTTAGGTAGGTTGGAACTACTTGTAATGATTCCTGTATAATCAAAATAGAGCGTATATTATACACTATTAACTAATGCGCGGGCAAGGCCGAGTAGGTACGACGACGGACTGATAATCTTTGGACAACAAGCTCTGCGTTGGTTCATATCACATCCAAAACCCCTCCCTCACCCCCACCGCTGTTTCCTCGAGTAAAACACATCATACTTACACCTCAGTACTGGGGTCCAGGAATTGGACTCGGAAGCGATTAATCTAAAAATTATTAGCACTTGTTTCACAATCGAGCTAAAATAAATTAGTATAAACTACATTTATGTACTAGGATACTTGAAGATCTACTTTCCTAGAAAAGTGGTATGACAGAAACGTCGCCGAGAAATAATTGAACCATTCTTGAATGTGGCGGAAAAAATCACAGTCATATTCAAAATATTGTGACCATATAAACCAATGAGTAATTTGTCATCTCAAATTATTCATTTGAGTAGTAAACTCGCCATATGATTGTGTTTTAATCATATACAATAAAATTAAAAAACAGAAAGCCTTTCACATTTCAGTAGATTTAGAGTGGTAGAAACAAGAGCTGTCAGAGGAGACAGCATGCTCGACTAAGTAAGTATTTATCACAGGAGATGTGGTAAATGATAAGGAACATACATATTTTAAAATTTAAAATTATAAGCTTAACAAATTTTAGCTAAAAAAATTAAAAAAGTTCAAGGGGAGATAATTCTAAAAAAATGTATTTGGAGTTATAAACCTTGTCATATGAGATGTGGTTGATAATAAGGAACATACATTTAAAGTTTGAAGTTGATACCTAAAGAAATAAAACAGTTGCAGTAAAAACAAACATTTTTAAAGAAAAATCTACGTTCAAGGGGGGGGGATAATTCAGAAAAAATGTTTTTGGAGTTATGAACCTTGTCACATGAAATGAAGTTGATAATAAGGAACATATAATAAAGTTTGAAGTTGATACCTTAAAAAATGACAAAGTTATAGTAAAAAATATTTTACTGCACAAAAACTTTAATCAGAAATATGGACGCGGACGCCGACGCCGATGCTAGGGCGAGTAGGAGAGCTCTCCATTTACTTCGTCGAGCTAAAAATGACAATTAAGTCTATTTCTTTTAAAAAGAACAAAACTTTTTTTTTAATGCGATACCCGAAATACACTAAAAAGACACTAAAGAGGAAGCAGACAGCGTGACAAAGTTGTAGAATTCTTTTGATAATTAAATTTTATAAAATCTGAAAATATTGACCTAGTTTCATAGAATGTCCTTGACCAATAATCATCATCATCGTCATCATCATAAACAACACCACTAATTTCCATTTTATAACCGTATGACAGTCAACCATGATACCAAATCTAAAAGTCACGAGCTACGGGTATGTTTAATGTACATTGGTCATTCAAAATTCCATGATAGTTCCTGAAAAAAAAATACATACACTATATACTGACACGCATAAAAAATTTACACTCAGTAAAAGCCAAATTTCACATACAAAGTTAAATTTAATTAGGGCTGTCACGATACGCCAGAAGCGTATTGCGATATATTGCAATACGCTAGCACCGTACCGCGATACGTACCACGATATATTGTGGGTTTTTATAGATTCGTTGTGCCTCCGCTGTATTTAACAGAAATATTGCATAACTTACCTGTAGCTATTGATAGAATCTAGCCTATTTAAGTCTATGCAGTCATTTAGGCCTGGGATACTTTTTATCATAAAAAAGATGCATAAGTTGAAGGAACAAAGTAAAAATGATGTTTCGCTATTTTCATTTTGCGATGGGAAATATTTTCCTTTGAAATATAAAATATCGCCAAATACCGGTACGTTAAATTCGTATCGTGGTACGTATTGCCACAGCTGCGTATTGCAATATACCGGTATACCGGTATATTGTGACAGCCCTAAATTTAATGTAGGTATGTTTGGTATCATTATTTAGCAAATTCTATTTGCGGGAATAAATTTCAGTAAATATTTTAAGCAAATTAACGTTTAAAGAGAGTGGGACGAAAAGTAAAAGTTGCATACGTTCTTTGTTTGTCTTTGTATTAACTTAGGAATAGAGTAATGTAATTATACATCAATATCTGTCGTGTCATCCACGTCTACGGATCATGGCAGGCAATCGTAAACGCAGTGTATTTTTTGCGTGTCAGTATACAAACATCTATATCAGACAAAAGCAGCATAACATTTCGTTTGGTCATTTACAATATTAATGGCAAGACCACACATTCAAAACTAACAGATATATCAAATACAATGTTAGATATTACAAAACAGGTAAATAAATATTGTAATAAAACAATAGAATTAATGAAATAAGAAACAGTTACGAATAAATAAAAAACGTAATTATTCAGAAATTAATTTCACAGAAAAAAAAGAGGAAAGAAAAGCAAAATTTTAATCGCAAACCATTTCTTACTAGCATGGCTTATATTTTTAAATATCCACGTAAGAACCACACAACCATGGTAAATAAATACATGTATAACAATAGTATTACAGGCGAAAATGTCAAGGAAAGACAAAATAGTATTATTTAAGAATGCCTCGTGTTACCTAAAGGCTTCTACAATTTAAATTATGAATAAATTGAATTTGGGCCCATGGGAGCGCTTCAGGAGATTAGCACGTACAGACGCGCCGTATTATTTGTTCATCAATTGAAAATGAAGTAGCAGTGTTAGTGGTTACCATGACGACTATTTATTGTGTAATGCTATCAAGCAAACGCTTAAAATGTGTGTTAACGTTCTCTATCTTAGGCCTAAACTAAAAAACACTTTGTTTGCTACGGAAGACCTGGAGGGACATTTTATGTTACTTGTTATGACTTATTTGTTATGACTTATTTGTTATTATTTATTTTCAAGTTAAACGTCGACTGGTCGTTCGGCCATTTTGTACATTGTAAAGTAAAGATGGCCAAAATCGTTTTATTTGTGCCCATTCTAGCAGTTATTTTATTTCCATTCGTTGAGAGTGTAGTGCCCATTAGTCAAATTATACTCATTAGCTTATACGTATTCCTTATTTGTTATTCCTTATTTGTTTGAATTGAAATTGATTATTATCTTTCTTGCCCCTTCTTATGTTCAGATATTTGTAATTAATCACTCATAATAAATAAGGAATAACAAATAAGGAATACGTATAAGCTGAATATATACATATAAATTATATTTATCTAATACTTTTAGTATTCCATGATTTCAATAGTTCTTAAAGCAGAATTATTATCGTAAAGAAACTACCGGAAAGTAAGGCCAAGCCATGTCGGAATTTTGTTAAGCGTCCGCGTGCGCGTAGGTTTTAGAATCCTCAATCAAAATAAAAAACAAAATTGTTGGTAAAATTTTCTTAAATAATTCCGATGCTCCGGGATTCGATACACTTTAATTCAGGAGAAATTGTGTTCAGCAACGACGTTAATCATCGTAGGCAATTTATCATAACCGCGTCATTAATACAAAATATATTTTACGTGAAAAAAAACACTAGTCATTTTATATTATATTAAGACCATTGTTTCATATTATGAGGATGTTATTCTATTGAAACAAATAAATATATAATGCATTGTTTTTGTCGTAAAAATAATTGTGTTTTCGTTTGCGGTATGTGTTTTTTGTGAATAGGTACCTAGGTTTGTCAAATTTGAGTTGACGCTTAACAGAATTCCAATTTGGCATGGCCTAATACGATGAATAGTCGTGACCAATAAAAAAATCACCACCAAAATATTTTTCGAATATTTTTTGAGTCGGCGGTATTTTTTCGGGTCGGTCGGTCAAGGGCAAACAAACTTCCCCTCCCTCCTTCACTCTGTCCCTCCCTCTTTCCCTTCCTCCTTCCTGTAAGTGGTGCGTATATTAATCCCCCTTGTTTTAAAACTCACTTCAGTACCACTGTACTCATGGTTGATTTAAAATCAGCGGGGTTAATGTATGCACCACTGCATAACAGTTAAATAAACATTAATTCAAACAAAATCTAATGAAATAAATTAGAATATAGTTTACCTTATTGCTGCAGATTCATTCTTCTGTTTATTAGAAACTGTATTTGATTTAAGATAAATCAAGAGACCACTGTCATTAAATTAGAAGATCATTAAGTCACTGGATAAAACAACCTTCTTCATAAACCATCCACATTGTTAATGATCAAAAAATCAAAGCGCTTAATGAACCTCGAGTTCCTTTGTTACTATATATAGACATAAACTTTGAGCATTTATTCGGGCGCGTGTATAATGGTCACGTGATTCATTATTATTTCACTGTTATGCCAAAAGGTGATTGTTTACTATCACATTCAAGGTATAGTAATGATTATTCGAGCTATTCTGAATTAAGTAATATAAGCCACTCGTTATAATAAATTGTTAATGACTATAAAATGAACCGATACATCATCTGGCTATTGCTAATTAAACATAGTTTTACTATTGTCTGCTGTCGATGGATTCAATTGTAACTTTCACATATACGACTACCAATTAATACCTGGTATTGAGTCTGTTGAACTAGTTCAGTTTGAGTTATAATGCAAGTGTGAAATGACCAATTATTGACCCATTCTATAAAAAATATTGCAACTGACAAGCGATGCGTTTTGTTGGGTTTAACGCCGTAGCGACACATTGTATAGGTCATATAGCGGCGGTCAGTCAATCTACTCGCCGTTCCTGGAAATGCTAAATCTCTGGAATTAGCTGTTAACAAGTTTCCGGGAACCTACACATTGACTGAAAACTGTTTGTATTAACTTAGGGAAAGAGTTTAATAATGTGATTATACATCAATATCTGTCATGTCCACCACGTCTACCGATCACGGCAAGCAATCGTAAACGCATCTATAGACCTGTCGTAACGTCTAATGACGTCGATGGGATTATTAAACTATTTTCCTAAGTTAATACAAACAAAGAAAAACAAAGAACGTCTGCAACTTTTACTTTTCGTCCCTCTCTTTTCAAACGTTTATTATGCTTAAGATTTCTACAATTTAATTTGTACTAAAATTTAATAAAGTTTACATAGATATGTGGCAAATAGACTTTGCTTAAGAATGATACCAAACATACCAACATTGAATTTAACTTTGTATGTGAATTTTCTCTTTTACTGAGTGTATATTTTTTGCGTGTCAGTATACATAGATATAATTATTTCTGTATAAAATACAAATTATCATAAAAATCATCGAACATATGTAACAATATGAAGAAGTTAACAATGTTACGCCATCTATATTATACATGCATACACAAAAGATAACACAATATAGAGAGTACATATTCCAGATTTCCATTGTGGCTCTTCTTATATACAATTATAGTTATCCTTAACGTATTGAAAGTTTTAAAGAAAAAGTACGTCTGAACCGCACAGAATAAATCAGAACAGAAAATAATTTCAACTTACGATAGAGTGAGTAGCCATACTAAATCACCTATAACTTCAAAACACACACTATCTGAAACATGCATTGTCTCAATGAGTGAAAGCTTTGTCTAGCTCTTTATTATATGCACTAAATTAGTCTGGATTCTGTGTATTATAATCCGTGCATCAGTCTTTTACGACCAATGAAAATTAATGCTTGTAAATTAATGACTAGAAAGCAATTATCCAGGATTAATCTCATTCGGAACTTCTTGGTAATTTTCCGAACAAATATATTCCTCAAATATCATTAGAGGCGAAAATAGTTCTAACATTCTAGATTCTGGTGTAAATTTAAGTCTATTCGGAGAACTAATTAAACTTACATGAGGTATAAAAACTTGATTTCATATGGAAACTCACTGAATTGATTACAAAATCTGGGATTTGGAATCTCGTGTCCCAAAGGGGGTACGGGTTCGAATCCCACCCGGAAAGTTATACCCTTCCATGAAAATTTGACAATACAATGTAGTGTCAATTTTCCTCCGTTGATTAGATAATATGGAGAAGTTTCCGGGCTTGTGGAAGGGTAGGTGAGTACTGGTTGTAAACAAGGCTCCAAGAAAGCTAGGTTAGGTGAGCTGAACGCCGTAAAATGACCTGAAATGTGTTGACACGGCGTTAAACCCAGTAAAAAAGTAAACAAAAGCTGGTGATCAGTGCATAGCGCAGCTATCACAGAATGGGTCCCAATAGAGTCATTCTCGATCATGTTTAGATAGGGGAAGAGTGTGCTAAAATTAGTGTGCGATGGATTCGTTTGGTGAAAAAAGAACCTGTAATTCCCACAATCTGGTTTAGAATAAATCACATTACTTTCAAAAGATGGATGTTATTAATCTAATAAAAGTATCGGGGCCTAGCCCCCTCCCCCCCCCCCTGTTGCGACGCACCCCCTGTTTCGAGGAGCCTGCACCGCCTGTTTCGAAGAGCATCCATCCCCTGTTCTGGCGAAATTAAACCAGATGTTATATCAAATCAATATGAAAACTAACGGTACAATGTACCTTTTAAAAATATTCGTCCTGTTATACGCAGATGATACTACATGACTTGCCCATAGTGAACATAAATTCTAGAAAACATTAGATGATTCTTATGCATATTGTGTAACTTGGAAACTAAACATAAATTTTAATACACAAAATGCATTGTTTTTGGATCGAATAAACATGATAAATTTAAATTCTAGTTAAACTACACGATAATTGAAACCATGAAAGAATACTAATATTTAGGAATCTACTTAAACTCTTCCTCTCATATGCGGATCCAGGGGGCGGGCCCGAGCAAAGTTTTTTTTCTATCATGCAATAAGTTACGAGACTGTGAGTACAGCATACAAACTAAAACAAATCTTTCTCATAATTGTAAGATTTTAGCATGATCCCATGGCTGTTAAAAAATAATATGATAATATATATCTAGATGCATTACATTGTATATTGTATACCCTGGGAAAGAATAGTTGAGGCTCTCGAAATGTGCCTGGATCCCTTAGAAATAACCAAAACTCAGGAATTTCAAGGACCGCCGGTCTCCTGGACAGGACAATTCAGGGCTCTTACCCTCCACACCCCCCCCCCTGAAACCCCATTCGTTTTACACCCTCTCTAACTAGAAATCCTGGATCCGCCTTTGCCTTTAAGGGCATAATGTTGCAAAGTGTACAAATTATTCAAAAACCGTGTAAAGTATGAAATCTACCTTGACATTTTATCTCCATCCCAGCGTATTCAACTCCTTCATTTTAGAACAGGTTACAATAGACTCCCAACAGAAATAGGCCGCTTGTACAATATTGAACACAATTAAAGGAGATGCACTCAGTGCACAGATGACCTACAAGACAAAATGCATTATTTTCTTAATAGCCTTTTTCACATTCTCGTATACCGAGGTTATCAAGATTCTCGATCCAACTATTGTCGAGAATCTTAGTAAGCTCTGGGAACGAGAATGTTTTTTCATGAACTAAGAAAAAAATATATTCCATGTAGATATTATAACAGACCAAATGAAATTAAATTTAACGAAATAATGACATCAGACAATGGAATGGTCCTAAAAACTCAGTACATTTGTGAGTAAAATCATGCAACACTTTGCCAAACATTAATTAAATACATAAAAAATACGCACTCATTAATTCACCGTTCTTGTTCCCAGAGTCTAGTAGGATTCTCAATACGAGCAGGGATTTTATATAACAGGGATTTGTAACGATAAGTAAATGTAATATATTTTCATCAAATTTCACTGTCGTCGCTATTGTTTCGGCCAATACGGAAAACAAGAATAATTCAAGTTTAAATAAAGATATTCACATGAAAGTTTGTACCAGTACCATTAAAATTGACCTAAATATTTAGAAAAATGTGTTTCTATATGATTTTGAGGTAAATTACGCTCACAGACTATAACACAAAATAATACATTTTCCCGCCGATCTGCTATTTTTAGCCCCATTTTACATCATCTAAAGTCATATTTTCGGTCATAATTGCAACAAAATTTTGTCAAAAACTTCAGAAACATTCACAAGTTGCATGGAAGACATGTACAAAAACATAAATCAAGTTTTTAAACTCTGGAATAGTTGTACAGCCTGCTTCAGCCAGTTATAGACAATGACGACCGAGAAAATTAAAAAAGCACTTTGTTACAAATCCCTGTTATATAGTATCCCTGATACTAGCTAGAATTGAGAATCCTACTAGATTTTCGGAAACAAGAATGTAATTCCCATTCAAGTTTACACCTTGTAGCCAAACCTGTTTATACCTAATATAATTTAAATCACTACATGAAGCTTTGTATGACATAAATTTCCATTGTATATTTTCATATGATAAAAAATTACATTTGTATTTATGAAAATAAAATATTAATTAAAGCACAAATTAAAAGTAACTAGGCTTACCTCACATTTCGTATAAAAACACAACTACAATCATAATTGAGATCGATCGCTGCACTAGAAATCACGAAGTCCGGACCCAGATTCTCGTACCCAGAGGTAATTAAGATTCTCGATCTGACTAGATAGCCTCTGCGTGGGTACGATAATGGCAATACATAATTATATACCACCACCTCAGAAAAACCGAGGTCTGTGTCCCTGATAGTAAGTAACATCAAGGGAGGTAATTCATATGGAACATGTATGCAAATTAAATTTATGGGTGCGAGTGGTGAGTCTTGAAAAAAAAAGAGAAATTATTTTGAAAGGGCGAATTTAGGGTTGTCGAATTATCCGAGTAATGGTCTGTTTGGGGTCAGAGATCGCGGAACCTCCTACGATGTACTAAATGTATTCCACGTATTCTACTAAGAAAAAATGTACATGTATTTTAATTACAATTATTGCATTTGCATGGGTGAAAGTTTGAAAAACTGATAAGAACTAGATTTGTTCATGAACTAGATAACCATTTTCAAACTTCCTAAAAAGAAGAAAATTTAAATGGCATTTGAAGAATTTTGTATACATGCACACGTATTCACTGTGGCAAAACGCTTCGTTTAGGATTACTTTTTGTCAGAGGACAAAGGTTTACCCGTATTTATTATTTTACTGCGCAGAACCAAATAACAATAATTTAAAACCTGCCCATCGGCGTTAAAAATTAACAGTCTTGAATTAAACGTCTTTTCTATGGATACAATTTTATTTTAAAAAACAATTATTAGGTTATATAATTTAAATAAACTACTGTTTATTACATTTTAGGTCAGTGAAACTAGAACTATTTCTCGGACTACTTTTGTTGCAAACCAAATTGGAACTACTTTATTTAGCTTGGCGTGCAAAGTCTCGTGAAAAAAAGCAACTCGGATCGGATAAACTTGCTACCCTTTGAAGATATTTTGTTGTAGGTAAAGTTGGTTTGATCATAAGCGTTCATTCTTTGAAATATTGATACGCGATCTTGTTCCACTGCGTTGACATTCATGCCGAAAAGCTATTTGTTTCTCGATATCGTTCGTACCCATGCCTGTTCGTACTCAAGGGACGTTTTGTCAATTATTGTTTATTGAATTACGATGCAGTATTCTATTTACAGTATCGGATTTATTTAAGTCCCTTTTCTCCAACAAATGTGAGAATATTTTGCTAAATGCTCATTATTCTCAGCCAAGCCAATTTAGCTGTCGCTTGCGTGCTTTGACGGTAAGTCGCGCAGTATCCCGAATGAAAATTTCGTAGCGTAAACTTTTTCACAGTCACCTCCCTTTTAGTACAAGAAAAAAGCTGATTCAGGCCTATTTTGCTTTGATGAAATCGCTCAATTTAACTTAAACATTGAATAAAATGATAAAAAGTTACCAATTTGTTGTAAACTTAAAGATTTTTCCTTGCACAAGTTATGTGACAAATTTTGAAAATGCAACTTGAGAAAGAACTTATATTTTTTACCAAGTTTCGGACTTGCAACCTTAGGGAAGCAGAATCTCTTCATGCAAGGACCTTATATAACATATAGGTTACTTGCTTTATGGGATGGGCACAAAATGCCTCATTTGTATACAACCAGTTGTAACTTAATTGTGTAATGTTTGGACAGTGTCACACTCTAGTTAGTCTCTCAATGATGAAAAATTTTGTATCGAATAAACAAGAGTGGGTGGACCAGTGCTCGGTGTATAGCGTATTTTTCGCAGTATTTTTTTTTAAATGGACGGCTGATCTAAATAAAACCTGCTGAATTTGATTTATTGTCGTCTGACCTAAATTTCTGTGATAATGTCAACTTCTGGTTTGATCACGTGACGTCACTGGTTGCAGTTGTTACGGAAATAACTCTTGTTGAAAGTGAAACTTCTTTCATAATCATAGTCGTTTAAACTTAGTTTTCATCAAGTAAACTATTGATACTGGAATAAAAACGGGTTATTCATTTAACAAAAACATTCTTCTATTAAATTTAATATTTTCTTCTTACTTTTTGGCTGAAAAGTTCGTGAAAGACTCGCCCCTGTCAACAACAGCGGATATTAACATTGGCTATGTTCAGGTAACTGTAATCTATTCAGGAGTAGTCGTTCTTGGATAAGTCCAATGATTTCAATTTGCGATTCTAAACATTTTAGCTCGACTTTATTAAGTAAATGAAGAGCTCTCCTACTCGCCCTAGCGTCGGCGTCCACGTCCACATTTCTGATTAAATTTTTTGTGCAGTAAAATATTTTTTACTATAACTTTTTATTTATTTTAAAAAATATGTTCCTTATTATCAACCATATCTCATGTGACAAGGTTCTTAACCCTAAATACATTTTTTTTTCAGAATTATCTCCCCTTGAACTTAGTTTTCTTAAAAAAATGGTTGTTTTTACTGCAACTGTTTTATTTCTTTAGGTATTGACTTCAAACTTTAAATATATGTTCCTTATTATCAACCTCATCTCATGTGACAAGGTTTATAACTCCTAATACATTATTTTCAGAATTATTCCCCTTGAACTTAGATTTTTTTTAAATATTTGTTTTTACTGCAACTGTTTTATTTCTTTAGGTATTGACTTCAAACTTTAAATATATGTTCCTCATTATCAACCTCATTTCATGTGACAAGGTTCATAACTCCTTATACATTTTTTTCAGAATTATCCCCCCTTGAACTTTGGATTTCTAAAAAATACTTGTTTTTACTGCAATTGTTTTATTGCTTCAGGTATTGACTTCAAACTTTAAATATATGTTCCTTATTATTAACCACATCTCACGTGAAAAGGTTCATAACTCTAAATACAATTTTTCAAAATTGTCTCCCATAAACTTAAAATTTTAAAGAATTTTTTATTATTTTTTTTTACTTTAAATTTGTTAAGGTTATATCCAAATTTTAAGATATGTACGTTCCTTATCATTAAACACATCTCATGTGACAAATACTTACTTAGTCGAGCATGCTGTCTCCTAGCTGTCTCCATACAATACAATCTTACAACATTTTAATCATTTGTCGTGTTTTCACCTGAGGAAGCACAAAGAAACAATGTATTTTTACGACAAAACTTTTTACTGTCGTATCTATGTCCCGCGAGGCGCCACACGAAAACACGAATGTACGACAAAATGGTCTTTTTGTCATATCATCGTCCCGCGAGGTGCCATGCAAAAACTCAATCATACAACATTTTAATCATTTGTCGTGTTTTCGCCTGTGAAAGCACAATGCAACAATGTATTTTTTAGGACAAAACTTTTACAAAGATACGACACATTTTCGTGTCGTGTTATTGCCTTTATTTTGTCGTATCTTTGTGTTTTCGTCTCACAACTCGCGGGACAATGATACAGCAAGCAGACATTTGTCGTATAATAGTGTTTTCGTGTGGCGCCTCGCGGGACATAGATACGACAGTAAAAAGTTTTGTCGTAAAAATACATTGTTTCTTTGTGCTTCCTCAGGTGAAAACACGACAAATGATTAAAATGTTGTATGATTGTATTTTTGCATGGCGACTCGGGGGACGATGATACAACAAAAAGACCATTTTTTCGTACTTTCGTGTTTTCGTGCGGCGCCCTGCCGGACAACAATGCGACATGGCATAAATCAGCCACCATAGTATTTGTCCCTCTGTTAACCATATTTTGCCTGCAAGTGGAGACAACTCAACTCAAGAAAAATTCATTCTCAGACAACTTAAATAGTATTATGTAATCAACCAGTGTTATGTATTGTTTAAAGCTGTATAACATTATAGGCATTATGCCACATATCCCATTTTGGTATGGCCCATTGATTTTCGCCGAGTTATGGCCCCTTGATGAAAAATCTTCTCGGCTGTAATTTTTCTAGTTATTTTCAGTACGATTATTTTTTATTTCAGGACTTAGAGGCTAGATTAGATATCTATACGTTTATTTCATTAGAATGTTTCTGAATGGCATGGTTATTTTCAATGCTCAACATTCATTGAACTGAAGTTTTGTTAACACTCTTATTTGGTATGTATGACCTTGTATTATATTAGTTTTATATTTCCTCAAAGTCATAATACAATTGTACTATTGATTTCAAGTTTGACAGATGCTAAAGGGGTTCAAATTTCCCTGAATTAGGAAATATCTCATGATTTTAACATTAAATGTATAGAAGAAAATGTCAAGACTGCAGATCTACTTAGAATTTCAACAAAATTTCAAGTTCAAAAAGTGTTATTCTACTGTCAGTAGGGAATACTTCCCGTTCGGGAAACAAGGGGATTCCCCTTCAGTGCTTCCTGATCGGGCAGCAAAAGTCAAAAAGCTTCCCGGTCAGGAAGTATTTTGGCCTTTTTTGATGTACCTTACCAAATATGACGGCTGCATAAAAGTATTTAACCTACAAAAATATGAAAAACATCATCTGATACAGGAAAGATGTATCTAAAATCCTCCTGAGTCGTTTTCTTTTAAAATGCCTACAATTACAATAATCTGAAATTGAAATTCAGAAACGTCAAAGGAAAAAGTTGTTTCCCGTTCTGGAAACATTGATTCCCGATCAGGAAAGAAGTTATACTATTTGTAATATAGTTTGTATGTAATGCAAATAAAACTTCAGCAATAGGCATCTTTTTATGTTAATGGAAATATTGCATTGATTCCAATGCATATGTTAGAAACACTTTTCACAAGTACCGTTCATAGTAATTTAGCCGTTCCTTAAAAGGAATTGTATCGAAATTTACTCACATTGTTCAATTTTATATGTATAATCATAATATCAAAAATATTCAAATAATTTTACTTTTTATCAATTTTATGTTTGACTTGTGAATAAATGTAAAGTATTATTTGTTGGGTGTTATTGTCCGTTTTTTCTCAACTATCAAAGCACGGTGACTGAATGCACTGTTTTTGTACTGGCAGCCTAATTGTTATTAAATATATCTTGACTCAAACATATAATACAGCATATGCAGCTTAACTCGATCATAATACATACTTTCAGAAACTCACGGATGGATCACGACGATAATTTTAACAAAAGCATTCACCGTGAAATTATTCACTTTTAGACAGTTGAGAAAAAACAAACAATACACTGTAGCAACACATTGTTTATGTCATGTTTCATATTAAAGCTGTAAGTCAACATACTCACTGTTTTTGGAGAGGCTAGATCTCTGAACTGAGCAGTTCACTAGTTACTAAGCACATACTTGGTCAGTTACTGACAGCTGCTTAACATGATTTAAAATCAGTGGTGACAGGGAGAATAGTCGTAGAAATTATCTCATGACCAAGCTCCACAACCCTCAATCAGAAGATTAGTATGCTACCAACTAATCTTAACCAACGGTATACTTAGCAATTTTTACATATACAAACTGATAAAACTTACCAATAAACACTAACATAAAATTGTAAATGTGGTTAAATTCATTTCTTACAATTTCCTATTATTATACATTAACTTAAATTATTGCATTTTCAGTAAAACTGGACTATTTGGGAGTAAGCAATGATACCTGGCGGTCATAAGTATATCTTTTGCTATAAAAATTAAGTTGGAGCAGAATTGTTAAAACTATTTTTACAAGCTAAATGAGTGAAGAAATCGTTATTTTAATTCCTTCCTTGTTTGCTTTTTGTTTTGGCAAGATACTGCGTAGCTCGTCTGGTTATAATCATGTACATATATGTAGTGTAATGGAAAAAACCCATAGTAAGTCCAGCCATCTACAATTGACTTAAGTACTAACATTTGACAACCACGAACACCTTGGCTCATTTTAATAAATGTAATAAAATTATGATGAACTTACAGATTTGTCAAATTAATCAAATGCTGTGGTATTTGAATGTTAGAGTTCATATAACTAAATATATTCACAACTATGTACATAAATAAAAAATAAATTGGACAATTTATTTTGTTTTGATCAGATTATTCTTGTAGAAAATCAGAATGTTTATTCAAAGTGTATGTGTTTGACCATTTTTCGACTGGGTTATACAGCCTTTAATTCTTCACAAAATAGACATGTCTTTTGCAGAAATTAGTTTTGCATTACATACAAACTATATTACAAATAGTATAACTTGCTTCCTGATTGGGAAGCAATGTTTTCAGAACGGGAAACAACATTTTCCTTTGAAGTGTCTGAATTTCAATTTCAGATTATTTTAATTGTAGGCATTTTAAAAGAAAATGACTCGGTAGGATTTTAGATACATCTTTCCTGTATCAGATGATGTTTATCATATTTTTGTAGGTCAAATACTTTTATGCAGCAGCCATTTTTGGTAAGGTACGTCAAAAAAGGCAAAAAATCCTTCCCGATCGGGAAACATTTTGACATTTGCTGCCCGATCGGGAAGCACTGAAGGGGAATCCCCTTGTTTCCCGAACGGGAAGTATTCCCTACTGACTGTAATTGTCAAGAAATATATTTTAAAGTTATAGTGTCAGTTAAAAGTCTGTTTCTATATATATACATATTCAGCCAACTTTACAATCTTGTTCAATAACTCCTGATCATTGAAATTACCCTCAAGCAGGCAATCCCTCACAGTACCCAATTACCCTTGAGAGAAGTGAAACAATAATTGTAGGTTAATTTCTTGCTCAAGGAGATTAGCAGTGTCCCTATTGGGGATCAAATTTTATGGAAGGGTATAACCTCCCCGGGTGGGATTGGAACCTGTTCCCCCTTCAGGACACGAGATTCTAAATCCGGGCGCTTTACCAATTGCGCTACAGACCTGGATTAGAAATTTGTCTTACATCTAATTTGATGAATATCTTTCATGAACTCTTTTATGTTTTTATGTTGTTTTCAGATTAATATGAATGGTGCAAGGCTTTTATAGATAATGATGATGTCAGCTTACATGTGATTAAAGACTTTCTGTCAAATGATGAAAAGACAAGTTCTTTGCTAGCTTGACATTAGCAAATTTTACAAGGAAAAATTTACTGGCTTGTCATTAGCTACTTTTAAATAGAAGATGTATGTTTATAATATCTGTATTGAATGCCAGACTTTAAGTGATTATGTTACAAAGTCTTCAGAAGATGTTTCTTTGTGAACAGATAATCAGTGCTGGTTTTTTTTAATGTTTCCAAAGTCAAACTGAGTATCAAAATGGCAACTTCAGACATTCCGATGGATACTGACGTAAAGGAGGAAGATGACTCACAAGATGTTGCCATGGCAACAGTGTCTACTTCCTGTGATAGTATAAACAAATCAGAAGTATCGCTTATTGACGTGAACTCTATTAAGAAAGAAGATACTGATGAACCCAATCAGCTTGTATACCCTGTGGCCTTACATAAAAACTCAACTGTGACAATACCTGGTCCTCCTGGTACCATTCAGAGTTCAAATCTAACCCCATCAGGACCTGTGCTTCTTGGTGGAGGTCAAATCCAATCAGCACCTGTATTTTTGAATGGAGGTCAAACGCTGACAGCACCTGTATTTTTGAATGGAGGTCAAATGCTGTCAGCACCTGTATTTTTGAATGGAGGTCAGACGCTGTCAGCACCTGTATTTTTGAATGGAGGTCAAATCCAATCAGCACCTGTATCTATGAATGGAGGTCAAATGTCTTTGGGACCTGTACTTTTGAATGGTGGTCAAATGTCATCAGGACCTGTACTACTGAATAGCCGTCAAATCCAATCAGGACCTGTACTTTTGAATGAAGGTCAAATCAAGCAGGAATCTGTTGAAGACACCAATACAAAAAGTGTGAGCAGTCAAAATATGCCTGTTCCTTTTCAAGTAATTCCTATTCTTAACAGTGGAACGCACCCACAGGCTGTGTTAAAGTTCCTACCAATTTGTCAAAGTCAAGCAGTACAACAGCAACAACGAATGCCTTTTGTTTCAGTATCGACAGCATTGCAAAGTGCAAACATACGCTCAGCTTTGAACACAAGAATGAGTGTAAGGCCTTCAGCTCAGACTGCAACTTCTACCTACAGAAATGTGAACCATCAAATTGTTCAGAAAGCTACTGTTAACAATTTAGTGTCCACCTCAATTACAACAGTGTCAAGCAATACAGGAGTTACTGTGAAGTCTGAACCGACAGAGGTTAAGAATGAAAATGAAACTCCTACACATACTGGTAAGGAGATAAGAATGATTAGAGCACGGAAAACGTTAACACTAAAAGATATGTTGGAGGTCATGTCATGTGGGTATGATGTCATGCATTTGGTGAAGTCAGGAACTGACGAGTACTATAGAGCTCAGCAGTTATGTGCTGCTGCTGAAAAGCATGGCGTGCTTGGATTACATAAAGGCATTCCTGATGCATTCTATGATAGTTTGGTCTGTATGCATATACCTGCAATAGAGACTAAAATCCTTCAATCAGATGTTGAACTAGCCCTGAAGCAAAAGGAGGAGGACAAGGCTAAGAGAATGGAGGAGAACAAGACTAAGACCAGGAACGAAGGCAAGGCTAAGACAAGGGACAAAGGCAAGGCAAAGGCAAGGGACGAGGACAAGACTGAGACAAGGAAGGAGGAACAGGCTAAGACAACACAGAATTCTATGTCTGAAGGGCGTCAGTTTACCCTTACTTCTGACCTAAAAGATCTTCCAGTGGATGTCATAGTCAATACATCAAATAAAGATTGTCCCATTTCAATAGCAAATTGTTTTAGTCTGAAAAGTAGTAAAGATATTATTCAGGGTCAAGGTGCCCAGTCAAATATTGAGAAAATAGTTAAAGGTTCACTCTTACAGATTGTTACTAGCACTGTATGTGCCTCTGGAGTTGTATCTGGTGCTATTCATGAACAGAATGTAAATGAAGTTGGTGAAAACACAACAACCAGTATGAAAAAGGCTCCAGTCATGCAATGGAATGTTAAGAAAGTGGCAGTGCAACCCTCTTCAGTTAATCAAACAACAACTCAAGTTAGAAATGAATTGTCTCTTGCTAAACCTATCTCACTATTATCAACTGCTAATAAGGAAACAACTGTTAGACTTGTATCTTCTGCTGGAGATAGTCAAAAAGCAACTGTTAAATCACTAAGGTTCATTAAAGATTGTAAAATAACAGATATCAGTTCACTTCGAACTCAAAAAGGGGGTCAGATAGTAACTTTTAAACCAATACATCCTGCTAAAGCTGGTCAAGTAATAAAGGCTATTTGTTTGCCTTCTGGAAAAGTTTGTCAAATACCAGCTTCAACTACATTGACATCTGCTAGAATTGGGCAAATAGCTGCTACAAGAACACCACTGAAGTCCCCTGCAGCTGGTCAAATACAGACTGTTACTTCTATGCCTTCTGCTGGAAAAGTACAAATACAAACTATATCATCTATGCCTCCTGGAAGTGTTGGTCAGTTAGCAACTACAATAACTATGTCATCTGCCAAAAAAGGCCAAATAGCACATACAACGTTTTTGCCTTCTGCTAAATTTGACCCTAAAGCAGCTGTTCCTTCTCTGTCTGCTGCTGAAGTTGGTCAAAAAGCAACTGTTGCATTAGAGTCAATTTCTGTAGTTGATAAAAAAACAAACACTACATCAACGCCTTCTGCTGATATAAAACAATATATAGCTTCGTCTGTGTCCAATGATATTATTGAAGTATCAAATTCAACATCACTTTCTTCTCAAAAACTAGGTCAAACATCAACTACTACACCACACTCTACTGTTAAAGTTTGCCAAACACAAGCCAGTACAACTCTGTCTTCTGCGAGAGTTGTTCAAATACCAATCCCTTCTCTGCTGTCTGCTACTAGAATTGGTCAGATACCAGGTGCTACTGCACTGTCTACAGCCAAAGTTACTCAAATTCCAGGTGCTTCATCCCTGTCTACTGCTAGAATCGGTCAAATACCTGTGAGATCATTGCTGACTAATAATATAGTCGGTCAAGTACCAGGCATTACATCACTGTCTACTGCTACGAGCTGTCAGGTAACAGTTAGAGCATTGCTGTCTGCTGCTCGAGCTGGTGGAATTCCAGCTACTACATCACAGTCTAATGTTTTTAACATTACAAGTGCTACTTCTGTGTCATCTGCTGAAAATGTTCAAAAACCAGCAGCATCAACACCTATAAGACTTGGTTCAGAATCTACTTCGTTATTGCCACTTAACATCAACCAGGCTGGACCTACTTCTATACTAAGCTTAAATTCTGAACAAAATACTGAGCCAGTCCCGGGAACAAGCTCTGATAAAGATGCCAATACAGCGCCTCAGCTTGGTAACAGCAACAAGAAGAACAATGAAAGCAACAGTAACCAAACTTCAGTGCAGTCAGAGCCTGAACAATTGAAGAAACTGCTTGAAAAAGATTCGAAACAAATTCAGGCTGGGGTGTCATATACTATTCATGAAGTAGGCAAAGAAGCACGAGCACGCAATTTTGCAACTGTGACACAACAAATACCCATTGAATTACTAACAGCTGAATTTGAAAGGTATTCACTTAATAGAAAAATAACTAATAAAGATGTTGAGCTAGCCCTTACCTGGATTGTTCAACTAAAAAAATTTGACAAGACTGGAGAAAGTAAGGCTAAACATGGTTATCTCTCGAGGGAGCTGCTACCTAAATGGAACAGACGAATAACTTATCAAGACGAATTTAGCAGGAAAATAGAAATACTTTGTAAAAAGAGTAAGAGGAAAAGAAATGATGAGGAGATACACTGCTGCCATCTTTGTGGTTACATTGACTACACTGGACTTGAATCTCTCGTACATCATATCAATAATGTTCATATAGGCAAAACTAAGGGTCATTATATAAAAAGTCGTAAGACAATTTATATTTGTACCCATTGCAGATCATGCTTCAAAAACTATAATGCTTTTAGATATCATGAGTTAAGAAACCATCTGTCAAATTATCCTTGCTACTTTTGTGGAATGCCAAAAGATTCAATTCAAGCTTTGGTAGATCATATTTGTTTTAGTCACTGTGAATTTTATCGTTGTTTTAAGTGCTCATTAAGATACCTTGGAAAAAGTGATGTTCTAGAGCATAATAAAACCGAATGCAAGGAAACTCCTGAATTTGTCATATACATTTGTGTCTACTGTTGCCTATTGTTGCATAGCCTTGACGGATTATCACTTCATATTCGTGTTTGTCATATGAATCAGACGGCTATTCCAAATGAATTTGAGGAGTTTTGCTCTACTTGTAGGCACGTATTTTTTGATGATAAAGCATTGACAGTGCATAAACAAGGAGACTTGAAGCCAAATCATTTGCCTTTTCACTCTGTGAATGTTTGCAAATTAGTTAGAATGCAGAAATATGCCAGTGTTATACTTCCACCAGACGCTGCAGAAGAGGACACAAATACATATTGCTCTACTTGGGAATTTTGGAGAAATTATGTTGATGTAAAAAAGAAAGATATTCATACTGTGGAGGCCAAGAATAAAGTTATATATTACCCTTTTGGTGATTTAATAAGTACGTGTAAAGTGACAGAAGATGTAAAGGACCAGTTGGATCAGATACCAACAATTATGGACATATTAATTCGTATTACATATGAAACATTCCCTCAATTACAGAACTTTGAGAGACTGAAGTGGTCTGAACATGTCTTGGAAATGGTAAAGACTGCCTCATTAAGTGCAATATTCATAAACTTCACCAAGGGGAAAAATTTTCATAACAAAATCCGTGTCTGTTGTTTGTCGCCACATAGCACCTGCAGAGGTAAAATGTTAGATATTACTGTGAAATCAATGTCATACAGGTTTCCTTCCTTCAGGTATGGTCAACTTTTATTCCTAGAAAGAAAATACAGTGATGTCTATCAGATTGTGATTTTGGGACTCCTTCGATTGATATTTGCTGAATTCAAGATGTTGAATCCACATACCTGTTTATATACAGAATCATTTATGGGACTGTTTGTTGCAGCTAGTCAAACATCAGTTTTTGCATCTGTTCTCAGCACGTTTGGTATCACTCCAGTATGGAATGATCTTGTTTCGAATATTATTCAATCATTTGTGAAGAAATGTTGCATGAGAGAAATTGACATAGGTGAGTACAAAGTGCTAGCTCAAGTTGCATTAAACAGTTGTAAAAAATCAGAGACGGCTGTGAATTTTTTGCCGCGGACTTTTGAAGATGTTTATAAATCTCTTGCTAATGATTGGTTGATGCTCTCACAAATATTTGACCTGAAATACTGGTCAGTAAAACATGGCTTCGCAGACCTAGAACATTGTACTGAATATTTTTCTGAACATCAATATCCCACCAATACAAATGTTGTTAAGTTGGCTGAAAAAGACTACAATGCTGTTTCCACAATGCATATAAATGATTACAGGGAAAAGGTTGCCGAAACAGGAATTCTTGAAGAAGATGGTGGTTTTATTTCATTTGACAAGAAATTGCCTCAGTATGACTTCAATAATGGACATTTGAAGCAATATGCTGATGGATATAATTTGGAAGAATTTCCTACTTTAGATGTTGACTTCATGTGCTTTGAACAGCCTACTTCTGATGGTGATCTCATAAACACAGATATTACAGATCCGAATATTGATCCCATAAGAACTGACAAAACTGGACCCAATAGTGAGATTGTAAACACTGATGAAACAGGACCCAATAGTAATATTGTAAACACTGATGAAACAGGACCCAAAAGTGATATTGTAAAAGGTGATGAAACGGGTCCCAATAGTGATGACATGAACACAGATGACACTGGGACCAGTATTGATCCCATGAACATAAATGAAACAGGACTAAATAGTGATTTCATGAACACTGATAAAACAGTTCACAAAAGTGATTTCATGAACACAAATGACTTAGGACCTATCAGTTATTTCATGAACACAGATGACTTAGGACCCATCAGTTATTTCATGAACACAGATGACTTAGGACCCATCAGTTATTTCATGAACGCTGATGACACAGAAATGGATCATGATTCCATCGACACAGATGAGTCAAAACTAAGTAATGATCCAATGAGAACAGATAAATCAAAACCCAATTGTGATTCCATGAACAATGACAATTCAACACCTAATAGTGATTCTCAAGGGTTGCCAGATTCGTCTAATTTTTTAAGTCCATATGAAAAGTTGGAATCACTGCCCAAATGGAAATTGCAATACACGTATCTTGAGAACTTCTACAAAAAGATTCAGATGGCTACATCTAAGGGAAAAGATTACTTGACTTTTCCAGTAAATTGTTATCTTTGTGCTCAGGATTGTGACTCTGAGGAGGATGTGTATGAGCACATCGTAAAAGAGCATGTTGAATCCAAACATCAAAACCATTTTTATGGGGAAAAGTATAAATGTACTCACTGCCACCTAGTTTTAACTGATTGGAAATCATTGAGAGATCATGAAGTTGAGCATCATTTGTGTGAGTATCCTTGCTATTTCTGTGGTAAGGGTACTAAAAACCTGGATGACATGTTACAGCATGTTAGTGTGCATCACTCTATGCTCCACATATGTGTAACTTGTGGATTTGGATGCTTGGGAATGAAAAATTTCATTATGCATCGAAATATAAAAAAACATTTTGATAAGAAGATTTCTAATGCTTTCGATTGCTTGTATTGCTCAATATGCGTTTCATCCACTGCTATTCTCAAGAAACACATGTTGCGATACCATGTGGACGTACCAGTGCCAAATAAAAAGGAACGTATGTGTTACTCATGTAGGCACGTTTTCATGGATCCTAAAGCACTGTCATCTCATCTCAAGGCAAGCAAAACGAAAGATGTTCCCAACAATGTTAGCCATCTATTGCTGAAATCTTTAAGTTCTAAGTGTATAATGTATACTGATTTTAAGAAGAAATCCGAGTCGTCTAAATTAAAATTTGAATATTGGTATCAGCAACCATTCTCTTCTGATAGAGCTAGTGGCCTTAGAATAGTTTACAATAATGGCAGAAGAATACATTATCCATATCAAGAATTGATAGCTTCTTGTAAGATGAAAAATCCTACATTGCAGTGGAAACATCTTCCAGATGTCATGGATAAACTTATACAGATGGTGGTTAATAATTTCAGAGTTTTGGTTGTTCAGAACAGATTATCGCTGACTGGAAGATTGGGAGCTATCATTAGAACTGTTTATTACAGTAGAGAATTCACTAAGTACTATAAATCTTTTGGAATGGGATTTGGCATCATTTCATTATGTACAGAGACGAAGCATGAAAAAATAGCTCACATAAAAATGAACCAAATTAAATTCAGTTATAATTTAAGGAAGATGGATCAATCCTGTGGCCTAGGAAGTATTCCTGAGGAACTTAAGTTGTACGTCATTAAGGGTCTTATGGCTTTGATTCGTGCAGAATTTCCATACATTGATATTCATGAAAAGGATCCTGACCTTAATGATATGATTATGATGGCTTTTCGAACTCCTTTGTTTACTGGTATTTTGAGATCCCTCGAAGCAGGCCAGCCATTTTCTATTCCGGGACCTGAAAAGTACTCATATCGTATTTTCAGATTTTTTAAAACATGCTTAAGAAATAAGGCCAAGTTATTCCATTTCAATGTTTGGGAGTTTTTAATGTCTGAAATGAACTTGAAATTGTATTTAAAACGTAAATCAAGTGATACTAATGTTAAAATGGACAGATTGGCTGCTGTAGATGCTGATAGAGAACCTCTTAGATCAGAGATTGAACCAAAGGATAAAACTGCTTCGTCGGATGATGTGATTGAAAATAAAATAGGCAGTGAAAAAGTTATAGATCAGACAGCAAGGGATACCTCTAATAGTCATACTGAGGCAGAGTTAGATCTGATCAAAGGCTTGAAAGCTACTGGTAATAGCTCTGAATCAACTGCTATGGAAAATATACCATCTTCTAGTAAACATAGCGACACAACTGATTTGGTGTACTTGAATCAATTCGATTGGAATGAATCAGCAAGACCAAGGGGTATGCACAGGATCCGAAAACATATTGAGGCAATGAAAGCATCATTACTTGTACAACAAATATTTGATATAAAATTCTGGTCCAGTGTTGAAGGTATGGATGCATATCATAAGTCTGTGCTTGATGAAATGATGATGTTAGCAATCAATAGTCAAGAAAGTTCTTTGGCTGCTGGTGACTCTTCATTTGATTTAGAACATGATTTAGAAGGTGAAATTTCTGCAACAAATGATATGTCAGAAGTCCAATTAGAAGTAGGATCTACTGTTAATAAGAAGTCTGTGATAGAATTGAAGCCTAAAAAGGGAGATGCAGATAATGCCAATGATTATGTGGATAATGAAAATGATAAGATGGATTATGACATTGATGATAATGAAGTTGACGTTGATACTGTGGATTATGAATATGATTCTGAAGATAATGAAATTGATGATATTGGTGATAGAAATGATATTGTGAATAATGAAAATAATGGAAATCATTATGAAGGTATCCATAACGAAAATGTTGATGAAGCAAGTGGTGAAACTGCAGAGACTGGATATACAATTATTGTGAGTGAAGAAATTGAACCTGAGCCTAAAGATAGTGTGGGGCATGAAGAAATTAATGAGAGGACAGATGAGTTGCCTCAATCTGATGATATTCATATGGCTAGTGATATTATTAGAGCTGAAGATTCTGAAGAAGTTAAACCAGTTTTTGAACTTGATCAAACTCTTGATGACAATGATAATGGTGAGGCTTGTTTTGTGGTGAAGAAAAAGATACGTTCTGAATCAATGAAAGTAGACAGTGTAAAGAATATAATTCAGGGAAAGTCAATCTCTGAAGAGAAGAAGAAGATTGAAACCTTTAAGACCTTGCATAGTTATCAGGATGAATTTATACATAAGCAAATTGGTAAAGATAAACCGGTGGATGATATGATGGCAAGCATAGGGAATAGGAAAAGAAAGACTATTGAGGCTACTGAATATCTCCCTTCTTGTATTAAGAAGTCTAAACTTGTGAAATGTTCTGTGGTTGTTTTGGAGAGACCTAAATTGATTGTTGAGTATGACTCGGTATCAGAAGATGATAATGATGTTCATGAAAATAAAGTTGAACCTCTTTTGGAACTGGATGAGTCTATATTGAAAGTATTGGGTACTGAATCTAAGGAAATGAATAAACTATTCGAGAGTGATGAAGAGTTATGATAACTTGATGAATATTTAATGTAAAGTTAAAATCAAGAAAAACTTTGTTATTTGTTTGTTTGGGGTTAATTGGTAAGATGGTGTTGAGTTAAAGAAAATTTCATCTGAATTATTGAAGACTGTATGAGAGAAAAATAGGATTTCTTGATTTTTTTTAAAACTCTTATCAATGATATTCCTGATGGGATTGGCTTTACAGTGAAAATCTTAAAATCAGATTTTATTGACAATGATGATGTTACTAATGATGATGATGATAATATTTTAGTATTATGTCGACTACTGGTAATTTAAAAATGGAAGTTTGGATGCTTATTATGTGAAAGGAATCAAAGACTTATTTGAAATTAGTGCCGTAAGGTAGATGAACAGGTATTGAGATGTTGAAGAACCTTCAAGTATATTAATGTCATTGTGGAAAGAAATATTCATACTTGGACTTTTACCTGCATTATGATTGGTGTGACACCAAGAATTCACTGGGGACATAGACCCTGACCTACATAGTGATTCCTTGCAGAAACGCTCATGAGCTAATCTGTGATGTGCTTCATTGTATTTGCACAGAATGATGGTAACCTTTGGATATCATTATGGAATTGATGCTGATTGCTTCAAAATATGTTGCAGGTATGTATGATTTCTTTGGTTTTGGCTGTCTTGATTGATTCTATTGGCATTATGATAACAGACTGATAAAGTTTGGGCTTTCATTTTAAACTTAAAGAATTTTATTATGGATAAGTTACTTTGTCAGCCTGTCTGGCCAGCTCAGAGTCCAGGGTGGTGAATTTTTGGTGGAGTTTGTTCCTGAAATTATTTCTGCAGCCATCCACTCTCTTACCACTGATTCTAAATCGTGAAGGGCAGTTGTCAGTTGCTGACGTAAGTATGTACCTATTGATTGTTAACAGCTGAAACGAGTGAATTAGCCTCTTCAGGAAGGGCAAGTAGGTTGACTGACCGATGTGTTATGACCTATAATGTGTTGCTACAATGTTAAACCCAACAACAACAAAGCTAACTTTGTCTCCATTTGTGACAAACCGCTGGCAATCTTGGAATTTTGCCAGTAGACCATGAGCTGAGTCCACCAAAATTGCCTTCGATCCAGCGACTTTTAGAATAATGGTCTGAGGGTACTGCAACTTTTTACTGCCACCATTTTCCATATTCAATAAGAAATAATTATTTTTTCTTACTTTCTTTATTTAATGATGGTATTTATAATGTTAAACTATTTTATTAGACTGTATATTTGAACTTACTACTAAGATAATTTTTGGTCTAGTTAACTTCCATTTGGTCCAGAGAAAAATCAATGCCCAGTGCTGATGAAAGTTTGTCCTGACCACTGCACTGGCATTTCAAAACTTATCAGATAGTCAAGCTTGGATGAGTCTGACAATTTGGCCACTTTACCAATGGGCTCTAGAGTTATAGCCCTTTAATTGCTAAATAGGAAATAGTTTTTTAATTTTGACATTTTGTTCTATCTTTTTGTTTCAGGTAACTGGTCTTGGATATTAATGAAAACTTATGATATTGGTGCAATAATTGTTAAGTTATTGATAAAAATTGGTTTGGTTTCATGGTTTAAATTGTTAAAGCTTTTGACTTTTGAGTAAGTATAGAAATATATGTTATTGTATTAATTATTTTTTATCTTTATTTAGCTGACAGATACAGTGCCATCCATAATTACCTTTTCACTTTTGTAAATGTATAATTTGTATTTGAATTTTTACCAATAATTGATAGGTTAAAACCATTTATTCAGATACATGTACATGTATAACAATTACAGTTGTATAAAGTATCATTATTTTTCTTTCAATTGTTATAATCTATCATAACTTTACCAATGCATGAATACATCTAAAATAAGATTTAATTGTGTTGGTGAAAAACCAGCAAGTGTAAAGGTAATTTTGGATGATGCTGTACAAGTATTCAACTTTGAAATTGTTTAATTTCATTCAACACTCAATGGCACATACAATGACCCGCTGATTTAAATGCAATAGTACTTGTGTACCCACAAATGATATAAATAATACCAATATTTATGTACCAAGATTATTAAACAAATGTCAAGTATTTAATGTGTTGCCCACTGATGGTTAAGTAACATTTAACTAGAATTAGCTTATAATAATTCATTTTAGCTTGATTACGAAACAAGTTCTTACTTGTAAATTATTATACTCATGCTTGAGTTCACTTCCTGGTCCTCTAGTACGTGGCTAATAAGATTAAGTTTCTTGATCAAGGAAACTAGGTAGGTTTTGGATGGGATTTGTACCAGAGCAGAGCTGGCTATCCAATGATAATGTCTAATAATGTATTAGTTGGCCACATCCCTGAGATATTTGTATCGTGATGAAAAATGATGTACGATATTAAACTGTTAAAGAGATTTTTCTTGCTTGACTGATTAGGTTTGGCTAGCTGTCTCAGTTTGGTTTGAAATTATACTTTCTGTTTTAGAGAAGTGGCGACCAGTCCTCACCAAAGCCTAGTGCTAACCAAGACTAGTGAAAATTTATTAGGGCTAGTGCAAATTTCATATTGTTTAGTTGATATTAAAGCGCTTTACTGTAAAAGATAGTAATTTTGGCTAGTGCTTGGCAATTTTAGGCAATTAATGGTGTTCACCTTGTATCATTATTGTCATTAGGCTCATTTTCTTAGTCAAGCTAAAGATTAACAATTGTTTGGATCATAGTTAATAAAAAATGTGTATTCTTTATTTCAGTAAACAGAAAAGTTGGTATGGATTGCTGATACACCTTACTGTAACTATGTGTAAAAACAGCCTTTCAACTTATGGATAATTAAGCATGTGTGCTTAATTGAATTTCATTTGAAAACTTTTTTTAAAATTGTGTATGAAATATTGGACATGCTCAATTATGTAAATGTTATGTTTTTTTATGTAATTATTGATCTCAGGTAATTTTAGATACTTGTATGTAATGTAATGTTTAAATGTGTAAAGCTGTGTCTGAAATGGTTAGATTTTATTTAACTTCATGGGTGCAAGTTTTCAGACATATGCCTGAAGTTCAGGTTTTTCACAACAAATTAGACAATGTTTTGCTATTAAATTATGAAGAAAAATTGTTTCAAATTACAGTTTTCAGGTTTTTCAAAATTTTCATCTTGCATCCATGTATCTGTCTGTGGTACATACAACCCTGAGGATTTACATACAAAAATAGGGTCTGGAAGTCACAAAATGGTCAATTTTGTGAAAAATTTGTCATAATTTTTCTGAAAATGACTGAGAAAAAAGGAATACCGGTTGCCATGACAACGGCAAAAGATTTTGACTAATAAACATTGTTTTCTATGTTTGGACATCAAACTAAACATATGTTGTGAAAATCAACAAAATCTAAGAGATTGAGTGCCGGACCCCTTATTTAAAATTTTGGTTCTTACTGAGAATTGGTCTTAAATACTAAACTACTTCTGTACACTCTAATGATAAAATAGTTATGTCTAAATATGTAAGAGGACTTTTTAAAAAATATCAAGTATTCAGGTCAGTGGGGTAAATGTTTACACCACTGGCAACATTCGGAACACCTCAACCTTTTATCGATTAATGATCTCGGAAGGATTCATGGGGAGTCTACACTTGAAGCTTGGGATTTTACTACCTACAGGAGGTGAAGCACATAACGGTTATGCAAAATAGTTCTTGTAGTATACACACAGATCTTTGTCAAAACATATTTCTATGTAATATATTGAACCAAATATTTTTCAGCGATATCTTAAAACTGTGTAATTTCAAATTTATGACTTAAAACGAAACATCACTCATCGCCTAAACAATTTAGTATTTGTTTGCCTCAACACCGGTAGTGTCGCGCTTAGATATTTCCGAGGTTATTCGTAGCGAGTGGCCGAGGAGTTCCGAATGCACTGACAATTGAATTAAACTTAACAATTATGAATGAAGAATTATCAGGAATAGATTCATATACTTGAAGTTTTAAACACTTTGAAAATAGACTATGTTTCACTGTAAGATTTTGTATAAGGCCACATCAAGTTGATCATTTGTTCTATAGATTCTCTCACATCTTAATTTTGACGTTTTTACAAAAAAAAAATTTATTTCCTCACTTGCTCATAAAAATTTGGTCAAACCGCTATATAAAGCAACTGAATTAAGATTTTATTTTTTAGGTCGCTCGCCCCATATTTTTCTAGAAAAATCCATAGAACACATGATCAACTTGTTGTGGCCTAATGTATGTTTTTCTTACAGTCGGACAAATTTGATTTGATGTTTTATCTTAATTTGTTCAAAGTTTTAACTTGACTTAGTGAAAAGTGAGGCTATCCTTCTCAGCTTTGTATCAGCTTAAAGCTTCTTCAAATTCTTGAATTAGATTTGCAACTATAGTGATTTAAATTGTTTTTGTCTTAAAGTTGGCTTTTTGATATGATTCTTACTATTATTAGTACAGGATTAATTATTTTGTCAAAATGTTGATTTTTAAACCATATGAATGTATTCTAACTTGTTGAATTGAAACATGTTATATATTTGTTAGTGAGAATTAATTGTGTCAAGTCAAATTTGTCAGACTGTTTATTTCATTGATAAAATTGTTTTATTTCTTATAACCTGTTCATTAAGTTGCAATATATTGATACAAATAAAAACTTGAAAATTGTTTAAATCTTTTGTTGTTTATTTTTAATAGTTTATCATAATTATATAATAGTGAGAAAAAATACTTGTCTTTGAGTGGATATGAACTTGTTATGTATTATCATGTAGGACATTTGTCAATCACTGATGGAAGTCAGGGCCTAGAACTTTACTGGTTAACAGCTAAATCCAAAAGTTTAGCCTTTCCAGGAATGGTTTGTAAGTTTAACAGACTACTGTCATATGACCAATACAATGTTTTGCAAAGGCATTAAACCCAACGTACGAAAAAACCTATCCTTCAAGAGGCAATCAACTTTTTCTTAAAGAGAGGAAAATTAGTATCAAATGTAGTGTATGAAGAGTTAAAATCCTGGATGTTTGGATTGCTTAATTGGAAGTGTTGGCTAATATAACCACATCTGGAACTCGATCAAAGAAAATGGTGTGTTTATGCATATGGCTAAATTTTATTCAGCAATCAGTGGTGGGTACATTAACCCTGCAGATTTAAATACTATATTAGTTCGATTATCCCAGTTCATGAATACTGCTGTACATCTGTACTAATTTTCAATAAAAATATAAGAATAGGTATCTGTTGTTATGTGAGAGGATTATCGAAACATGTGTTGAGTATCTAAAGCAGTGGGGTTAATGTATGAGCCCCTATCAGTTGTATAGAATGTAAGAATATGAAACTTGTAAGTTGGATGAAGATAAAATGCTCACATCGTGCCCTAAGCTTTAAACGAAGTGCTGTACACTGCGGGTTATATCTCTAGTCTAAAATAACGGCTTAAAATTTATTACAATAAATTATTTCAAAACCACCAAATTTCATGAATCAAGGGGAACAATTCAGTAAGGAATTGCTTAAAACTACTTGTACGAGTTACCTCCCGTAAATAATCATATTTTTATGAAAAAATTGATTACAGAATTAAGATTACCAAGACGTAAAACTGAATCAGTTATCATTATAATCAACAATTTTATTGCATAATATCTTCGAAAAAGGCATAATTTATTTATTTACTTATAATTTTGCTTGCTTTCATTTCATTTGCAAACGTTGGGTTAGATTTGTGAGTAATGAACAACGCATGCGTGTTCCAAATAACGTGGCCTAACTTCCGGCAAATTTTTGACAGAAATCTATGCTAATTTATTAGTTGAACTTGTGTGCTCTTTAGTTTCAAATTTACTGAAGTAGGATTACTGGATCCGAAAAATGGGATCAAGTGGCGAATTCGGGAACCCTTTACGAAAGTTCAAGTTGGTTTTTCTTGGAGAGCAAAGCGGTAAGTTGATTTGACAGGTGATTTCGATCAACTGACAACTCGAGTCATGTCTGAAAACTTGACACTACCCTGTTTGTTTATCTAAACTTTTTTGCTGTCTTATGTAATTTGAGTTATTGAAAACTTTAATTTCAGCATGGGTATGTGTGTAATGGTTAATTAGTTCCTGTCATAAAATAATTACGCCACAAATTATGTATGGAATGAAAAAAGAGCTGACACTGGCATTTTATTGAAGAAAACCTCATATTTTGTATAGATTTTTTGTTGGGTTCAAGGCCATAGCAACACATTGTATAGGTCGTGTCAGGGTGGTCAGTCACACCTCTAGGCAAGCATGTGCCGTCATCATTACGATTGGGTCTATATTCCAGATTTCTGTCAAATTCCAAGTATCTCTACAGCGTGTACTTCTGTCAGTGAATGACAGCTGCTCTAAATGATTAGAAATGGCTGTAGAAATTACGTATGACCAAGCTAAAAAATGTATTCCCAGCCTGGTAATCGAATATCCGACTACTCCATCTGTAGACTTGCGCCCTGGCCCGTACTCATTGAGCTTGCTGGGCAGATCATTTAATCTTTAATTACTCTTAACTTAAGGCCATTTTTTTCAGTAATAAAGTTCAGTAGACACGTCCGCTATCTATACTTTTAACCAGTTGGTAATGAACTCATAAGTGGCTTGCTAAGTCCTAAGCTACTATTACTATTACCACTAAGACCTCGTGTACTGTGTTTGGGATGTTGACAACTCCTTAAAATTAAAAAATCTACTTTTATCAATATAATTAGCTGTTGGAGCCTTGTAACTTAAAATAGTCTTATTAATGTGATGTATTTCTTGTACATTTCAGTGGGTAAAACATCATTGATTACAAGATTTATGTATGACAGTTTTGATAATACTTACCAGGTGAGATTTAAGCTTATAATTATGATACATTATTAATTTGATTAAAACCTGATCTAGAATTTTCCGCTCACCTACTCGCTAATTTAGATCTGGCCTTTTTCAAACATGGGTCATGCTCAGGTGACCTTTTCTCATCATAATATTCATGACGAAACTGTTATGATTAGTAACTTGTTTACATTGTCTACATCACAAAATTTGAAATGAGCTGCCAATTGCAGCCTGGGAATAATACCGCTGTTAAATTAGCTCGCAAACCTTGGTCTAAAAGTAGAAATTACGGAATCAAAATGTTATTTATAGTGTTTCGTTAAGATGAAAGCTACACATTTATTGGTCAACATAAAGGTCATCTCGATGTGACCCTCCATTGAGATCTTAGAGATCCTGTATGACAACGCTCTACAGGATATCTGTTTACGGAGATTGGATTCATCATGTACTTATAAATTATAAATAGTAATCATTGTACTTTTAACTGGAGTAGAGGGATGCTGCCCCTTGTCTCTGCCATGTCTTTTTTTTCTCCTTTCTATGCAGATTGATTCTTTTAAGCCCTGTAATTAACTGATGCTCTTTTCTGATTGATTCTATTAAGCCCTGTAATTAACTGATGCTCTTTTCTGATTGATTCTTTTAAGCCCTGTAATTAACTGATGCTCTTTTCTGATTGATTCTATTAAGCCCTGTAATTAACTGATGCTCTTTTCTAATTGATTCTATTAAGCCCAGTAACTGATGCTCTTTTCTGATTGATTCTATTAAGCCCTGTAATTAACTGATGCTCTTTTCTGATTGATTCTATTAAGCCCTGTAATTAACTGATGCTCTTTTCTAATTGATTCTATTAAGTCCTGTAATTAACTGATGCTCTTTTCTGATTGATTCTATTAAGCCCTGTAAATAACTGATGCTCTTTTCTGATTGATTCTAGTAAGCCCTGTAATTAACTGATGCTCTTTTCTGATTGATTCTATTAAGCCCTGTAAATAACTGATGCTCTTTTCTGATTGATTCTAGTAAGCCCTGTAATTAACTGATGCTCTTTTCTGATTGATTCTATTAAGCCCTGTAACTGATGCTCTTTTCATATATCATGCAATAGCCAGTTTAATGACAATGTGCTAATTGTATTTTAATAGAATGTTTGGCAAGACTTAGGGGCCTAGGTATCAATTATATGAAATTAAAATTTGGTTAGCTCAATTCATCTTTCTTTAGTCCTGCTTGGGCTTTGTTGTGAAGGGTCCTTTTCTGAGTTCTTAAACAATCGTATGATTCACTTAACTCACTCGCTCATTCACTTGATTGCTACATGTATTGGCCTTTTTTCTCAACTGTCAAAGCTTGAATAATTACACGGTGACTAAATGCATTGTTTTTGTACTGGCGGCCTAGTTGTTAGTAAAAATAGCTTGACTATAACATATCATACGGCATAAACAGCTTTACTCGATCATTATACACACTTTCGGAAACTCATGGATGTATTACAACAATGATTTTAATAAACGCATTCACCGTGAAATTATTCATGTTTTGACAGTTGAGAAAAAACGAACAATAGCAACTGTTTATAATGAATATTATTGGAAAATATGAGTACATGTTATTACTTTTTACCTATTCTATATGACACTCAGCCTCTGACTTTTCTGAGTTATTCATACAAGATGGATGAAAATTTTTAGCATTAATCATGACATTTAGAATTTTTGAGAACGATTCGTTTTCCTATGTCATTACTTTTAAAGGAATAAAATTTACGAGTTTGAAGATTTTGAACTTCTATCCAAGCAGCTATATCAGTGCTCATGGACCTACTACAAGGTTAATTAAAAGTCTGTTTCATTGTTTAATTTGCTGTTTGTTATTTTCAGGCAACTATAGGAATAGACTTTTTATCTAAGACAATGTACTTGGAAGATAGAACTGTAAGTATCTATCTAATTAACAATATTAAATTGTATATTCAATTATTTATTCAAAACTCGGCCTTGTGGAATGGCAGCATATTATTGATTGCAAGGGTCAATAAAGGATTAAGATTTGTTTTGTATTTGATTCTGAACCAAATGTGAAGTAATAGTTACAAGTTGATGGAATGAAACCAGACATTCCGAAAAGTGTTTTGACATTACTGGACATTCGGTCCAGTGATCTTGAAAGAATCCCTGACAAAATCAGGTTTCACTGGACTGGAAGAAATCATCAAAATGACAGATTTTTACATCTTTATTGACATCAATTTTTTGTTACTAATTGGAATACTAAGGGAAGTCGAATCATCATGACTTATCACTGCTGTTTTCTAGTTGCTGCTCAGTCATTATTTTAACTTTTAATTGAAGACAAACATTAAAATTAGTTCAATATTAACCAAGAAATACAATAAAAAGCCAATAGTTGTCCTCATTTTAATTCAAATGAATGACATTTTACTGGACATTTGGATCAGCTGCGACAGACTTCAAACTGGACCGACTGGAATTTTACCGGTCAGGTCCGTGGGACCGGCACTTTTAGGAATGTCTGAACCGAATATATCTTGCCTGTGGCAATCAGAGGAGCATTTGCAATACTAAGATGGTTTGAAGAGAATAAATAAAGTATTAAGAAAAGAAACTGTCAAGAAAATAATATGATTATGAACATACCTGACAGAAATAGAAAGTTAAGCCTTGTTATAGGGCCATCATCGGAAATCGTAATATTGCTGTATCACCGACAGACGATACTCTATCGATTCGCAATTTAGAAAATTGATACAATTTAGAATGTTTTTAAGCTATGAAATAAATGAAGGTGACATTTTATTTGACATCACTGTTTTGTATATATCTTTTTTTCACCTGAACAGTGAATGGATGAAACGGGCTGTCATGGACACAGTTTGTTTTATGTCTGAAACTCCTTTCAACATCAAGCATAACATCATGCTGGCATTATAATAGTATATATTTATACTGGAGTTCTAGCAGCTTCTATTACACTCCTTGTCTGACTTGATAATCGATATATCACCGATACTTGCCTTTCGATATATCGATACAAAATTTTCTATCTATGACAGCCCTACCTGGTTACTTTCCTGCCATTCTGGACTTTCTTCAATAATATCAAACTGGTCAGTACCTTCTTAACAGGTGTAAAGATAAGAGTCCAGAATTTGTTACCTATTTTTTTTATAATTATTTAGATTAGTTCTTTAGTTTAACTTAGTTCTTATACATAATTACAGATAAGATTACAATTATGGGATACTGCAGGACAAGAAAGATTTAGAAGTTTGATACCAAGTTATATACGTGATTCCTCTGTTGCTGTTGTAGTCTATGATATTACTAGTAAGTCCCATAAATGCATTTGATACTATTTATAGAATTTTATTACTATTTATAGAACATTTTACTATATTTAGCACAAACATGTGTTACTATTAATAGCACATGCTGATATAAATACCAAGTTATATGCATGATTCATCAATAGGTGTTGTAGTCTATCATATAACTAGTAAGTCTTTAATACACTTGTTACTATTTATAGAACATGTTACTATATATAGATCATGTTACTATTTATAGCATGTATATTTGTTACTTTTTATAGTACAAGTTGAAAAAAATTCATTAGTAAGCTGTTGTAGTCATTGAAAAAGTCTTAATTCAGTGTGCTCAATGATTGCTTTAACTTTCTTGAACACAAGTCCAATGTACTATGTTATGTAGTGAAGTGCAAAATCATCGACTGGCCACACTGTGTGAAAAGTTAGTCAATTGATCATTGCTTTAAATTTTCTTGCACACTAGCTCGATTATTACAAAGTAAAGGGCAAAATTATTAACTAGCACTACTATATGAATTTGTAAGTAGTTTTCACCAGCCCAAATTAATTTTTCACTAGTCCTTGGCTTTTGGCTAGTTGGTCCAACCAAAGAGTGTGTGTTCTTAAGTAATACTACTATGAAACCATTAATGAAGGAGGCTGTCAGTTTTTAATTGATCGGCCTGTACTTAGCTTGCAGTAATGTTAGAATTATTTTCTAGTATTGGTTTTATTTAATACATCTATTATTAATGCAGAAAGTCTTGGTGACTGAACTGTTGCAGACGTAATGTAGAAGCTAAAATTTCTGCAGAAGATTTATTTCTGTGGTTATTAATTAAGTTGCTGAGTTACTGCACGTTCTTTAATAAACGTCCCCCATAAGTTATGTCTTTAAAGTGCGGTTGAGAGTCTGCTTCCATACACATTTTTAGCTGACTTCGATACAATAACCCCTTATCAATGAAATCACCTTCAGGCAGGTGATCTCTCAAACGTTCAAAGTACACATTTACACCAGTGTGGAGTATAACATCTGTATGGGAATTTCCTGCTCAAATTAATTAGCAGTGCCCCTAATGGGTTTCAAACCCATGTACCCTCAAGCTGAAAGCATGCGTCTTACCACTGGACCACTGCTCCTACTATACAAGTATTTTAATAGATTTATACCTTTTCAAATTCCCCAAGTCTCAATTTGTTAAAAAAATGCACAAAATTTAATTTCCTCCTGAAATTTCAATATGTACAGCATTAACTTTATTTTATTGATTAAATCATTTCTTGTAGTGCTGACATTTAACTCAGAATTAATTGTTTCACTTTATTGCTGTTTCCTGCAGATTTATCAGTGCAGTATACATTTTTAATCTTTTTTTAAATGTTATTTAGTTATTAACTCGAACAGATTTTATTTTTTGCCTGTCTGTGAATAACTATTTATACTGCATGTAGAATACTTTGACATTTTATGCTAAGCTAGGGCAGTTTCTTAAAGCACTTGTGTAATGTGAAATAGTATGAACATACTTGATATAAAGTAAGATACTTCTATTTAGAGGCTCTGATAGCCAAATAAAATAGTTTACAATATGGGACGTCATATTCGTCACTCAGTTAGTCCTAAAGTTTAGGTACAATAATCTTAACCCATTAGCCAAAAGCCCAGGACTTAGCAAATTTGATTTGGGCTAGTCAAAGTTACTGATTTCATATAACTGGTTGGGCTAATTGATTATTTTGCCTTTAACTTTATAACAAAATGAATCAGACTAATGCTCTAGAAGTTTTAAGTGATGACGGTATAAACAACTAACAAACCATTAAAATACCTTAGAATTTGTGTCAAATAAGGGCCCTTATAATTATTCAGGCCGATGTTAAAGAAAATTAAGGTTATAGCCGCATAATCAATTAAGGAACCAATAAAAAATCTGTGACCTGGGGTCAGTAAGGACCCTGGTATTAAATCTGGCTAGTGTTCAAGAAAGCTAAGGCTATGACTGTCAAAATAAATAACCAGTAAAAAACTGGCGGCTTGGGTCAATTCGTAGGTTAAGTGGAAAACTGTCGTAGCTTGATATAAGAAAAGTGTGAGTTACGACAGTTTTGCACTAAACCTGCAAATGAGACCCCTGGTAATAAATCAGGCTAGTGCTCAAGGAAGGGATGACTGATATTTATTATTGTGTATTACAGATGCTAATAGTTTTCAACAAACATCAAAATGGATAGACGATGTACGAACTGAGAGAGGTAGTGATGTAATAATAATGTTAGTTGGAAATAAAACAGATCTGTCAGATAAAAGGTACTTTTTAAGGCAGTGGTATTGTTTAATGGACCTAATCCGGAATTCAAATTTATGTTTTTTTTCCGTCCGTGCACATGCGGTTCAAACAAAGTTTGTTACACATTTTTGCTAAATAGCACAAGCTATGGATTAAATCCTGTTGTTCTTTGTACACATGCTTTCATTGTAACGGTGAAAGTTTGATTTTACTGGAGTGGAAAACCCAAATATTTGAATTCTGGATATAGTCTATTTTGTTCATTTTTATACATTAACCTTACTGATTTAAATACTGATTACAGAACTTCTGTTCTCTGGATTGACGAAAGTAGATATTGTATTTATGTTTATTTATTTATTGGATTTAACGCCATATCAACACATTTTAGGTCATTTCACGGTGTCCAACGCACCTAACCTAGCTTTCATGGACCTTTGTCTATAACCAGTACTCACTTACCCTTCCACAAAGCCGGAACCTCCTCCATGTTATCTAATCAATGGAAGAAAATTGACATTATTGTCTAATTTTCATGGAAGGGTATAACCCTTCCCTGATGGAATTTGAACCTGTACCCCCCTCAGGACACAAGATTCTGAATCCTGGGGCGCTACCAATTGCGCCATCGACTTGGGTTCGTATTTATGTACAGGGATTACTGAACAAGTTAAGTAGTTTAATCAACAGCCATTGACGGTTGAATAAAAACATTAAGTTGCTATTAATCTTCCACAAATTTAACTTGATTCTTTATTCTAATAAACTATAATTTCATGGTTACAAAAACTCTAAGGCTATGTTCATCATCATAGCAAAGATCCACAAAATCTGTCAAGTTTTGAATTAACACTTTCTCATTGGTGCTTTTACACCATTCATTGCTTCAACATGCAGTCTCATAACTGCTTATGAAGGTTACCAAATGGGTTGTTGCAGGTTTTAATTAGTTTGACCTGTATAGCATTAAGGGCTGCTGCGAGTAACTGAGTACTCGGATATTCGCGATCCCGACCAGAAAATCAAGTACAAATATTCTTCAAGTCCGAAATCGCGATCTATTTTTTGAAAAACATCGAAAGAACTTTTCAGCTCTATAATCACTGAAAAACAAGCTGCACTACTTATGAAAACTTTAATTTATGTAGGGACAGAATTATCTTTTGTCAAAATTTTGATTGATAAACATTTAAACAAAACTGTTACTGTTATCATCTGGTAAAAGAAATGTTTGGAGTACATGGATTTCCATGAAGTACAATGTAATTTAAGCTTCTCTTATTTTTCACTTATTTTTGTTATTACATGAATTCCTGTACGATTCTCTATTAACTTGTGATTTGTGGTTCGATTCGTGAATCGCCACTCATGAATCATAGTTCAGATCAGATTGCCACTTGCTTAACGATCCACAGCCCTAATTGTGTCAGACTAGGGGTGTTCTTTTTTGAAAATTACAGAATTTCTGAATTCGAAAATTCTTAACTTTAACCTATGCATTTATCATTTTAACAGACAAGTAACGTCAGAGGATGGTGAAAGAAAAGCTAAAGAATTAAATGTTATGTTTATAGAAACTAGTGCGAAAGCTGGATATAATGTTAAACAGGTAATTATAAAATAGTCATAAATTTGGGTTATGTCAGTTTTATGTTTGACTATTCTGTTATGCAAGGGAGTCAGTATAGCCCCTTTTGGGCACAATTTTTTTATATCTTTGAAGGGATTGGCTTGGAAATTTATACATGTCTGTAAGGTAATCATTTGAGGTGCAATATCAAGTTACATAACTCCATGGGTGAAATTTTTCAGTATTACTAGTGATTTCAGTATTTGAGAATAAATTGCTCTATGTAATTTGTATGGTATCTCTATATTACATTACTTTTAAAGGAGATTTTCAGTATTTTCAAAACTTTTAACTTTTACCCATGTAACTCTTCCATAGATTTGACTGTATTATAATCTGTGGACTGTGCACACTTGTCTATTTAATAAAGCTTCACTTTTAGGTTATCAGATACAATGGGCTAAATGGTAGAACTGTCCTAATATAAAGACAATTTTTCTTCTCAAATTAGGCTTGGGACTTACTTTGCTGTAACTGAGGCAGTATTAACAGAGCAAATTTTTTGTAATATTTATTTTCTGTCTACACCTTAAAGCTGATATTATGTATATTTTACAATATTATTTTATTATATTATATTTACAGTTATTCCGTAGAGTGGCTGCAGCGTTACCTGGAATGGAACAAACAGAACCTAAAAAAGATCAGAGTATCCTTTTATCTATTATTATATTTATATTTATCATTTTTCAGGCCATTTTAGGGCAAAATTTGGAAACTGCTCTTTTACCCAAAAAGTTTGCAGTATTCCCCTTTTCTCTTGCTTTTTTGATACAATCTCTTTCTCTAAAACATATTCTGTAACAAAACTGTTTAGGAAAGTTATGAGTGACATAAAAGCTGGTTTTTTCTTTCTTTATAAATATTGATAGTATAACATTGAGATAATGTAAAAATTGTTTAAGTCTACAAATTTAAGATTTAAAAAGGGGGTTTGGTAAAAAAAATTCTTTTAGACTGTCTTTGTTATGTTTTCTTTGTAACATGCTTGTTTGCCTGGCCTGATAAGAGGTTGTCATGGACAACAGCTTATATTGCAGACTGCTATGCTGTAATGTTTGGTAAGTACATGTGTAAAATAAAATATATCAGGGCTGTGTTAAACAATGGCTCATAAAAGGGAATGGTTACTTATATCTTATGATTTAAATATCGGACAGGGTGTAAACATTAGAAATACAATGTACAATAAACCTAATCCGGAATTCAAATTTATGGGTTTTTCCGTTCATGCACAGTCGGTACGAACAAAGTTTTCCACACATTATTGCAAAATAGCACGAACTATGGATTAAATCCTATTGTTCTTTGTACACATGTTTTCATTGTAACGGTGAAAGTTTGTTTGTACTGGAGGGGAAAACCCAAATATTTGAATTCCAGATATAGTCTACTAGAAATCAGTTTTCAGAGATATTTTCTGTGGCTATAAACATAATATTGTTCATAAGGGAAATTCTACCTTAAACTCTTCCATGATAAGGTTGGGTACCTTGAGCCATTTTTTAACTCAGATCAATGTTGTGTGTTTTTGTGTATGTGTGTGTGCACTTTTATCATTTGATTTTTACACACTTCTTTTATTGTTTTGCTGTGAAGTGAAATCTTTTCTTTAAAAGAAATTCTGTTTCTATTTTTTGTTTGTATCATGTAATCATTCATGTAGGTTTAATGAAGTACATGTATTAGTGATTATTTCTAAACCATCTCTCGCGATATAACCTTTCTGTGTTGATGTGCCGCAAACCCCCCCCCCCTAAACCATCCCTGACTCTGTGTGAGAACATGCACACTTTATTCTCTAAAACTGTGAAATGATAGGAAAAGTTTTAAACCTGTAGTTTGCTGTAACTCAAAAAATAAAAAGTACCAATAAAAATTTCATTTTCACTGCAAGAAAAAAGTATGAATATTTTATTAAAGTGGCATATCTGATTTTCATAAACATTAAAGAGTCTTTTGAAATTGTGTTACTAAGACTTATTAGAAAAGCAGAATTTTCTTGATCATTTGAACTGATAGCTATTTTAGAAAAATACATTTTAAGTATTTAGCCCCTAAAACGACATTTGAATATTTTTAAATTTTTTTTTCAAAATTATTTTGTTTAAAGGTAAAAGTATTTCAAAATGTCACTAATGGGGCTCCGTAGAAATACATTGAATCACTATAGTGTAGAATTATACAAGCACATTATTATGGTTTCAACAAATATATATATACATGTAATCATTTCAATATATTACATATTAATATCCTTTCAATATACTATCTGTCTCTCTGTCTGTCTGTCTGTCTTTTTTGTAACGATATGTTAACAGATTCATCAAAAAAATTATCACCCAGTTTCATATTGGATTACTTTATACAAAGATTATTAAATGTCATTTATAACTCAGTTAAAAGGGATAACTTCAACGATAAAAAACTCTGTTATCTTTTGTGTTCTTATATCTAAAATAAACTTTGTTTGTCAGGGGTACACCCGGTACGAACAAGATTTTTTCCGCTTGAAAAAACTTGACATCTTAGAAACCATTTCTACATGTTAGGAAGTACTTCCAGTACAAATGTGATTTTTCTGCTGTGAAAGTTTCAACAGCTAGAGTTCCAAAATCGAAAGTAACTCATTTCATTGACTATTTCATCATTGGATGTTATTTATTGTTGCACAATTTTTTCTGCTTTTGTTTTCCTTAATGTGCTATTAGTGACTGAGGTCGTCTTAAAAGACACCCCTCAGGAGCCTCCACAACAAGAAGGGGGATGTGCATGCTGACGTCCGTCCGTTCACGCTTTATTATTCTTCCTCGTGTTTTGCTGCATTCTGGGATAATGATGTCATGGGATCACAATGGTGTCGTGTCGAGAGTGGATAAAATGGAAGCTTATAGACTGATGTTTGCTACCTTGTTGACAAAATACTGTTTCTAGTGAACAATGTTGCTTTTTTGTTTCCATGGCAACCAAAGTTATGAATGTTTTGAAATATTGTGACCAAGTGTGATAAAATCATTTCTTTACTAGTTATTTCTTACTTTTTATTGCATGCATGGTTGTTAATATTATTTTTTTGTTTTACATCAGTTTAGTACAGGGCTTTTTTCCTTATTATAATTTATATGAAAGGGGCCATTCGCAGAGCCTAATCTAAAATTTCTTTGAAATCAAGAAGTTTTCCCTAAATGTGGAGTTAACTGTGGACGTTTTCCCTTTCAGTTAAATTGGGAAAATATTTCCCCTAATGTTCTATATAAATTAAGCCCCCTTGGCCCCATTCCCTATGTACTGAAAAAAGCCCTGGTTTAGTGAATCACTGAATGACTGACAAAATGAAATGTTGATGAAGTATATACATGTATAGTGATTTGCTTGATAAAGTATATAAACATTTCCTTACACACAGGCAGTTTTCCCAAAAAAATTCTAAACTTATACCTGCTTTTGTTTTTCCAAAATAGGTAATTTCAGCAATAATTCTTTCCAAAATTAAAAGCCATGGTTTGTACTGGTTTTCCAGGAAAACTGATGCTGTGAAGTGACAGCCATGACATACAAATGTTTATGTGTTCAACATTATGGTAGTCTGTTTTTTAAAACTACATGTGTTACATATTATCATGTCTTTTTTTAATGTCTCTATAGGTTTATTATAATGGTGCTTTCTTCATATTGGATACATAATTAATTTATATATGTATAAAACATGTACAAACTCAATATAAGCATGTCCAGCATTAAGCCTATTCTGTGACTCATTTGTATATGGTAAGGGGACTATCTTTGTTCCAGGTATTCTTATTTAAGCTGTCTTCATTTCTTCATTGGTTAGGGTGCAGGAGCTTGACATTCTGTGTTATGCTGTAAAAAAAAACAACATTTTTCCTTATTATAAATCACTGACTTTTCCTTTTACTATCCATTTTCATCTTTTGATTCATTTAACATTTAACTGGTCAATTCTGTGTATTTATGTATCGGGACCACATTCAAAATGGCCGCCATTGGCCTTAAAATCAGTGTTTTTAACTGGGACAAGTACTAGCTTTTTAGACATAATTTAGGATGAAAGGCCAGCATGGAAGGCCAGCATTGCCCTAGTAATGCCATGAATTGGGGTTCATATGTCTTTTCTGCAAGACAAGCACCCAGGGAACAATCTGGCTAAGTTGCACACTTTTCTGTCAATTAATAATATTGACTAATAAAATAAGTAAAGTAAGAGCGTCTTGAAATAGCCCTATCAAGTTAAGGTAAAATCAGCCGATTTTCGTCCCAATGTCCTGACCAGTAAAGAGATACTGTTAATAGAGTTCATCTATGTTTGAAATGAAATGTGTTCCATGCCCTTTATGCTTGTTGTCACTGACTATTGTATATGCCATAAATGAAAGTTTGTATTTATTTTGTTGTTAGTAGATTGAATGTTGTTAAAAATGGATTTTAGATTATGTTTAGGATTTATATTTTTGCATGTTATGATATATTTTATTATTGCGGCTTGATAATACGAATGTAACTTTTTTTAAATATATTTTGTTTTATTTGTATTAAGTTTGAATTGTCCCGTTTTTGACAGTATCTTTTTTTCTAAAACTAAACCTTCCATATTGTTAAATATTGGCATTGATGAGCAACCCTTTTTCTTGAGTAGATACATTTTTATCACCTTAAATATTTTCTGATTTATAATGTTATATAAAAAAGTGCAAAATTGCCAACCAGCCCAAGTTATGAAATATGTGATTTTAACTAGCCCAAATCTAGTTTCACTTGTCCTGAGGGCACTAGCTAGTTGGTTGAGGCAATGACTGCAATTCAGTTAATGATTATAAGTGTTCCCTCCTATTAATTTAATCTTACATTCCCTTATCTAAATTTTTACATTATTTCTTGGAAATTCTTTCAAACATATTCTATAATATCATACTGCTGTGCATGAATTGCTCAAACTGGACTGCTGCCCCATTTCACCCTTCTTCATTATCATGGGGTTTAAATGGCTGACTTTAAATCACATGCCCGCCGGGCTAGCTCAATTGGTAGCACATAAGTCTACTGATCTAAGAGTAGGTTTGATTCCTGGATTGGGCATACTTTCATGTTGCTTGGTCTTGAAATAGTTTGTGCTATGGCCACTCTTTTTCCTACCACTGATTCTAAATTATGTAGGGCAGTTTTTAGTCACTCATTGAAGTATGTATATAGTAAAATAAAGTTTTGCTTATAAGTTCCGTATTTTGTATTCAATATAAGGTTGCAATATTTCATTATTTATGTACAGTGCCCTCTAAAAGTTCTTAGATTAATGAAATTTTAATAAAAATAAGACCATGTATATCACAAGTACTCATTTAAGTAGGCCATGCCAAATTGGAATGCTGATAAGCGTCTACTCAAATTTGACAAATCTAGGTACCTATTCACAAAAACTCACAAACCGAAAATTAAAACACAAATATTTTTAAGACAAAAAACAATGCATTATATATATATTTTTTCAATGAAATAACATCCTCATAATATGAAATGATGGTCTGAATTTAATATAAAATTACCAATGTTTTTTTCATGTAAAATATATATCATATTAATGACACGGTTATGATAAATTGCTCACGATGAATAACGTCGTTGCCGAAAACACAACTTTCCCTGAATTAGATTGTGGTATCTAATCCCAGAACATCAGAATTATTTGAGAAATTTTTAACAACAATTTTGTTTTTATTTTGATTAAAGTCTCTAAAACCTACACGCACGCGGGCGCTTAACAAAATTTTGATATGGCATGGCCTTAATTTATTATTACTTTAACATATTAATGTTACATAGCATGAGTCATAAAGGTGATAAACTAAGTAGTGTTGATTTTGAGATTGGCTAAGTCGACGCTTTCTTTTTCATGGGTAAACGTCAATCTGTTTGTCCTAAAAACATGATTTTGTGCAACAGCTTTTTGAGGGCACTGTATTGTTATCATTTTATTATATATATCAAAAGTTCAGTTCATTAATTGATATTCAGTCAAGATTTTACTGATTTCTTTGTTATGCACTGTATATAGTGACAATGATCATTTGTCTCGTTTAGGTTAAGTAGGTGTGGCTTCAGTTGTAAATTTTGTTTAATGATTGTACTCGTTGATATTTCAAAAAGATGTATTCATTTACATTGTATTTAGATATGTTATTATAAAAGTTAAAGCCTTATGCAGTTATTCATTCAGTCATTTCCGGACCCCAAGTAATCTGTATGATAATGCAATGTGTTGCTTTTTGTTGAACCCAATTTTTTAAAAGTTTCATTTTTTTAATACCTATATGAGACTATTAATTATTGTCATATTATACTGCTAGTAGTGTTTTTGATGTTATTTGCTCTGCTAGTGTAGTGAATGCCAAAAGTTTCATTTTTATCAATCACAGATCTGAATATATTGCGCTTATTTTTTAGTGTTTTTCAAAACGACCCCTGTTTTTCTATATCTGAATTTTCCAGCTTTATTCTCCAAGATAGTAAAGAATTAGTAAGACAATCTAAGAATGAAAACAATTATACTTATTATCTTAAATTAATGCCTTAAACACTTCACTTTTACAAAAAGTACTTGCAGAAACACAATAACGTTTCTGATCCTTCCACATACAGAAAAAAAAATTTCAATGGTTGCTATTACATTTAGACTTCTTTTGCTCGAAATAATCAGCTATTTATTGTGAAACTAAAGTCATGTTTCTGTTAATTGTTGTCAACTTCTTCCATTGTGAAAAGGCCTGATATGGCCCTAATTTAAGGCAAAGAAATGACAGACTTGTAACACTATGTATTGAGCTGTGTACGTGCACCATAGATTATTAGTTTTATAATCATTTTTTTTGTAAGATAGTAGTTTCTGGTTCTAAATATAATGATACACATGAGTTAACATAGTCTTGCACTTACTGGGATCATTAATTCTGGCCCCTAGTTTCACTATGAATTGCCAGGATCATCAACTTAAAACCCAAGAGAAAACCAATTAACGGCTCGAGTTGGACTTGGTCTTGATAATTTCTAGTAAAGCTGGGGACCTGGGATATATAGCAGGCTTAGTGCAAAACGGTCATTATTCAATTTAAAAAAAAGTGAGTTGCGACCATTTTGCGCTAAGACTAGGATATGTTACATATTGTATTTTTTGTTTTGGGGCATATTTTACTTGTCGTATTGCATGTATTCTATTTGTATATAACGGTTGTACATATTAAAATGTTTTACTAAATACTAAATAAAATTATGATTAAAAATCAATGGTGTTCAATTTTTACTTTTGTTTTTGTTCAATTAATTAGCGGTCATATTACAATATATTATTTTTCCTTAAACGCCTTAAGCCTAGCATTTATTGAAATATAATGGCACTCTGGACATTTATAAAGCTGTGCGCCAAACCATATATTTTACACACAAAAATTTGTAAACCAATGCAGAATAATTGTTTAATAATCAATATTTATTTATTTCAATTCAAAATGACCATAAATTTTGCAGATTGATGTATACATAGTACTGTATACTCGTGTTGATGCAAACAAAATTAATTGTGAAATTAGTAGACAGCATTTTGTTTCATATTCTGCCAATTCTACTGGACACAATAGCCAAATTCCATTACTTAAATATCAATCTCCGTAAACAGATATACTGTAGACTGCTGTCGTACAGGATCTCTACTGTCTCCATGGAAGGTCCCGTTACAACCAATCGATGCATAGCTTTCATCTAGATGAAACACTATTAATAACATTTTGATTTCGTAATTTCTACTTTTAGACCAGGGTTTGCGAGCTAATTTAACAGCGGTATTATTCACAGTCTGCGATTGGACGGCTCATTTCAAATTGCGTGACGTAGACGATGTAAACAAGTTACTCATCATAACAATTTCGTCATGAATATTATGATGAGAAAAGGTCACTTGAACGTGACCCTCGTTTGAAAAAGGCCAGATCTGAATTAGCGAGTAGGCAAGCAGAGAATTTTAGATCGGGTTTAATCAGATTGCTTCAAAATCAACATGTGACAAAACCTAGTACAGTAATTTGTTGACAATTGCATGGATTAGATTTACATGTATAAGATATTTATGTTAAAGCTGCCTCTGCTTTGCTGTATGTATTTTTATTTGCAGAGCATGTCTGTGTTTTTCTTTATTTTTATGATTTCAGTCTCACATTTGCTTCATTTTAGACATACAAGTATTGTATAATCAGATTGTGAGTAGGTACAGAAAATAGTAACACAGACCACAACAAGTTGATGATATGTTCTACGGATTTTGCTGGAAAATAATGTCGCGAGCGAGCAAAGAAAAAAAATCTTAATTCAGTTGCTTTATATAGTGTTTTAGCCAAATTTTTATGAGCGAGTGAGGAAATAAAAATATTTTTTTTTGTAAAAACAGTCAAATTAAGATGCGAATGAATCCATAGAACACATGATCAACTAGTTGTGGCCACAGAAATAACAAAACTAGTCTACAAAATGAGGATTCGAAAGTAATTCTCCAAAACAACAGGTAATTTTAACCTCAATCACTATGTCTTGTATATAGATTTTTGATTGCTTATAAGAAATTTTGGGCTTGCTCAGCTTTAAAGTGGTTGTCTTGGACAACCACTAATTTGGTAGACTACAAAACTAATGATATTCAATTTTTATATAAATGCATTTCTTCTTGTGTAGTTGGTTCGCCATCTTTACTCACTGTTTTTTCTCATCTAATATAACTAACATTTAACATCTCTTTTTATGCACTCTTTTTTTTTCTTTGTATAGGGTTTTCCCTTGTGAGGAAACCAATTCCCACGAAAATTTTGATTTCAAATTAAACATATCTCTAGTTAAGATATCACATGTGTTATGTTCTTATTAAGATCCACTTTTGAAGAAATTTTGAAATGAATTGGATGAAAAAAAGAAAATATCGCTAGATTTCTGAATTTTCAAATGTATTATGGACTGTGTTCTATAAGGAAATCATTTTGGAAAACTAAAGATAACATTTCTGGTCTAAGTATATGTAGTCATTAATAAGTCTGTTCTGCATTAATATAAAAAAATCTACAATAACTTAACAGTTCAATATTTTAGTATAGGAATAAACAACTAGATTCTTGTCGATTTTTTTAAAGATTTAAAATAGACATGTTTTATCATACACACAGTGCCTATTCTTTACTTTTTTAGACTGACCTGAGATTCATTGTTCAAGCACTATAATAAAAAGGCACTTATACCAGTACATTTGTTCACAAGCACATTTTTGTACGCTTTTTACACTAAAGATGCTTTTTAAAAAAGGTTCACCATTGTCTATTTATCACATTTTCCTTAACTCAACTTTGTAGATATTGAACTACGACCAAAAGAACATCATATGGAGCCAATAGAAAATGACGGTGGATGTAGTTGCTAGGATACCTTCACTTCCTGTTAACTTCATTTGCATATCTATGGTAGCCAATCAGTGCCAAGGCTTAAAATAGATAGAATATTTTCATGAAATTGACTTTTTGTAGGGTTTGTTTTAATGTTTGGATGGAATTACAGTCTGAATTACTTATTGAATTGAAAATTAATGTTCAGATTTTTAGGTTTTAATACTCAGAATGTAATGAAAGAGTTTGTCTGTAATAAAATAAGAGACATTTTAGAAAGCCTTAATGTACATGTACATTGTATTTGAAAACAATCATCCCTATTCCATAATAAGCAAATACAGATCAATCACCTGTAACTTTCTCAAGCACTAGCTCATTTTATCATGTTAAATAGTTAACAGCAAAATCATCATCTAGCCAGACTATTTGAAACAAATAACTCGCACTAGCCCAAATTAATTTTCACTAGTGGGCTAATGAGTCAAAGTGATGACTGTATGAGAAGGTTTATAAGTAGTTAAAAGCGACTGAAGGTACATAGTTCGTGAGCTAAACTGAGCTTGGAGCAAGGAGCCCATCCTTAACATTAATCCATAGCTGCACTTTCTTACAAAGGGCACCAACTTAGATTTTTTAACCAGCAAAGGAATTAATCATTTAAGATTGGCATTTATTGGCTACCATCCATTTCATACTACTATGTATGTTCATTATTATGATAGGTAATTTAATTACTGGGTAGATTTTATTCTTGTGTTGTTATTTATAAGACACGCAGGGATATAGGTGAATTTTTATTGGGTGAGCCGTGAAGTCATGGAAGAGTCTACTTAAAGCTGGAAGAGTCCATTTATAGCTAAAAGTCTACTTAAAGCTGGAAGAGTCCATTTTTAGCTGGAAGAGTCGGTTATTAGCTGGAAGAGTCCAATTGTAGTTGGAAGAGTCCACTTTTAGCTGGAAGAGTTTACTTTTTATTGGAAGAATCCACTTGTAGCTGGAAGAGTCCACTTGTAACAACTTTGTAATTAATATCACCTGCTTGATAAATATACATGCTGCGAGTAATTTAATTGTATCAAAGGCATTCACCTACGTACATGTGTATGACCTATTTCATTCTGTTAATTTTTTTTTTAAATTAAGACTATTAATAAACTAGTAGTGTTAAATATCCTTCAACTGTCAATGGAGCATACATATACCCTGCTGATTTGAATACTCACTCCATTTCCTACTGACTGTCCATAAATACATATCTGTATTAATAACAGGGATTTTGAACAAATATTGGGTATTTAAATCAGTCTTGATAGGTTCCCCTTACTTAAATGTTCAGAGATTTTCTAGCAAATTTTAAACATTTATATCAGTGGGGTTAATGTATGTAGCTTTGACGGTTGAATTGAAATTTAACAATATTATTTTAAGTCCAGTTGTCTATTTCATGATAATTATGTTTACAAGAATGCTCTAGAATTCAGTCTGTACAAAATGTACAGTCACAGCTCACAGAATAAAATCTGATCTATAATATAGTATGTCACAAAAATATGTGTTATAAAAGTTAGGATGTTCATGATAAGCTTATTGGAGATGATGTCCCAGTTGTCACTTTCCCTTAGATCTACGATTTATTTCATGTTAAAATATTCACACTGACAGTGTTCTGGGATTCTGAGGGTCTTTTAAAACTTAATAGGAATCCCTAGAATTTTTAGCTGGGAGTTTCATCTGGATTATTGAATAATTGCCCTGTTCTCTGGTGAATTTGAATTTACATGAATTGTTTATCAAAATTCGTGACTGCAAATCTGTATCCAAAATGTTTGCCCTTTATTGGAGGAATGTCTTAAAGGCACTAGTTCACAGATTTGGTCAAGATTTTTCAATATTTTCAAAATACCAATTAGTGTTCGTAATTGTGTCAAAAAGCTAAGTCTTAAATTTTTAGGGCAGACTGACCTAAAGGTTGCAAGAAGTATACAATAAAAGTCGCAAAAATGCACCAAAATAGTCTATACCCTGACATACGATAGATTTTTACTACTTGAAACACCATCATTTGTACTTGTATGTCAATTTGTCATTATCAATTCACTAATTTCCTGCTTATAAATATTTTCAAACAATTTTTGATAGTTTCAGAAAAGGTTTTAAAATGTTTAAGTTGAAATCTGTGAATGTGTACCTTTAAGTTAAGGAGGAATCTGAAAAACTGACCAAGGACCTTTCAGGGATCCCTGATTGAAACAGTAAATGCCAAACCCTTTATTTCTAAGCCAAAAAGTGACAAAAATGGTTCATATTTCCAATATAGCTAATCTTGGATATCATATGCTTTAAAACATGGGAGAGACAAATTTTTTCTAGTTGTGAAACAAACTTTTTTGCTTTGAGGCCATCTTTACCTATGATTGTATAAATGCTTGTTTACATGTATAAAATGTATACTGAAGTTCCAAGTTGTACCTGTGCCATTGTTTAACATTACGCTAAATTTGAACAACTATTTCCCACAATGCAATAAATCCATTTTGATTGGTTGATGAAAAGATCTTTTGAAAATGTGATAGATTCATTTTTTCATGTAAGGAAAATAGTTCTTGTTCTCAAATGCAATAACTTCATTTTCAAATTGTGAAAAATTATGCTTTAGTTTGACTTTGACTATTCTGTAAAAACTGTTCACTTGAAAGTTCTTTCTTGTCTGATTACTGCAATTGTTTTTCTCAAATATCTGGAACAGTCTAGAACTTTCACTGTTGACTGCTTTTGTTTGTGCAGGCCATTTCACAGCCTTAACACAAAAGGTTGTAACTTTATTTAAAAAAAGAGTGAGTTACCACCGTTTAACGCTAAGCCCGTGAATTCTATAATAAGATTGTTTGTCAAATTATTTGTTGGATTTTCAAGTTTGCTTTTAGAAAAAAGTATAGAAATATTATCAGAGATGCTGTGAATCACCTTAAGTAGTTTTTTTGTTTTATACAATGTATCTATGTATCCAATTCTTAAAAAATTGTTGACTTTGTGAGTTTAGGGAAGTTTTTACAAATGTAGTTCTATTTTACAAATGTTTGAAATAATTTACTTTTATTTATGAAATTTACATTTTATACTGAACATTAGGCTATGAATATTTGTACATGCATTATAGTATTATACAGTGTAAAAATCCACCTTAATGATTATCCATTTTTGCATGAAATCCATCTTTTGAAAAACCCATGTTTTTAATGTTGTTTTTTTTTCTGAAAATCTTCAGTTTTTCAATACTCAATAGTGATTTTAAAAGACTCATTTTTCAATAGAGATTAACAGGTTTTTACAGTATTTCTTATGAATCTGCTTTATAATTGTATAGCAAGGAAATATCTGTGAATAATTGTGAGCTCTTAAATTAATAAATACAACTTTTTGTGTGAGCAGGATTCCCATTTATCGTATGAATGTCTGATTTGGTAGAAGCATATTAAATCCAATTTTTGTATGAACTACTGAGGTCTCTTTTTTACTCATTTGTAATTTAGTTAAGTGAAAACTTTAAAATGAAGGTAGAACTCCCCTAAATTAATGTCATTCAGTATAGGAAAAATCTTCATTTGCCAAAATGTGTCAATTTTAGGAATTCTAGCTTATCCAAAACCTTCCAAATTTCAATGCTGAGTGAGTCAATGTCACATGACCTGCTATTGCCAGGAGAATTTTATTCTTATCATCCACCAGTGTAAATGTTTGCCATTTTGTTTATATGCATCACCTTGACAATGTTTCTTCTTTTATTTTGTTTTAATGTCGTACATGTATATATCACTCAATGTAATTGTGACAATGATACTTAGCCTCAGGTGGGAACTTAAAAGGTGTGGCTTGTGATAATTTATAGTGAAGATAATACTGTTCCGTAGATGGAAGTTTTTAGAACTAATTCTAAAAATCATGAATTTTGATACCTGACAGAGAAATATCCTTGGTAAAAATTTTGAAAATCTGAAATTCAGAAATTTTAAAATGTTGAGCTTGCATACATAAGTGAATTGAACCAATACAAAAATGGTTGTAATTCAGAACGACGGGATGGTCTTTTTATCAGACATTTGTGACCATTGAAATGTATAGAAAATATTACTGTTCTTTCAAAAACTGTCCATATTTTGAAGATAATTAGGGACTTTAGTCAGTTATCTTTCCCTGATAAAATCTGAAGCAATCCAATTGGTAAGTAGGTCCTCGGATTTTATCATTGAATTCCTATGTAAGGATAACAATTTTTTTATCTAATATCTTTCTTGTTGATGAAGATATTAACAGAAGTGATGAAATTTAAATAGTTCTTTACCCTAAAAAATACTTAGCTTGAATATCAAACAAATTAAATGATATACAAAAAAATTATTTTAGATTAATTTTGGCAAATTGACATTGAAAAGTAAGGGTAAAATCTGAGAATTCCAACTAATAGGACCTACCTATTTTAAGAGTATACAAGGGGAAATAACTGACTAAAGTCCCTTATTGTATTGTTGGACTAAATGTTAGGATAGACTATACTGTATTTTAACCTTCCTTTTCCTTCAGTAACCATAGCAACATTTATGATTGTAGCCTTGCCTTTAACTTCCCATATGAGACTTATGATTGTTGTCACTGCTATACTATCTCTGTGTTCATTGAATTACCTTTGATTTTATAAATAGTATTGCTTTTATGTTTTTACTTATGGAAATGTCATGATGATTGTTCAAATGCTGAGAGAAAAATGTAGAAGATGAAATGCATTTGGGCATTAGGTTATGAAATTTAAAAATGCATTAGGTTACAAAATTAAAGAATGAACTTTATGCTCAAATCCCTGTTTCATTCTTAAGGGATTTCATTGTAAATAATAAGGTATCTACTTAAGTGTTCCATGACTTATGTTTACCATAATTGGCTCGAACTTCAAATAGATGACACCAACCCACAGGACCACCAGTCATGGAGAGGAAGACTCAGATCCAGGGGAGACAGACAGGCCTCACCCTTGCCAAAGGATTAATCAACGGCCTGAATAAAGTAAAATGAATGATGATGATGAATACTTGAGTGTTATTATAGAAATTTGTCTTAAAAAAACAGACTAGAGATTTGAGCGTGGAGACCATTCTTAAGTTTCATACTGTGGCTGTTATAAATGCTTATGAAAGTATGTAAGAATGGATATAAGTCATGTATATAATAACTGCTGCTTTATGTTTTACTGGTAGTTGATGTACACTTGACGAGACTTCTAAGTACTATTTACACTTCTAAGATTTCCTTATTGTAGGAAGTCTTTATTTTTCAGTGTTCATGTCAGATTGATGATGGAAATGTGTTTAGGATCATACTGTTGTCGGCTTGCAAATTAGTAAAACCGAGGATGAGAAGGGATGCAAATTTTGTCTTGACCAATGTTTTGTTTTATCACATTTTTACACAGCTTAATTTTTGTTTGAAGTCGGTTTAATGATTGACCTATTCTGTGTTTTATTTATGCATTCTAATTAAGCTCCATTGTTTAATGAATGAACTTTGTTCACAATACTTAGTAACTTTATTTGCCTTCATTTGACCAGGGCTGTTTTTAAAATCTTGGTCAGGTAAATAAATTATTTGCTGTTTTCTATGTGTCTATTATAAAAAGGCCAGTGTTCAAACCTATAAAGAAACAATATACATATATCAATTTTTCTGTTCTTAAGAATTATTAAGTCAAGCTTCCTGAAGCAAGAATATATTAACCATATTATGTCTAGTTCACACTGTCTCATGTACAGCCCTGTAGCCTGTTCAATTACCCCCAACGTTCCAAAACGTTCCGTAACATTAGGGTCGTAACAACTAAACCCTAAGACAACTCATCCCGAGACAACTCAATCCCCTACTAATGGGTTGAGTTGTCCCAACTATGGGTTGAGTTATTCATGGGTTGAGTTGTCTATGGGTTGAGTTGTCCCGGTCCGTAACGTTTGTTTACAGTTGTTACTGAACATGGTGCAGCCCTAGTAAGTTACAGTTTATTTACTGTAGTGTAGCCTTGAAGAACTGCTTTTAACCATGATAAATTGTGATAAATCGGTGTGGTGTTTAGAATCTCAATACATGTATAACCTTGATGCTCTTTGGAGGAAAACTAATGTCCACTTTACACGAGGAGATCCTGGTCATTAACGTAGCTCAGATGATTCATCTCTCCACCTTAAAATTGGCATGGCTTGTGTCCAAGGCTTAGTTATATGCAAGGACAGTGTGAACTAGACATTACAGTAGTTGTGAATGCCATAATAATACTTTAACCATGTTACGCTATGATCAAACCTCAAGTTTTCTTTTAAAACCAGAATTTATTATGAATGTATTAATACATGCGATATTTGTGTTGCCTTTTTACTGTGTATATTCTATATGTAATGATTTATTATGATAATTTATACAAATAAATGTGATACAAATTTATTTCATCCACATTGTTTTACTTTTCACCCCAATATCAATTATACTCAGGGTTCATAGGTGGATCTAGCGGCGGTTCGTACCCCCCCTGGAATTTCCAAAATGTACCTGTCCATTAGTGTATTTCTTGACTGTAAGTCATTTTTAAGCAGCATGAAGCAATTTTTTCAGTGAGTAACATAGATTTTATGTTTTTGTAGTTTTTATTATTAATATGTTGCATTATTTTGCAAAATGTGTATAATGTGGTTATAAAGTTTGGACCCCCCCCCTTAGAAAAAGTTCAGACCCCCCCCCCCTAGCAAAAAATCCTGGATCCACCCCTGGGGATTATAGTCACTTGAATTACAACATTGAACAAACTTGATATTCACTGATTCCTCTTGCTGGAAAAATAAATTAATAACATCAAATAGGAAACCCTGTGAGTTTTAATTGTAGGCTTCAAATCCTTTGCACAAAATTGAATGGAGCAGTAAACTAGGTCATGTGAACAAATAATTTGTGCAGAGGATTCAGAGTGAACAATCTTAATCACAAGCTTTTGTGGGCATTTTTGGACAAAGAAATATAATAATTATTTTATGCACTATTTGATATTATTCTATTATTTGGCTGCTACAAAACTTAGACGAACAAGAAGAGTTTGTCTGAATTCTGAAGATCACATGACTATATATATATACCCTGATACTCATTCGGAACTCCTCGGTCATTCGCTACAAATATTTCATGAAAGGTTGAGGTGTTCCGAATGCCCTGATACTGGGATTGATTTGTTTTGTTTGTTGACTAAATGATTGCAATAGATATGAGATGACTATTTGAAGGAGCTTAAAAAACAAACAAACAGAGAATCATGGCAGTCTTTCCTTCCTAGAAATATTCCCAGATTTTAGTTTGACCCTTTCTTACAAATCTTGAAAGGAGTAAGCTTCACAGTCGGGGAACATTAAATGATGCATATGAAGAGGTGTTTGGAATTCTGTTAGAATTTAACCAAATGTTGAGCTGTAATGGGTGCCAAGAAAGTATTGATGTTAAATGATCTCTTGCCCTTGACTCGGTTGCCCTCCAGTCCTCAGTATAACAGATTCCTTGCTTGCTTTTGGCTGAAACAGATATAAAGCTATGTGATCCATATGGCATAAAACAGTAAGATATAAATGTGTGAACAAAACTATAGAAATAACTTACATAGAATATACATGAAGGTAAAGAAATACTCTTTAAATATCATTTACTTACATAATATCAGTGAGTCAGTATAGTCACTGAAGCATGAAATATATAAATCTGGCTTGGTCAATTTGCACTAGCTATATAATGCCTATACACCAACAAACCTTAGTTGAATACCACCCTGAATAGAAGATCAAGCAATCTGCATACCCCTTTTAAGGTCCCTAATAGTCTGATCAAGGATTTTCAAAGGCAAATGAAAAATTTTCATGTGAGCAATCGGCTATCTTATGAGAACTCACTATATTTCAAAATGAAGAAAATTTCACAGGTAAGGTGATTAGGTGATCTGACCGCCATAACCTATTAAAAGGTGTTTATAAATGGCATACAATCCAATTAAAAACAAGTTGAAGATGAAGAACAGATTTTTTAACAGATGACATTCATAGTATTTAAGCTATATAGAGAATCATAAGATAGCTTAATACAAGTTAAAATATGATTAGTATAAAATTAAGTTGTTTTTTATACTGGTATATTATATCTTGAGCAAAGAAATACTAGAAATAGGGGATAGGAAGGGGTTTCCTTACTAAATAATGGTTTTAAAAGCAATAAAACAAGCTATAACATATGATCTATTCTGTTCTGGGTAAATATTTTAGATTTGAATTTTTTTAATCAAAGGGAGGTAACACAAACATAAACATTGGCTTATGAACTCAAAAAAAATATTCCCACGGTCCTTGGAACCTTCCGGTACCAATTTCTCATAAAATAATTTTCTCCTCTCATTCATTGTTTCTTAAATGAATAGACAAATGCGATAAGATGATATATTTTGAATTTTAAACAAAAATTAGGAAAAATATGCAAAATAGACAAAATCCTGGTTTTGAATAAGGGAGATAATTTGAACAGTGGGTATGGGCAAAATATAGAAGAAATCTCCGGTTTTGAAATCTTAAAATGAAATTTTTTATCTTTTCTAATTAATTAGAGGTTTATAAAGGTCCCCGATGAATAGAGTTAGACTTGGAGAACATATATAAGTAAAAAAATTCTCAAAATTTTGACATTTTTTTTTTGAGGAGGGGACACCATATATAAGCAATACTGTTTATCATGGACATTGAAATTGTGATTCACAATATAAAAATTGTTATCAAACTCTTTTTATATGTTTTTTAATACTTATATAAATATCTAAATTGTCAAATATTATTGAAAAAATTAATTTAGTCGACTAAAATCCAATTTATTTGATTTTTAAGAGGAGGGGGGGGGGGTGAAATAGCTCTGATAGGCAAACTTCATTGGAGAAGTTATGTTAGTAATAATACTTAACTGTTGATGTTGTGAGATACAAAGTACCCTTTTATTAAATGTTTAATATATACATATATTTATTTTCAAAAAAATAAGTTTGCATATATGTAGGCAATACGTATGTATGAAAAAACTGTGATAATTTTTTTTTTTTAAATTATTGCTAAAAAGCATGAAACAAAGATTAAATCCTGTTGTTAATTGTAACAATGAAAGTTAGTTTTTATTGCAGGCAAAACCATACATTTGTATTCTGGATAAAATCTATTGCATCATATTACAAAAAATCTGCAAACATTCTCTTTTGAAAATCATTACTATAAATTAAATATTTAATATAAAAAAAAACAGTGTAATAAGGGTTCTTCATCATCAAATTTGAATATTTATACTTATATAACTTTTCTAATGAAGTTTGCCTATATAGATCTGAGCTATTCCTCTTAAAAAACAAATAAATTGGATTTTAGGCACCAAAAATATTTTTTCCAATAATATAATTTAACAATTAAGATGTTCATATAAGTTTAAAATTAAATAATTAAAGATTTTGATAGTAGTTTAAATATTAAATCCCATTTTTTGATGCCCATGATACTGTACTGCCTATATAGGGTATCCCCCCTCCTCAAAAAAAAAAATGTCAAAAAATTGAATATTTTTTACTTGTATATGATCTTCATGACTAACTCTATTCATCGGGGACCTTTATAAACCTCTAATTAATTAGAGAAGATAAAATATTTCATTTTAAGATTTCAAAACCGGAGATTTCTCCTATATTTTGCCCATACCCTCTGTTCAAATTATCTCCCTTATTTAAAACCAGGATTTTGTCTATTTTGCACATTTTTCAAAATTCTTGTTTAAAATTCAAAATATATCATCTTTTCGCATTTGTCTATCCATTTAAGAAACAATGAATGCAATGATAAAATTATGTTTATGTGATATTGGTTCTGGAAGGTTCCAAGGACCGTGGGAATATTTTTTTTCAGTTCATAAGCCAATATTTATGTTTGTGTTACCTCCCTTTGATTAAAAATTTTTAAGTAGGTAACTTGAACACAGAAAATGAAGAAATCTTTTTAAATCTTGATTTTTTTGCTTAGAACTGCTTTTATTTAGCGATAAGAATTGCTAGAAATGTATTTTGTAGTGTTAAAAGCTTTGTAGATAACATAAACAAAATTATGCTATTAATCAGCAGTTTATTTGGTTATTTATTCTGGCCACCTATCTCACCTGTATTCTTTGGTTATTTTAGGAGCAGTGGTCCATTGGTAGGACGCATAGGGATCAAAAGGTCCCGGGTTGGATCCCCACTTAGGGCACTGCTGATCTCCTTAAGCAAGAAATTTTCCTACAATTGTTCCACTCCACCCAGGTGTAAATAGGTAGTGTGAGGGATCGCCTGTCTGAGAATGATTTCAGTGATCAGGAGTTATTGTACAAGATTGTAAAGTTGGCTGAACATGTACATGCAAGTAGACTAAAAACCGCACTTGAACTTTTGAACTTTTTTGTATTCCTTGATAAGTTTCTTATTGTTTTAGGCAAATAAACATCTACTTGGTTCTATATATTCACTAATTAATCATTGTAGGGTTAATTAGGAGTCTTATTAGTCTTAACTTATTGACGCTGCATTAGAAGCACACCAACTACCACGACACAGATCCATAATCAGACATGATTGAAGGATGCCATTTGTAATTAGTCTAAATACTTATGAAGTTTCTTGTTTATCACTATATATAACACATGTACGCACAGTCCTGTATCATAGCCTTGGTGGTGATGGGGTAGACTGCTGGCTTAGTGTGTGAAAGGTCACTGGTTCAATTCCAGCTGGGGCCAAAAAAATTTATTACCGGTAGGTCAAACAATATAAAAACCTGTCCAGTTCTAAGCATACTTTTATAAAGCCTATATAATGACAATAAAATTTTTATTTTTGTCCTCCGTATCATCTAGTTTTCAAGGTACAATGATAAAAATATTCAAATTGAATGTATATGAAGTGTAATAATATTTAGACATTAGGCCACAACAAGTTGATCATTTGTTCTATGGATTCGCTCGCTTTTTTATTTACTCTCTTGCTCATAAAAATTTGGTCAAACTGCTATATAAAGCAACTAAATTTAGGTTTAAAAAAAATGTCTTGGCTCGCTAGACCTATTTTTTCCAGAAAAATCTGTAGAACACATAGAACTTGTGGCCTTACGTCTTTTCTTTTTCATACATACCTTCAGCCATACAAAGTTTTAATTGACATCCTTCATCTAACAAGGACTCATATTGCAGGTTTAGGGTAAAATGGTTGTAACTCATTCTTTTCTTATATTGAGTTATGACTGTTTTGTGCTAAACCCGCGATATATAGATTAAGCTAGGCTCCAATCTGCTGTCCTCTCTCTAATCAATGCTAGGTAACAGTGATATAAAATAAAGTCAGCCATTTCAATCACTGGATTAAAGAGATGGAGAAATGAAAAACAAGAAATGAAAATTTGTCATTGAAAGAATTTATTTGTATGAAATGAAAGACAAAACATACATGCACTTCGAAACAAGCAAAGAAACAATTTTATAACAATGTTATAATAAAATCATTATTCAGAATAACACAAGATATTCTACAGAGTTAAAATGTTTCTAAGGTAAAGTTAAAGTGCGTATTAAATAGTGTTTGTCTTAATATAAGCATTTTGAAATTATTTTTATTATCAAACAGATAATTATTTTGTCAAATAACCCTTTACTGTCAAGCCCATGTTTTTACAAGTTTTACCCTCCCTCCAATTTAAAAGGGTCCCACAGATAATTGACTTTTTTCACACACCTTCCCCATCAGTAAAGATTTGGATAAATATAACCAAATGAAATGCAAAGTTAGATTTGAAAAAGACCCAAAATTATTTTTCCCATTTTATTTTTGGATCATGGTTCAAATGGCTTTTTCTGCAAGACAATCACCAAGGTTTTTAATTTGGCCAAATTGCATCTTCATCAATAAGTTATGAAATATGAAAAATTGACAATTTTCTTCAATGATATGACCAGTAATGGGTAAACACTCCATTAATCACAACAACAAAAGTATATCATTAACAATGGCCTAGTACACCTTAAAGAACACATAACTTATATCATAAAATCAGAATATAACAAGTATTGTCCGTTTTTTCTCAACTGTCAAAGCTTGAATAATTTCTCGGTGACTGAATGCATTTTTTTTGTACTGGTGGTCAAATCTTTATTCAAAATATCTTGACTAAAACATATCGTACGGCAAAAGCAGCTTTACTCGATCATAATACACACTTTTGGAAACTCATGGATGTATTACGACAATAATTTTAACGAACGCATTCACCGTGAAATTATTCATGTTTTGACAGTTGAGAAAAAACGAACTAAAGCACCATTAATAAAGTGACAAAATGTTTATCTATAAAAATAAAAACATTACATTTAACACATTTTGACTAGGAAAGTAAAACGCTTATTTTAAACACTGTTTTTTGAACAAGCTATTGATAATTTCTAGCATATAACTATTTCGTAGTAGAACACATTATACAAAATATAATAAATATAAATACATAATTACTGCATAATAAATTTATCTATACAAAGTAAAATAATCAATAAAAACAACATTTTAAAACAATTTAAAGAGTAGCGCGCCGGGATTTGGAATCTCATGCCCAAGGGGGTGCGGGTTCGAATCCCACCCTGGGAGGCTATACCCTTCCATGAAAATTTGACAATAATGTCGATTTTCCTCCATTGATTAGATAAGATGGAGAAGTTTCCGGCCTTGTGGAAGGGTAGATGAGTACTGGTTATAGACAATGGTCCAGGAAAGCTAGGTTAGGTGCGCTGGATGCCGTAAAATGACCTAAATTGTGTTGACACGGCATTAACTCCAATTAATAAATAAATAAAATAAATAAACAATTCAAAGATAATATATAAAGCATTGTTAGCATTGCACAAAATAGTGTGGTAAAAATATCTTCCCCACACACTCTCTTGTTCATTCTGATAAGCATACAAAAAGACATCAAGAGCTCAAACATGTAAACTAGGATGAAACATTTTCAAGTGAGTTGAGACACAATATGACTTGTGGCACAATAGTCATGGCACAATATACTGTCATAAAATAAAAATTAGAACAATTTGAATTCGTTTTTAAATTGTTGCTTATCATAAACAAACCAGCTACTGTGAATACATTATTAATATATGAATAAAAATAACCTGATAAAAAACCCATGGTCCGAGTTAAAATTACACAGACGACCTTTTGTGTCTTAAGCAGACTCTCTACAAGGTCACCATAAAAGCTAGTTTGAAGGCAAGGAAGTAAAGATGGCATAATATAACTCTGCTACATAAGAATAACATAATGAGAAAGTATTTTTTCATGTAATATGCATAACTATAGAGCTACTGCTGATAATATAGTGGGGGTAATGCCTCAGTCCCATAAAATCGTGGCTTGTTGGGGACCCGTACGTGCAGACAGTCGTATGCCGGGGGAAGCCTTGCGTATTAAGGTGATGGTACGCACATGGTACAAAACAGCACACCCTTACGGAGCCGTAGCTGGAAGACATGCATGTTTAATCCATACTTGGCCACGATTTTGTACATGATTTGACTTTGAAACTGATATGTGTATCCGGGGCTCATCTCACGGACCCTTATAAAAACCTAACAGTCCGTAACAGGTACTCAAGAGTCTGTGCGGGTCCTTGCGGAGCTTGATCGCACAGCCCCCATACAGTGCCCTCCAGGCTATTTTTATGTTTATGGGACTGTTGCATTAGTTTACTATATTCAATGTACATAGCTTATTGTTAAAAATGTTTTAGTCAAAGTTAAAGAATTCATAGGAACAGGTTAACAAAGAAGCCTATATAAATGAATCAATACGAATAATCATTGCTCCAGCAAATATTATATAAAATTTGTATAAATACATTTATGATCCTTCAAAGAAAAAAAGCGGGCATTTTTTCAAGAAAAATACAAATTTTTTACACATTATTTCTGAAAATCACAAAACTAGGATTACACCCCCTATTGTTCTTTGTACGCATATTCTCATTGTAACAGCCAATGTTTGTTTGTACTACAGGGAAAAACACATATATTTGAATTATGGAAATAGTCTAATCAATCAATACTTATGACATTCTCAATAACGAGGAGATATTTAAAATATACATGAATACAGATAGTAAATCAACAAGGCAAGTAAACCAACGACCAGTAAAGCAGAATAATGCATTAATTCTGTTAATGGTACTTTCATCACAGCTTTTTTGGCCCCTTCCCATTTGTTTGGTCCTTCAAGTCTCCATTGATAAGCTCCACATGAACTTAGCATTAATCTGAAAATGATATAATAATTATTGTTATATATACTTAAAAAACTTTGTGCAAAAATCCCACATTGTCAGTTTTGGTAAAAATCATAAGTGTGTTGATATGCACAACGAAAAATCAAGAAATAACTCGAATTTCGCTGCACAAGCGAGGAATTGTCATAGGTATTTTGCAAGACAGTGCATCTCCTGCAGAGATAAATTTCTACTTGCATTTTTTCTGTTAAATAAAAGCAATTAAAAATCTTCCCATTTCCACTTTTCAACACATTAATGGCATTGTTCCTGGAGAGGCCAAATCTCTGGATTTAGCTGTTAACCAGTTACAAGGCTCATTTTTCCATCAGTGACTAACAACTGCCCAACAAAACTAAGAATCAGTGGTAGGAGCAAGAATAATCATAAAATTATTTCATGACCAAACTCCATGAGAGTATGCACCATCTAGGAACAAAACAAACAACCCCTTCATCAGTTGACTTGTGATCTACCAATAGTGCTAGCTGGGCAGACTAAGTTAAAATTGTCACTCCTTGGGATTGGGCCAGTTTTGACCTTAAACCTGTTATGTTCAGTTGACCTAAAATGGGAGTTAATTAAAACACAATCTGATTAAACCTGATCTAAAATTTTATGCTCGCATACTCGCTAATTTAGATCTGGCAAACAAAGGTCACGTTCAGGTGACCTTTTCTCATCATAATATTCATGACGAAATTGTTATGATACGTAACTTGTTTACATCGTCTACGTCACGCAGTTTGAAATGAGCCGCCCAATCGCAGACTGTGAATAATACCGCTGTTAAATTAGCTTGCAAACCTTGGTCTACAAAAAGAAATTACGAAATCAAAATGTTATAAATAGTGTTTCGTCTAGATGAAAGCTATGCATTGATTGGTCGACACAAAGTTCATCTCGACGTGACCTTCCAGGGAGACAGTAGAGATCCTGTACGACAATGCTCTACAGAATATCTGTTTACGAAAATTAATTAAAACACAACAAGACTTACCTCCATGCTAATCCTAGATTATTTTTCAAGCTTGGTTTAGCACCAATCATTTCAGCTATTTCATCATTATAAACTATAGGATCTCTTTGTATAGTATGTCTGGTTGATTTAAAATATTTCTTAGCACAGTCTTCCTGTCAAAATAAAACATTTTCATTCATGTTTTACTGTGAAGTGTGGCTTTATTTGATGAAATACAGGGGTGGATCCAAGATTTTTTTCTGGGGGGGGGGAGGGGGGGGGGTCCGAACTTTTCTTGGGTGGGTCTGAACTTTCGAACCACAACCACATTAAAAACATTTTGCAGAAAAAATGCAACATTATAATAATAAAAACTAAACAACCATTAAATCTATGTTAAGCACCGAGAAAAATTGCTTCATGCTACTTAAAAATGACTTACAGTCAAGAAATACACTAATGGACAGGTACATTTTCCAAATTCTAGGGGGGAGGGGGTTCGGCCCCCCTGACCCCCCCCCCACTAGATCTATCTATGAAATAAACAATTTAAATATAAAATCTTATTGCAAGATTGTCAGATTTAAAAAATACGCAAGTGAGCAAGTTAAGAATTCTATATTGGGTTTTAATCAGATTGCAGAGAACTGTTCAACTAATGACAGAACTGGACAATGATTTCAAAGGTTGCTCCAAAATTAGATGATCCTAGTCATAGATGAAAATTTAAAAACTTAAATAAGGGCATTTTAAATTCTAAGTTTCATGCATATGCATTTTCATAGACTTCACAGCTATAACTCCAGTTAATCGAGCTACTGGTATCTATTTATCAATCTCCCTGGGGAGTCTTTTACTCCGCTCAGTTCAGCTAACATATTAGAGCAACGGAATTATACCACCCTTGCAGATATTTATATACACCTTTGTGGAGTGAAACAATCGCATGTAAATTTCTTGCTCAATGAAATTAGTAATGCTCCTGGAGGGGTTCGAACAGGGGACCTCTGGATCCGTAAGCACACATCCTACTACTAGACAATAACTAAATTGAAGGTATGCAGGTAATTGAAATACTAACCTTTTCTTTTTCCATAGTTTCTAACATGTCAGATTTAGATGGGAGCTGTATTTTATTATTACATAAATGAGCAAACCATCTAGCTTGTAATTCTGACATAGTCAACACGCCACCTGATGCTGGTTGTACAAAACCTATAAATGCTAGAGATGAACCAATATCTGGACTGAATACATTCTTATATAGCTGAAAATATACATATATAGATATACAGTATAACCTGCATTAACAGCCATCTGCTATCAGTGGTCACCTGCTGAAAGTGATCAATCTGGCTTCCTTCCAATGAAAATCACTCTATTTTGTACCTGTTTTAAGCAGCCACCTGCTGTCTGGGGCCAGTGGTCACTTATTTCCTTACAAATTCACTTAGAATTAAGTAAGTGTTGCCATCATTGTATAATGGCACAGATGGGTGAAAACCCACCCAGTTGAGTCTTTGAACAGTCAAAACTAATCAACTAAGGGTCATAACATAAAGTAAGACTTCCCATTTACAACTGAACATTTTGAAGATCATTCAAAAAAGTCAACATTAATAATTAACTATAAACAATGGACTACGGTAATCGAAGCATTCTTATCTAAACCTCGTTCAAGTGGTCACCTGCTGTAAGCAGCCAATCTAGTTACTTCCCTTCACTGGCTGCTTAATGCAGGTTATACTGTATAGTAAAGTTCTGCTATATAGACCAATTAACAGTTAAAGTTCAAGTACAGTTTAAAGTCTGCTTCCATATACTTGTTCAGCTGACGTGACAATTGTGTACGATTAACATTTGATGATTAAAAACACCTTCAAACAGGTGACCCCTCACAGTACCCATTTAACACTTAGGTGGAGTGGAACAACTGTAGGTAAATATCTTGCTCAAAAAAATTAGCAGTACCCCTCATGGGGTTAAAACCCAGGCCTTCTTGAATCCTAAGTGTGCATCCTACCACTGCTCCTACATATTATCTACGGTACATATTATATACAGTTGTATAATCATCTTATTTTGTCATTCAGTTGTTCAGATTCTTCTACTATGTAAACTGTGGAAACACAATCATAACTGCTGTTTTGTTTATAAATAAATTGCTACAATACTTGAATTGAGCCCAATATATTTACCTTTATTTCATTGGTCTCTGGATTGAGAACTGTTTTTTGTACATCATCACTAAGGAATGGTAGATCTATTTTATATCCAGTACATAATATTATATTATCAAACTCTGCACTTTCACCATCTGTAAAATATACTTTACTTCCTTCAATCCTCTAAAATATAAAATTGTTTAGTATTATAGGAGGAATCAAAGGGCTGGAAGCAGTGAATGAAATATTTGTTAAATCAAAGAGCTGAAAGCACTGAATGAAATATCTTTATCAAACACTGTAGTACTGAATAAAATATTTATTGAAACAAAGCGCTAAAAGCACTGAATGATAGATTTATTTGAACAAAATGCTGAGAACAATAGATTTATCAAATCAAAGCACTGAATGAAATGAAATATTTATTAAATCGAAGTGCTGAAAGAACTGAATGAAATATTTATTAAATCAAAGTGCTGAAAGAACTGAATGAAATATTTATTAAATCTAAGTGCTGAAAGCGCTGAATGAAAGATTTATAATTAAATCAAAGTGCTGAAAGAACTGAATGAAATATTTATTAAATCTAAGTGCTGAAAGCGCTGAATGAAAGATTTATAATGAAATCAAAGCACTGAAAGCACTGAATGAAAGATTTATCATAAAATCAAAGTGCTGAAAGCACTGAGTGAAAGATTTATCATAAAATCAAAGTGCTGAAAGCACTAAATGAAAGATTTATTATAAAATCAAAGTGCTGAAAGCCCTAAATGAATGATTTATTATAAAATCAAAGCACTGAAAGCACTGAACAAAGATTTATTAAATCCAACCTGTATATTTGGAACAATTTTAATATCTCTTCTCTGTATATGGTGTATCAATGTAGGACTAACAGTTGGCTGAGACTGTAAGGGTTTCATCTTAGGATTTAAATTCCATCTACAACATAGTATACCACAGAATAGATTTTTAGTTTGTTTGTTTTATTTTAATTGGGTTTAACGCCATAGCACACATTGAATAGGTCATATAACCACTGTCAGTCGACCTAGTCACTGTTCCTGGAAAGGCTAAATCTCTGGATTTAGCTGTTAACCAACTACTTAGCGCAAATACTTTCATCAGTGACTGACAACTGTCCTACATAAGTATGAATCATTGGTAGGAGAATGGCGGTAGAAATAATTTCATGAGCAAGCTCAAAGAAAGAATGCCACGCCCGGGAATCAAACCCATGACCCCTCGATCAGTAGACATGTGTGCCTCCAATAGATTTTTATCTAATATCATAAAGACAAAATACATAAACTAGTTTACCTCTAAACATTTACAATGTCATAAAAACAAGTAACAATGCTCAACTTTTCAAGTCTTTTTTCATAACAAAGATTAAGCTAATGATATTTTCACTTGCGGCTATGCTACACATGAAAATATGTTTTCTGAGCCCACTCATTGAATAAAAATCAATATTACATCTAACTTGATTAATACCCTCTTCATCATATTGCTATAGAGGTTATATGATCTTAAAGGTACTAGTTCACAGATTTGGTTAAGATTTTTCAATATTTTCAAAATACCAATCAGTGTCTGTAATTGTGTTAAAAAATTAAGTCTTAATATTTTAGGACAAACGGACCTATAGATTGCAAGGAGTATACAATAAAAGTCACAAAAATGCTCTAAAATTGTCTATACCATTACATACGGGGTAGATGTTTACTACTTGAAACACCATCATTTGTACTTGTATGTCAATTTGCACTTAAATTGTCATTATCAAATCTCTAATTTTCTGCTTAAAAATGTTTCCAAACATTTTTGATAGTTTAGAAAAATCTGTGAATGAGTACCTTTAAATATAATTGTTTTGAAGTTCAATGTAATAATTAGTGAGCAAGACTGACAATGCCACAATAAGATACAGCAACATTCGGAACTACTTCTACGCAAAAAAACCTTGGATATCATAAGATATCACATGGATTCAATAGAAAACGTGAATTTGATGGAATTTTGTTTTTGTGGTAATATAGTCTGAACTACACAGAAATACGACCTGTGAGACATTGTAGTAATGAAATGTTTTGATAAAGCGTGTAACAATGTATATTAATGAAAATGACAGGTGGTCATGTTTCAATATATTATGTTGACAATCCCTGGCCATTTGCTTTGATTAAGACTTCTGAAAGTTGTTTTGTATTTAATTAATAGAACAGCAGACTAATTGTTAGATAATATTGACTTAACACATCCATGTATAAACAATAATAGAACTACTTGCCAGTGAATTAATTGTCGAACCTTATAACCTGCTTGTATTCCTACTACATCTGATTTCCAAGGTATATCTTCCTAGATGCTCCGGAGGTTGTTCCAAATGATACAGCAAAACACACAATAGAACACAAAAAAACCTACTTACCTTTTAGGATGCCCACTGATCATTTTTATAACAGTACCAAATATAATGTTGGCAAGAGCAAATGGCAGTAAGAAGAATAACCTACAAGCGTATAGATCTGTAGGATAACCAAATATGTAATTAGGTACAACCCATGCCCCTGATCTCGTACTTATGTAGACAGATTTACACCTGAAATAATAACATTGTTTTTTAGTGAAAAAAGGTCTTTTTGCTGTTAATCATGCATAAAGTTAATTCTCTTCTACATAGAGCTAATTTTTATTTACTTTTAAAATGAGGGATTTTAGTCAGTTATCTTTCCTTGATAAAATCTGAAGCATTCCGATTGTTAAGTAGGTCTTATAAGTTGGAATCCTTGGATTTTATCATTGAAGTCCTATGTGAGGATAATAAAATATTTCACCTAATATATTTCTTGTTAATTAAGATATTAAAAGGAGTGATAAAATTTTGATAGTTCTTCACCCTTACAACACTAAGCTTGATTTTCAAACAAATTAAATGATTGACAAAAACTATTTAAGATTAATTGTGGCAAATTGACATTGAAAAGGAAGGGTGAAATCCGAGTAATCCAACTGATTGGACCTACCTATTTGAAAAGTATACAAGGGGGAAAACTGACTAAGGTCCCTTGTTGTTGTTGTTGTTTTAGTACATTTTTTACATCTATTTCAACTGAATACAGTAATTGGCTATAAAACTAAGTGCTTTTTTTATTTAAAAGGTAAAACTGAAATTGTTGTCATCCAAAAAAAGATAAACCGCATAAGAAAATCAAGAGAAAATGCCAGCAGACACCCATACAAAGACAACACATAATGTGGTGGTGGACTAGGTATCAAGAGGTCACAGGTTCATACCCCACAGGGGGCAATGGTAATTTTCTTGAGCAAGAAATTTACCAACAGTTGTTTCACTCCAGCAAGGTTTTAATGGGAACTGTAAGGGGTCACCTACCTGGAAGCAATATCAAGGATCAGGGGTTATTGTACTAAAGCTAAACATGTTAGTGAAAGCAGACTTTAGACCACACCAAAAAAAATTTTTTTTAAACAAACCTTCCAACAGAGGCACAATTTACTGCAGCATCAACAGCACTGTTACCAATACCAACAATAAGAACTCTCTTTCCAGTCATACCATTAGTAATAGCATCATTAAATTTTACACTGTGAATTATCTCCCCTGGAAATATGAAAATATGAGAATTATCTCCCCTGAGAAATTAAAATATGATAATTATCTCCCCTGAGAAATTAAAATATGATAATTATCTCCCCTAAAAAAGACAAATATGTGTGAATTATTTCCCCTTAAAGATGAAATATAAAAATTATTTCCCTTGAGAACATTAAAAATGTGTGAGTTATCTTCCCTGGAAATATAAAACATGCAAAAGAAAGTATCAACTATTTGAATTTTCTCCAAAGAAAATTAAAAACAATCATTAGCCTCCTTTTAAATTATGAAATACATTACGTATATTCAAACTATTTGCTTGAAATATGAAATTCATTAATTTTCTTCCTGAAATTATAAAATTATCTAAAAAACTTCCCTGATACTATGAACGATGAAAGTCACTTTTTCTGAGCATAATCTTGAATATTGAATAACATTCCATGAATACCCAGGAGGCTATGATGAAATGAGAATTGCCTCACTAATAATGAAAAAGTATTAACTAAAATATGAAATATTCACCTTTAAATGAATCTTGGCCAGGAAATTTAGCTTCACTAGGTTTAGCATGGTGACCAGTAGCAACAGCTATGAACTTTGACCTATAAACCTCCGCAGGTTGACTCTCTATCACAGTTTTACCGTCATCTTCTACATGTTTAACTGTCGTCTGCCATACTTCACCTATATCAAATAGAGTGTTGTGTAATCTTATAACAGAGCTGTGGTGCTTTTCACAAAAAATCTTACAATAAAAATCATCGTAAGTCAAAAGCAAGAAACATTAATAATACCATCATTTTTGGCCAATCAATTCCAAATATTATTGAATTAAGTAGAATATTGTATACTTTTGAATATCATGTCACAGTAATGTTTATTATCTGTCTGACTTTGAATTGAAAATTATGAATACGACTTATGATAACTTTTATCGTAATATTTTTTGTGAAAAGGTCAACTGGGCCTGCCTCTTGGAAGGAGCATATGCCGAGTTTGTAGTTTGTTCATGTAATAGCTTGTCTGGCTAGCTCATTCAGTAGCACACAATTCGATAGATCAAGGGATTGTAGGGGGGTGGGGGGGTGGAATTCTTTTGTAAAGTATGGTCATGAAATAATTTCTATGGCCATTCTACCCCCTACCACTGATTCTAAATCATGTTGGGTCATTATCAGTCACTGATGAAAGTATGTGCCTGAAAATGGTTCATAACTAAATCCAGAGATTTAGCCTTTCCAGGAATGGTGCGTGGGTTGACCGACACAAAAAAAATTGTACCTGTCAAATGTCATGTCACAAATGCATTAAACATACAATGTATGAGATAATGAAATTGATCATGTATGCAGTGTTTATTTTTGGTCAATTTTATAGCCGTTTATGGGTTATATTCCCAATCTAAAATCATATCTTTTTTTCCCAAATTTCAATCCAAAATTCCCAATTTAATTAAAAAAACAACAAATTTTTGAAAAAAGACAGCTGTAAGTATGTTTCAGCTTAAAATTATACATCCAGTAATCTTTCTTTTTAATTAACTAACTAACTTATTGAAAAATGAAACTAAAAACTTTATTTAATCTGTAATTTGTGATTAAATTTGCATGACCTTTTTCCCTATTTATACCAAAATGCCGATAAAATTCCCAATTCTTGGGGTATGGGTCATATTCCCAAATTTCTGGGAAAAAACATTGGTATGTGTATATGCAAATTTTATCAATCTTTTATCTCAGCTGATATCTTTTATGAATAAAATAAATGTTTACATAGTTGATACTGTATCTATTGTAACAAATAAAATCACATGTTTGATGTATCTGGACTACAGTTTCATGATAAATATGATGAACTAAATATCCTATAAATGGGTTACACATACATTGCACACTAAGTGCAAAATGATGGTAACTCACTCTTTTTTAAACTTGAGATACGATTATTTTGCATTAAGCCCACAACATGTAAATGCACAGTCACCCTCATCAGGCTATTGGTATCTATCTATCTATCTCACAATCCCAGTGTTGGGGGTCTTTCACTATGTTCAATGCAGCAGTCAAATTGGTGCAACCAAATTATACCATCATCGCAAGTACCAATTTACACCTGTGTGATGTAAAACAATCACAGGTAAATTTCTTGCTCAAGGTAATATGCCCCTAGTGGGGTTCAAACCTGGGACCTCTTGATCCCTATGCAAGCTTTCTATCACTGGACTACATCTTTTGTAAAATATGACTGTGATGAAATACAAGAGCCGTCCACAGACAGCGTATTCGACTATTTCTCCGGGGTGCAAACTTAACCAAGAAGTGTTATGCCGATGCCGACATCACCACACAATTGAGTAGGATAGCCCCACTATTCTCTAAATACTCGAGGTTACACCACACAATTAACATATAAATCGACGAACTTTACCTGTTCTTTCAACTAAGATGACCTTTCTGAGATATTTGATATCATCTTCAAGGTTGAAATGTTTAACATAATCAACTATATACTGAGCCATATCAGTATTGTGTGGATAGTCTGGGGCTTCGTCAGGGTATGGAAAATCTGAGAAACAGTAGTTGTACTTTGATACATTGCTGAAATATAAAACAATAAAATCTATGAACAGAGTTTTGCTAGGGGTTTAAAAAATATGGGATCCAATGAAACAAGAGCTGTCAGAGGAGACAGCATGCTCGACTTAGTAAGTGTTTGTCACAGGAGATGTGGTTGATGATAAGAAACATACATATTTTAAAATTTGAAAATATAACCTTAACAAATTCAAAGAAAAAAAAATAGAAAACTATAAGTTCAAGGGGGATAACTCTGAACAAATGTATAAGGAGTTATGAATCTTGTCACATGAGATGTGGTTGACAATAAGGAACATATATCTAAAGTTTGAAGTCAATACCTGAAGAAATAAAACAGTTGCAGTAAAAAACATTTTTTAAAGAAAACTCTAATTTCAAGGGGAGATAATTCTGAAAAAATATATTTGGAGTTATGAACCTTGTCACATGAGATGTGGTTGATAATAAGGAACATATATTTAAAGTCAATACCTAAAGAAATAAAACAGTTGCAGTAAAAACAAACATTTTTTAAAGAAAATTCTAAGTTCAAGGGGAGATAATTCTGAAAAAAATGCATTCGGAGTTATGGACAATGTCACGTGAGATGTGGTTGATAGAAAGGAACATATATTTAAAGTTTGAAGTTAATATCTTAAGAAATAACAAAGATACAGAAGAAAGTATTATACTGCACAAAAACTTTAATCTGTGCACAAAAACTTCAATCAGTTCAAGGGGAGATAATTTTAAAAAAATGTGTTTGGAGTTATGGACCTTGTTACATGAGATGTGGTTGATAGTAAGGAACATATATTTAAAGTTTGAAGTTAATATCTTAAGAAATAACAAAGATATAGAAGAAAGTATTTTACTGCACAAAAACTTTAATCAGAAATGTGGACGCGGACGCCGACGCCGGGGCGAGTAGGAGAGCTCTACATTACTTCGTAAAGTCGAGCTAAAAAGGCATTAAGAAAACATATCAGGAAAGGCCCATAGGTAAAAAACGCACAGACCGGCCATAAAACACAGACACGTCACAAGGGGAAAATGTTTTTAGATTAAAAAATATTATAAAAGCAGGGGTGATTACTTAAGGTCTGCCAATCGCCCCTGACTACCTATATTTTGTTTCGGGCAACTTTTTCTGCTAGTAAATGTAGCAGAGGTTAATACCGCACTTGTACTACTTTGCCTCCAAGCTAGCTTTTATGGCGACATGGTTGAGTATCAGCTTATGAATCAAGAGGTCATGGGTTCGAATCTTAGTTTGTTTGGACCATGGATTGTTGTAGGGTTACATTTAGCATTGTGTAAGCTAATGACTGAGCTAGTATTAGCAACCCCAGGCCATTTTTAAAACAGATATATATTATTTATTAAACTATACAGATTTAAAGAGCTTAAAAAGAGCTTTACAGAACAGTTTAAATTTTCAAAGTATGTCTGTTAGTTCAAAAGTTATGATATTTTGAATTTTTCATTTTTCGGTCAATTTTATGAAATTTTAGCCTTCTTAACGCTTATATACTAGGACGAAAAAGAAACGCCGGGTAAGGGATAAATTGTATTATTGGATTATTATATTTATTTTTGTATGAAATGTCATCTGTATGGAACCAGCTGTTGAAGTTTCAATCAATTTCCGATGCTGATTATGTGAAAAAATACCCCCTTTTAACGATGATCCTTCTTGTTTTGCGAAACACGGCCGGACATGTGTTGCATATTTTATGTACCCGGCGTTTCTTTTTCGTCCTAGTATATTATCGCCGTGCGTCGACGGAACTCTTCGCGTCCTTTTTTTTCATTAAAAATAGCCTAACTTTTTTATTTTTCAATATATTTTAATGAAAGTTTGTATACTTGTGTATTTGTTCATGATCTTTCCATTTCTGTCATTACTTTTTTGATATATAATTGAATAATTAAGTAGTATGATGTCATTAATAAGCAGTGTTAGAAATAAGCACTTGCCCACTTGCCCTGTAAAATTTTATTGACCGGCAAGTTAGTAACAATAGTAGCTGTTCCGCCAAGCAAGTCAAAATTTCAGGACTTAAAACCAAATTATGCAGAAAATTCATTATTGAAGAGTTTTGTTGGCTGTCTCTGACAAAATATTTGTTCTTCTCAATTTAGTCAATCTTTAAAAGTATAGGCATTGAAATGCAGAAATAAAATGTTTCTTAAAAAAAATATCAAAGTAAATACATGTACTGTCTAAGTGTTTATTTAGAAATAAAAAAGGCAAATATAGATGATAAATGTTGAGGCAACCCAAAGATACAAACTTTTATTTATAGTCGGTATTATCACAGGAGCTTGACATTTTATATCATACTACGAAAATTCCCTTTTTATTATAAGAAGGGAATTTTCATAGTATGAATTCAGGGATGAGCCTGGGTTCTAAATTTAGGGAGAAGTGACTTCTCCCTCCCAGTAATTTAGGGAGAAGTGCAGTGATGTGAGGGAGAAGTGAGGATAGACAAGCGGGAAAAGTTCGATGAGCCGAATGGAATGTTTTGAACAGAGTTCATAAACTTCTTAAATGCAAACTTTTCTTGAACTTCTATCCTTTAAATACATGTAATTACTATTACATTTAGTAAATGATATGTCTGCTGTAACTCACAAGTAGTGTATTAAATACTCCCTGGATGTTTGGTTACTGAGTTATTAGTTCTATGTTTTACACAAAATTCACAGAACACATTGATTTTGTATCAAATTGTAAACTTAAATTATCTAATTTTCATTTCATTAAAACGTTCTTCTTTTAGGTTTAGCATTTTTACTTGCTAGTATATGTTCATCAAATAAGATTAAAAATGCATATACAACCATTTTTGGAAAATATGTTATAAGTGTCCTCGTTTTTGACCCTTCTTTGTTTAAATATTTTTTATTTAATTAGGTCTGCTGTAAAGAATATACATTTTCTTAAATATAACATATTATGTAGCAATGTACGCTTATTATTGATTTTTTAGAGTCTGCAAACGGGTAGATTACGTGACGAATACTTCGACAATTTTCATAAATTCACTCGAACCAACCGGTGTTTATTTTTGAAATCGAAAAATTGAGGGAATTTCCCCGTTATCTATTGCTTAATTAAGAAGAACTTATAATCAAAATAATAAGATTATTAAAATACTAACGTAGATTTAACCTTGCTTCATTTGATTGACGATAGCGTGGGTCTCGAAAACATACGCAATCATTGGCAAACTGCTAATTACGTCTTTTCTAACTACCTCACAACTCGCTCATAATTTAATACAATTATCAATTTAACGGCAAGCATCCAAAAAGCTTTATCTCTTTTTATTATTGTAGTATCACAGTTTGACACGTGTTTGTTAATTTCAATCGTTTAATTACGATATCAAACTTATCGGGCCGTCATATAGCACTATTGATTTTTATGCGGACGCTGGTTGATCTTAAAGGTGACAATATACACAGGGGGCATTGATAAACAAACGAGTCACTAATTATCGGCTTTTAAGGCGTGTATACTAACAGCACAACTCCCGCGTAGTTGATAGGTCGATTACATAAGAAATGCGGATGTAAGATACGTTCCATCCGTCGTTAAATCGAGGTCTTGAGAACTGACATAAACTGGGTCATAATTTGTTTCATTGATTTTCCGAAAATGTCGGCGACTTCGTTTTCGCTTTGATGTGCTAATAGAGCGAAGTTTTAACGGAAAGGGCGACTTCTTCGCCCGAATCACCCTCTCGGCTCATCACTGATTATGATATAAAATGTCAAGCTCCTGTGGTATTATATACAACAGTTAACATTAGTTATGAATAGCTATAGACAACATAAATCAGGTTTAACTTGCCCCTTGGTCAAGTTGGTCTGAAAAATTGATTCTAAAAATAAAAAGCTTACATGTGAGTAAATCTCATTACACCATAGTCATCTTCTCTAAATGTCCATAGTCCACCTACTTCACTTGTTCTTTCTAACACAACAGCTGATAATCCAGATTCTTTTAAACATTTTAATGTAACCAGACCTGATATCCCAGCACCAATCACAACCACGTCTTTGTTTATTATGGTAGGCTCACCCATAGCTGTGAAATATACAATCTGATTTACCCTGATCTAAAATTCTCTGCTTGGCTACTGGCTAATTGAAGATCAGGCTGTTTTCATTATGAGAGTCAAGTTCAGGTAACCTTTTCTCATTGTGATGGTTATGAAACTATCATTATGTTTAGTAACTTGTTTGTGTCGTCTACATCTCGCAATTTGAAATGAGCCGTCCAATCACAGCCTGTTAATAACACTGCTGCCAAATTAGCAAATATGTATCACTTAATAGTATATTTTATTCGAAATGTACGCTTAAACATTCATTTCAGTTTTTAAAAAACTAACTTATAATGATAAAAAAATGTTACTTCAATTTTTAACATCTATTTCAGAAAATGATCAATAAAGCAAATGAATTTCAGGCGCATAGGAGCTGGGGCCGCGGCCCCAATATCCTGGCAAGCAGCGGCAATGAAGCCACAAGTTAATTTTTCATGACGCATATTGAAAATCCTGAGGTTTGTTCTTAAACAGGGAGTACAGAAAGTGCTGGAAATCGAGTTTCAGAGGCTTACATTCACAAAAATTTCGACAGGTGCGTACCCACCCCATCTGCGCCCCCAATATTCAGAGCATTCCTACGCGCCTGAATTTTCGTACTGATTTGTTTATCACTAGTTTATAATTGTAACTAAAAGTTACAAAATCCTAATAACTTTTATAGACGATTTTAATGGGCTGTATCAGATTGAAAATCACAGATTCCAAATATAAATAAAATTGACATCCTCGCAATTGATTTTTGATAAATTGAATTGATTTTTTGCACCCCTTATTATAATAGCTTTGCTGTAGGAGGGCTAATCCTAAAATGACATGGTTGAATGTTTCGCCTACCACCAGGAAGAACTATATGTAGCATGTATTAGGGCTGGGGATCGTTGAGCAAGTGGCGATCCGATCCGAACCACGATTCATGTGTAATGATTCACGAATCGAACCACGAATCACTAGTTAATGAAAAAGCATACAGGAATGCATCTACATAATGCATTTATAAATACATTGTAAACATAAAAAAATAAGTTAGGAACTAAAGCTTTTATTACATGAAAAGTCATGTAAAATAATCAAAATAAGATTTTCGCGTGTGCCGAAAATGTGCGCAATTATGGAAACAATAGCGGTGCGCGAAGTAGGTAAATTTATGCTTTCATTTGTACGCCCTTTCTCAATAATAAGGACCAAATAAGAAATGTTAAATGATAAAAATTTGATTTTGTAAAAAATCATATCATTGCTTTTCATTTAAAACTTATATGTATAAGTATTTGGAATATAAACATTTGCGCTACATGAACAGTGAAATATGTCCAAATCTGATATTTTAAAAATGTACCTGATAAATCAAAGATTTTTACGTTACTGACTGATACATTCATGGTTAAACGAATTTTAATAATGGAAAACTCCAAACTTGTCGAACAAAGTTTATTTCATCAAAAGAACATATAATAACAGGAAGATATTGCTATTTGTCACAAGACTATTCATAAAGATATCTTTGCAGTAAGCATTTGATGGTGGCAAATATTTTAAGTTAGTACATAAAACTACATATGCTTATGTATAACACACCTTTTGTTAGTTGTATTTATAATTCCTTGTTCACATGTAAAAATACAAATTACGTTTTTCGTCCATTTATGTAAGTTATATACATTCATGTCTGGACCCAACCTTAGAAACCAATTATCATTGTGTGAGCATCATGTTAAAATTATATCTATAATGTAACGTAGATATCAAAATTCATCACAAATAACACATTATAAACACGCGTTGATGAACATCAAATATAATTGCAAATACTTTGAAAGTAGCAGCGACATGAATGTACATGCATGTTATAAACACTATAATAAAGAAAAGCATTAACATTTGATTAACATAACAAATCGGTGTTCTTTATTCAACAATTATATGCTAGCAGCTCCCAAATGCTTCAAACATTAAACTATAAACCACAAACATTCTATTTCATCATATCTTATGAATATTAGACAGCTTTTACATTCTCAAAGCAAAATATATGATTATGAGAACACATTTTGTTGCTACAATAGCATTTATATAATGTGGTTATGGTAACGTAGATATCATAATTCATTACAATAGCACATTGTATTCAATCATCAATGGAAATCATCAAATCAAACTGCATTAACGCTGAAAAAACATCAGCATGGATGAACAAACATGTAAAAAACACCCTGTTAAAATCATTAATATTTGATCAACAGAACAAATACGTCTTCATAATTCAGCACATATACTCGTATGAAGATGTAGCTACTCACAATGATTCAAACATGAAATTATAAACCTTAAACATACTATTTCATCATATCGTATGAACATATGATAGCTTTTACAGTCTCAAAGCAAAACATATTATTAAGAGAACACATTTTGTTTGCTACAGTAACATTCATGCATTGGGTTTATGGTAACGTAGATTTCAAATGCATTGATAATATGTTTGCTTGTCTGGTATCAATATTCAAAATGTATTTTTGTTTTGATTTAATTGTTTTAACGCCGTGTCAATACGATATAGGTCATTTTACTGCGTCCAGTGCACCTAACCTAGCTTTCCTGGACCATTGTCTATAACCAGTACTCACCTACCCTTCCACAAGGCTGGAAACTTCTCCATATATCGTATTAATGGGGGAAAATTGACGTTTTTGTCAAATTTTCATGGAAGGGTATAACCTCCCCGGGTGGGATTCGAACCCATACCCACTTCAGGACACGAGATTCCAAATCTCGGTGCGCTACCAACTGCGCCACCGACCCGGGTTCAAAATGTTTAAAATCGTGTTTGACTGATCCCCACTGAAAGTCGACACTGAACTCATTTATAGTCAGTGTTTTTTGTTTCTGTCATTTGAGAATTGGCTATTTCCATATTGTTGCTTGTACATATGTCATCTTTGTCATTGTCAATCTCTTTAAGACTCCCTTGCTGAGTTGCTGTTTCTAGAAGTGGAATCTTTGGCTCAATACTTCTCTTAAGCATAGAAATCTGTGTCCACGTTTTGCATAGTTTTCCTGTTAAACATTGTGCGCAATAACAGGAAGTCTCTCTTGTCATGAAAGCTTTGCGGTCATCATCAAACATGATTGCATGCAGTTTCATCGTATTTTTGGACAGGTCTGGTGTTCAAAGAAGCAAATTCTTGTTGTTTTTCTCGCAAAATTTCTTGATGACAAACAAATCGATAACTTCTGACATTGAAGAGGATTTAGCCCAACTATAGAAGTCATGAGCATTTTGAATAAGACCATTCCCTTGACGAGATGCCTCATCAGTCATCCTTTTTGTAGTGCCGCCCAAACCATCGCACGCACTGCCATCACATGCTTCGAAAAAGTTGAATTGAGCACGAAGTCCATACACCTCATTGCAAAGGTGTTAAATATAAATTTGTTTCTGTTTTGGCTATATTGACTATCTGTCAATTAATTTACCTTTGCGAGGTTGGGAAGCAAGCTTTTGATTCCTGGTAACACAGCATACAGGAATACAACAACAGTACGTGCTGGAAGAATGTGTTATGGTGTTTAAATTAACAACATAGCGCTCATGACACAACTTGCCGTTTTTCTTGAAATAGATGACAACTGGTTGCAGTGAAACTGAAATCTGAAAGAAGACACAATGGTTATTTTAAGACATAACGTATATATGATATCTACGTTACCATTTGAACATACTTTATATAATATGTTCTCATAGAAATATGATGATTTAATTATGTTTACCATGTAATTATGATTGTATATTAATTTTAATTATGCAAATTTACTATTTCTACAGTATGACTTTGCATTTACTTTAGCAGTTAAACGGTTACAGCAAATGATATGGTTTGAATAAGAATGCTTTTGATTGTAACATATAAACACTGTGTCAACTTGCAGATGAAACAAAGATAGGTTTAAAACAGGACAAAAGACGTTGGGACATTGATTCAAAGTTAAAGCATACTCGACATGACTGATTGCTATTGCTCAGAAAACCTTTAAGCATCATGATATCTACGTGATCAATGGTAACGTAGATATTGTCACGTTTTCTGCTTTATTTTACACAGATAATCGTTAATACTTTTTATCAAGTCAATTTATCTAAAACAACAACATATTTTCTAAATAAAACCAACAGAAAGAATGTACAACTATAATGAAAATAATATTTACCTTGGTTAGAGGGATCGTTGGCTATTCTATGATGTTTCGCTCAAATTTTCTGTATTATTTACTAATTTTATCCTTGGAAAAAAGCAGAGCTTCCTAGAATTATGACGTCATTTCATATTGTGATGATGTCATTTATGTATACACAAGTTTGACTTCGTACTCGATGGTATTTCTTTCTGCAGTCACGTAAATATCCATAACGTAGATATTTTCCATAATGTTTGGCATGAGCAAATGGAATGATGATTAAATATAAATAAGTCAGTGTTTTATACTTATTATGTGAACGAATTTTAATCAATTAACATGTGCGTTGCTTTTGTATTGCTTGAAGATTTTTTATATTTTAATTCACGTAGATATCACACTTTTATATAACATTCCAATCAAATGACGTTTGGCATCAATTTTAAAAACCAAACAAACGCAGTTGTAATCTTTGTCTTCTTAATTTATAAATCAGACAGGTACGAACAATTTTAAATGTTCTTTATCAAAAATATGTTTTAAATAAAGAAAAATTATCATTTTAAAGAGATATGTAACGTAGATATCATAAATTTTGCGACATGCAAGAAACTTGAAAATTTACACTTTTTAGCTCTTTCATCAAAATAAAATCTTGTGCTATCAAAATTGATGTCCTTTGTAAAAATATCGTGAAAAAACGGGTCTTTAGATAAATATTTATTGCCGGAAACCTCTGCACAAAATATGTTATAAAAAGTGGCGACAAGCATATTTGACCAAAATTGCGGTATTCTGTTAAGAGTTGGAGACAAAAAAACTCCTGTAACCTTTTTTGTTGTATTGTATTCTATAAATAACACATCTTCGAAGATCATACTCTTGAAAAATAAAACTTTTCATGGACCAAATTATTTCTAATGGGTTACGACAATAGAATATTTTATTTGGTCCTTATTAGTGAGAAAGGGCGTGTAGTGCGGCTCATTGTCGATGGTAATTTAGCTAAAAAATGTGTCTTTCTTTTTGGCAAAAATGGATTGCGATCCAACGATTCGGGAAGTGCCGAATATTCATACTCGATTTACTGGTCGAGATCGCGATTATCCAAGTACTCGGTTACTCGCAACAGCCCTACATTGTAGGGTGTCCAATTAAAATAATTCTCATTATTTACTTCTAGGTTTACAATTAAAATTAGCAAATTTATAGTAAAGTACTTACCAACACAATGATCATATGTTATCTAAAGTGAATTAAAACATTAATATACTATACAAATTGATTAAAATTGTAAACGTTGAAATCAATACTGTACGTGATATCACAACTCACTGATTCAACTTTTTTGACACTACCAGATCCAGGCCCAACTGCCTTATGTTTGATAGCCGATAGTAGAGACAGGGAACGATGTCAGTGAACAAAGGGCGGAATAGTGAACAAACAAAAGTTTATACGTGACAAAATTATCATAATTACCTGAATAATTCAACGTTAAAAACGATGTTACATCGATCAAAGTCTACACGATAAGGAAAGTTGATTTGTTTAGGTTACATACCACTAAATGGTAACCGGAAGTGAGCATTTACCGGAAGTAGAAAGTGTGACATAGTCCTTATTTATTTTTTGAGAGTGCATGGATACCTCATTTGTGGTGCTTTTTAATATTGAAAAGTATGTATGTCTTTGACAATGCTTTTCCTATGAAATTATGCAAAAATTCAATGGATCTGGTTTGTTTAGTCGCGAAAACTGGTTAAAAGGGGAGATGACTCTGTACGGCTGGTGAAGAGTTAAAAACCAGGACATTTTCAGGGTAGGAACTTTCAATCGAAATTTATTTTCTTATAAGTAACGTAACTTTTTTTCTAATACTGATCATTTTGAGGGGAATAGATAGATCTTTCAGCCTATATATGGTTTGGGGTATCTTACGTACCTTGGTCATAGTGTAATTTGTCATTGAAAATGAGACTTTTTATATACAACAAAGAAGGATTTTATTTAGTGGTATGTAACCTTTAAGAGACATTATCGTCTGCCAAATTTAAGATTTTTGATGGATTGCATATAAAGATTATGGACAAAATCATTAATATATGTCATTTAGATGTAGAAAATGGATGTTTGGTGTTGGATGATGCATGTAGTGGTGCTGGACTGTCCAAATATGGGATAATTAGGGTAAAATGCCCATCCGAGACCCCATCCGCAACCAGTTTGTGCACAGATTGATGTATCAATTCCCATGCCATGTGATTTTTTAGCCATGATGCATGCCTATCACATCTGTGCTATAATAGTTTATGTTGTAATATTCTCCATTGGATTATTAAGCCTCTAACTGTCAATGATGAAGGGAAAACTGGTGTCGGAGTTGGGCTGTAGGCCGGTCATTGAGATCAGCGGAACCGCATTATCATCTGATTTATTGTCATGTGATGCATAAATGTGATAATATTTAGATATTCTCTTGTAAGAGCACCAATTTGTGTCATATTTATCAATTCAAACTCAATACATTCTCATATGCACTCAACATAAGATATACAAAAGCAAGAAAATATGAAAGAACTGCACAAAAATCACTACCGCGGTATCATCACTGGTCATACGCACCATCAAGATGACTGTTAGAGGGCTGTATTAGCATTTCTTATTTACATGAACACATAAAATCACACAAAGTTGTGACCTAGCACTTGTTTTTGCCTATTTTAGTAAGGGTGCAATGTGTAAGACTTGTTGAATAGAGCTTCCTTTCATGAAGCTAATAGCTTTGTCTCTGTTAGGCGGTAGGGCACAAATTTCTTTTTGGGCGCAACCTGGGAGTCCCGCTTTCTGCAATTTCATTTGTCAGTTGCGTGAATCTGATTAATAATTTTAGACCCCCAAGAATAGGAGGTTCCAGAAATTGACTTTTGAAAGGAAAGGATCCTGTGAACCCATTATTCAGGTTGTGGATCTGGAAGTGAACACAGCTCCATACCATACCCATTTTTTTGAGAATTTTCTGAGTCAAAAGTTAATTCACCGTCACATTTTTTGTCACAAAACCTGTTTTTTCTGTTGCAACTGATACTAAAATCCTCAATTTTTGTGGTTTTCATTATTTTACTGGTTTGCCTTTCAGGCTTTGAGTTACTTAGGGACAGTTAGGGAGCATTGATTTCATCATCCAACTAAGGTCTGAAAATGCCGTATATTAGTAGTGAACCCATCCCCATCACCGAAGGTCAGTTACCATAATGTTCATTAATTCTACTGTCAAAGACTGTCTTTTTCAGTCTAGGATATTTTACATCCACAGAACAACAATTTATGTAATTTTTTTGCCCTTAAACTGGCATTTTACACCTTTTTTGAAATCCCACCCACCTACTCAGTGCTTTTCTTCTCCGAAGGGTCATGATCATTACACGCAGTCAAATTATCAGCAAGTGTGATATAATAAAATGGAAAAACAAGAAATACACATTCACAGACTCAAAATATCCTCATATAGACACCACTGGTGAGATCAGGAAGTGAGATCAGTGGTCTTCCAGAGGGGTAGGGGATAATCCCGGCTTTAAAGAGCCCCCCTTAGGCCTGCTGATTGATAAGTCATAAAGTCACCTTGGTGACATCCATGTTTAAAAAATCTGGTTTGATTCAGTTGAATTGACTGTAGCATGCATAGAAACATGTCATTTGATTATCTGATGTGACATTAAAATGTTTTTTAACCAGAAAAAAGCTTGAAAATTGGTTCATTTTGTGCTATTTTTGGTCATTTTTTCTCTAAAAATCACTATACAAACATAGAAAAGGTGAAAATGATGCTTGGAAAATGTTGCATTTCCCTTTTCTATCATGAATATACAGGAAAACATCAACATATTGTCAGTTTTAACACTAATTTATGTGAAAAAGCTTTAATTTCAAGGATATGTAGTTTTAAAAAAAATGCCTAAAATTTGACCAATTTCTTGAGAATGGGTGATGTCAGCTAAAATGCTCTAACTGCTTAGATAATCAATATTTTTTGATGAAACTGCACATAATTGCTCAGAAGTGATTGGTCTTTCACTTTATGAATTGATTTTTAAGAGCCAAAAAACTTTTTGTCCCTTAAAGGTTACATACCACTAAATGGTAACCGGAAGTGAGCATTTACCGGAAGTAGAAAGTGTGACATAGTCCTTATTTATTTTTTGAGAGTGCATGGATACCTCATTTGTGGTGCTTTTTAATATTGAAAAGTATGTATGTCTTTGACAATGCTTTTCCTATGAAATTATGCAAAAATTCAATGGATCTGGTTTGTTTAGTCGCGAAAACTGGTTAAAAGGGGAGATGACTCTGTACGGCTGGTGAAGAGTTAAAAACCAGGACATTTTCAGGGTAGGAACTTTCAATCGAAATTTATTTTCTTATAAGTAACGTAACTTTTTTTCTAATACTGATCATTTTGAGGGGAATAGATAGATCTTTCAGCCTATATATGGTTTGGGGTATCTTACGTACCTTGGTCATAGTGTAATTTGTCATTGAAAATGAGACTTTTTATATACAACAAAGAAGGATTTTATTTAGTGGTATGTAACCTTTACATTTTAACGGTGTTCGTGAAATAAATACTATTGTGAAAATTACTTTAAATCGCTAAAAACTTGTTCGACCGGACCATACCCGGATTGGAATAAGAAACATGACTAGCAGACGAATTGTTGCGCAACGAAAAAACTTTTATAATTGCGATTTGAAATTACTTCTTCAAGAGGGTAATTCTCGACCAGTTTATGATAGATGGTTATACAGATATGAAAGAATGTAAGTGTGCAATTGTCATCATTACAAACAAGCGAAGCTATATATAGTCCAACAAAATTAACCTGAGCTTGACCTTTATGCATTATTAAACCCAGTATTTACTGTCTTTTTGGGGAGGCGCTTTCAAGCGCTGCTCCAGAGTTAACAAGCCGGAATTTCAGCTCCAAGGATTGAATCTAAGCAAAACACCCGAGCCACTCCGCATATCATTACTGCAAAATTTGATTCGAAATATTTCCGGTTTGTATATTATCCTGATAATCGCTTGCGATTTATTTCCATAGATATGATTTTTCATCAGGCAATAGAGCAACATGACATAACTTAAACACGCAATGGAGAATTTTGTGCAAATCGAAGAAATGGAACAGACATTGTCTTGTTTACTGCTGACGATAATTAAGTGGTCATACACGCGGAAATCTATACGCAGTCAAATAAAATGAGCATATTGGAACTCAATATAAACTGCCAATAAAACGTTTAAATGAAATTTCAAGGTTTCCCGGATAAAATTTCTGGTCTAAATTGTCAACTCTCAACGGAAATAAGCGTATTTTTTACATATCACAGCAAATAATTGAGGATTCTTTCAGAAAGTATTTTTGTTTTACGTTATTACTATTGAGTGGGTGTTTATCAACTACAAATCCCGCCGCTTAGTCTTACTTAGAAGGCGGTTCTCCCTCAAGTGTTGGGGTGTGGTTTTCTCCGTTTGTTTTTTTTTTATAGATTTAACGCTGTGTCAACACAATTTATGTCATTTTACGGCGTCCAGCGCACCTAATCTAGATTTCCTGGACCATTGTCTATAACCAGTACTCACCTACCCTTCCACAAGGCCGGAAACTTCTCCATATTATCTAATCAATAAAAGGAAAATCGACATTATTGTCAAATTTTCATGGAAGGGTATAACCTCCCCGGGTGGGATTCGAACCCGCACCCCCTCGGACACAAGATTCCAAATCCCGGCTGGTTACCAACTGCGCTATCGACCTGGGTTGCGTGGTTTTCCTAATTCATTTTATTACTGTACAGCCAGCGTGAACAAACTATTTAGAATCGTGTATATTTTGCCATTTCTGTTTGACTGCTAAGGTGTTATATGTAAGCTTATATACCAGTATATCTATTTATGTGATATTGTCTAGTAGACCAATGAAACCGTGGTACAGGAAGATATGCACAGAAAAACAAACCTAATGTCTCAAAGGGGTAGCTGGTTAGATACCTGACCAAACTGCTTATACTTTTCAATGAAAAATTCGACGATACGAATCTTACATACTTTGTTTGAACTGATATGTCATTGTACATACTACATAATACATCTAATTCATTTAAAGGGCCATTGATCTTATGATATCTTAAAAAATGTATAGTATTTTTTAATTTGTATTACATTGTACTATATGAAAAATTAGCAAATTTAAAAATCAGCTTGATATCCTGCTATGATGCTGAACTTAAATATACATGTTTTGGTTACTGTATTATAACTTTGCTTATCGTGTATACTACTCATCATTGCCTCCCACAAAGGTTTCACACGTTCACTTTCTCACTCTGCTAAAAGACTGTCAGAAAACCGATATTTCTATTTTTGACAGAGACACAAATGCGCTAAACACATGCCTGTCACGCGGTTTTTGAGCGACTACTATAGAATGCAAAAAATTTGCACGCCTATAATTTTAAAATGTCCTTATGAAATGATGTTGGACGGTTTTGCATTAGTAAACTTTTGAAAATTTATAAAATAAACATTGATCTCTTTACACGTGACGTATATTTCTGATCATTTAACTGTAAACATAGAGCATAAAATTTAATTATTCAATTTTAATACGAAGTAAAGCCACGCAATATAAAATTATGATGTCATACGCGCTAGCATACGTCACTAATATGAGCAAACCATATTTATGGCGTTGTTTAATACCTGTTTATTTATACTCATTGTAGTCAGACGATCGTTTCAACTGATTAAAATGCGTATCAAGTCTTTACATCAAATTGAAATTTGGTAAACTCTCATTGGTCGTTTAAAATTTCATAGTAAATGTCAATATCATAAATCGACACTCTTTAAGGCATGGCGTGAATGTAGTATAATAGGAGCGTAGGTGTAATACGGTATACATACATATTATCTTTTTGTGAGCTACGAACGTGGTTAATGTTAATCAAATTGGCAAACTGATTCTTATAACAAAACCAATAGATTCGAATAGTAACAATTTAAATAAATACTACATGAAATTTAAACTAACTCAAATTTGTAAAATTGATTTTGTGAGAAATCGTATCATATGTTACATTTTAGGTAGAAATCTCGCCTTTCGACAGTTCTTTACATCAAGTAAAATTTATTGGAACAGTAATAGTTGGCATCAAATGCAGTGAACAGTTTGGTATCTAATGTTGACTGGCGTAAATGCTTTGTTACTGGTAATTTCAGTGGCAAATGACTACAAGTAGAATTTGATCATTCAATAGATGTCTACTATTTTAATGTCATTTCACTGAGTGGAAGATACGGTAATTAAGTATTAATATTTACATACATGTATATTGTCATCCTGATGAAGGTGTAGTTCACCAAAACTATAAAACTGATCGTGTTGTTGTTTCAACGTTGTTTCATATATTGTCTCCAAATAATGTACTAAATCACGATATTCATCTTATTGTATCGATTTGTATCGGTTTCCTCAATAATTGTCTACAAATGTCCTGGATCTGCTTTGATTTTTGTTAGGTTTAATTCCGTAGCAAAACATTGGAAAGGTCATATAAAGGCGGTCAGTCAATCTACTCACTTTTCCTGGATGGGCTAAATCTCAGGCTTTTAGTGACTGACAACTGAGTTTAATTTACATAAGAAAAAACATGAACTTTGTCTCCATTTTTATCCCCCGCCGATGGAATCGGGAGGGGGATATAGTTTTGGCGTTGTCCGTCCGTCCTTCCGTCCGAATTTCGTTTCCGGAGTAGTTCTCTGCAACTACTGGCTGGAAATCAACGAAACTTTATGGGAATCATCAATATCAAGAGGAGATGTGCATGTGGTCAGCTTTTTTCGGATCAGACCCTTTAACTCAGAGTTATGGCCCTTGATTAGTTATGTAGTATGCATATAGAGTAAAAGTCGTTTCCGGAGTAGTTCTCTGCAACTACTGGCTGGAATTCAACGAAACTTTATGGGAATCATCAATATCAAGAGGAGATGCGCACGTGGTCAGCTTTTTTCGGATCAGACCCTTTAACTCAGAGTTATGGCCCTTGATTAGTTATGTAGTATGCATATAGAGTAAAAGTCGTTTCCGGAGAAGTTCTCTGCAACTACTGGCTGGAATTCAACGAAACTTCATGGCAGTCATCAATATCAAGAGGAGATGCGCATGTGGTCAGCTTTTTTGGATCAGACCCTTTAACTCAGAGTTATGGCCCTTGATTAGTTATGTAGTATGCATATAGAGTAAAAGTCGTTTCCGGAGTAGTTCTCTGCAACTACTGGCTGGAATTCAACGAAACTTTATGGGAATCATCAACATCAAGAGGAGATGCGCATGTGGTCAGCTTTTTTCGGATCAGACCCTTTAACTCAGAGTTATAGCCCTTGATTAGTTATGTAGTATGCATATAGAGTAAAAGTCGTTTCCGGAGAAGTTCTCTGCAACTACTGGCTGGAATTCAACGAAACTTTATGGGAATCATCAATATCAAGAGGAGATGCGCATGTGGTCAGCTTTTTTCGGATCAGACCCTTTAACTCAGAGTTATGGCCCTTGATTACTTATGTAGTATGCATATAGAGTAAAAGTCGTTTCCGGAGTAGTTCTCTGCAACTACTGGCTGGAATTCATCGAAACTTTATGGGAATCATCAATATCAAGAGGAGATGCGCATGTGGTCAGCTTTTTTCGGATCAGACCCTTTAACTCAGAGTTATGGCCCTTAATTAGTTATGTAGTATGCATTTAGAGTAAAAGTTGTTTCCGCACTACTTCTCTGCAACTACTGGCTGGAATTCAACGAAACTTTATGGGAACCTTCAATACCAAGAGGAGATGCGCATATAGTCAGCTTGTTCCGGTCAGACACTTTAACTCAGAGTTATGGCCCTTGATTAGTTATGCAGTATGCATATGTAGTAAAAATTGTTTCCGCGCTACTTCTCTGCCACTACTGGCTATAATTCAACGAAACTTTATGGGAATCTTCAATACCAAGAGGAGATAGGCATTTCATTGCCTTGTTCCGGTCAGACACTTTAACTCAGAGTTATTGCCCTTGATTAGTTATGCAGTATGCATATAGAGGAAAAAGATTTTCTGCGCTATTTCTCTTCAACTAATGGCTGGAATTCAACAAAACTTTATGGGAATCATCAATATCTAGAGGAGACGCGCATATCGTCGCCTTGTTCTGGTCAGACCTTTCAGCTCAGAGTTATTGCCCTTGATTAATTGTGCAGTGTTCATATAGAGAAATATTGCTATTTCTTTGCATAGCTGGATTGATTTCAACAAGATTTTATGGAAACCATCAATACAGAAAAGAAATTTGCATCTCATTGGCATGTCCTGATAATTTTTATTAACATGGAGTTATGTATGTTCCCTATTATGGTTTTATGGATTTTTATATTTATTAATAAAGCCTTATGTCTCCAGTTGTTGTGTTAGTAAAAACAAGTACTCGGCGGGGGATATAAATTCAACGAATTTGCTTGTTTCTTTACCTTCATGCATTAAACGCAATTACAAATCGCTATTGTCTGCCTATATTATTCTGGCGTCCCGTTTCTATACATAGTCAAAGGTTAGAACACTGAAACTCATTTATACGACTTACCTGTATTGTAATATTTCCGGTCAAAGGGAGGCAACAATGCGTCCAACTGACGGTCTCTAGATATAAACATATCTCTGCCCGCGCTAGCAACTTGAAATGCGAAAACCGACCCAACTCCTCAATGGTATTTTGTTCCCGTCCTGCAACTTAACCACCAATACAAGGATTGTCAGACTTGTTAACAAGTGGAATAACGTGGCTTGTTTAAAGATAAATATTAGAAGAAACAAAGTCAATTAGATGATTAGAGATCTGAACTAAGATTATATTCCAAATACAAGTCAGTATTGTTAGATATCATGGAATACACTTTATTCTCGATACAATTCCTTCAGTACATGTAGTTGCAAAGATAAATGTTGCACCTAAAAACTTAACCAAAAAATTTCTAAATAAAAGGGCCATAATTCAGTCCAAATCAGTCCTCCCCCGGACATTTTGAAAAACGAAGGTATAAAATCGTACATTCAGGGGCATTTTTGGCAATTTTTGTTGCATTCATATAACCCTTAACTGGCCAATCCCGCATTTTTCGTGTCAAGAACCCCCCTATAAAATGGTATCAACGGGCCTTAAAATTCGTATTTTTAACTGGCTTTAGTGAATTTCAATTTAGGAAAGTGGTCCCAATAAAGAACTGTTTTCGCGAGTATCCCTCCTCTAAAGATGTCTCATGGGGGTTGAAGGCGGGGCAGCGCCCCTCATCGCCAGAAAAAAACGGGTTCATTGTCTGAAAGCCGTTCATCCAGGGAATATCTGTCAGTCAATTGATAAACATGAAATAAGAGCATCTTGAAATAGCCCTAGTGCGCTATGGTGAAAAATGGCCACTTTCACTCATGTCGCAACCAGTTATGGTTAACAAACAACAGACAACAAGAAGATATACATTTATAAAAGTAAGAAAGCGAGTGAGTAAATTTTATTCAATGTAAAAAAAACATAATGCCAAGTAAACATACACTGTAAAGAGCTTTTTAACCGACTACAAATATAACAAGTATCAACAAATTGATAGGTAATAATGGCTGATACTAAAAATTATTTAGACTAAAAACAGGATTTGATTTAAAATCTAATTCTGTATCTTAACGATGTATTAAAATTGTTATATGTTTACTTCAACACCAAATAAAAAAAAAAACAGTAGCTAAAATTGTACAAAATTAGAATTTATGTAAAGCTTAAAATTTAGTTTGTTTTAATGTGGGATGAAAATAACCAATAGGTAAAAGTCATTAAGAATAAGATGGAAAATAATATTAATGAATTAATCTATAATAAGATAAACAAGAAAATCTGAATTATTTATCTGAAGTATTAATCAGCCAATAAGAATAATACTATTTGACTATTACTTGTAAAATAATTGGATCTGACACCTTTATCAATAAGATAATAAAACAAACAGACTAGAATATGTCAATACTTAATCAAGAATTTTGATTATATTTATTATCTAACAATAGACATCCCCAGAAGGTGTTTCAAACTGAGAGTATTTGTTACAAACGAGAAAATATGCTGATTACTTATGTTGATAAGATTATTTAAGAACTTAATAAGATAATATGCTAGCAAAACATCTACCAAAATCATTAACATAAACATAAACAATTGGCTGGGAAAAACATAGATTTAAATATTGCTACTGAATATCAAATATATATTAAAGTTGTCAAAATAAATAAAATATACATAAAAAAAATGCTCTTTGTTACAAATGTATGGAGATACCCGATAAAAGTTTTGACATGATATTGTGGTATATAAATCTTTATATTTTAAACTGGCAAATAGAAATTAACAGATACTAACACAATCATTGTAATAAAGTAATATCTGACGATTACATAATACAGCCAATAAAAAATAATATCACAAATATTTGAGTTGTATGTAATAAAAAATACATACACGTATATAAATACAACCCATAGGATGATGAGTCAACACAATACTATTCTTCACTCATCTTTAGCAACACGTAATTAGACTAGTTTTACATTAACCTACTGAGTACAACACACACAATAAGACATAATGTTATTTTCACATGAATAAAAAAATATATGGCACTGTTTATGAAGATGAACAGTTTTGATTTAAAATCAATATAAACTATAGTGTGACACATGATTTTGTCAGTTAAAATACTTGTAGTATTTTTAAAACAATGTTTGAATCTCTTATATGTGACTATAGAGGGTGGTTGCATTACACATATTGCTAATATAATTCATTATAATACATAAGTAAAAATAAACACAGTTTTAAGAGAATGTAGCTCATACATGTAGAGTACCCGGTAACAAAATCACAATGGAGATCAAATTATGCATATATTGTGTAGTATATGCTGGAACTTCGATGTTAATTCTTATTTTGCAGTACATGTACATCTGTAATAAGATCCATGTTTATTTTCCCTAGTTTATCGCTAGTTACTGTATCAAAGCAAAATAAGCATAAAATTAACTGAAAACAGGTAAGTAAATCAACAAACACAGAAATCACAAAAAGTTCAGAATCTTAACAAATGAAAAGTATTTAAATCAATTTTTTTATTTATGAAAATGGAAAAATACATATATACAACAGGCAGATCACAGACATGCTTTATGTAAAAACAATATTCTTATAAAGAAAATTAGAAAAAAAGAAAAAGAAATATAACATTGTAAATAGTAACAGGGATTCTATATAACAGTAATTTGTAACAAAACCCTTTTTTGAAAATTCACAGTCTACGTCTGGCTGAAGCAGGCCGTACAAACTATTCCAGAGTTAAAAAAAACTTGATTTATGTTTTTGTACATGTCTTTCATGCAGCTTGTGAATGTTTCTGAAGTTTTTTACAAAAATTTGTTGCAATTATGACCGAAAATATTACTTAAGGGCTAAAAATGGCATATCGGCGGCAAATTGCATAATTTTGTGAAACAGTCTATAAACCTAATTTACCTCAAAATCATCTAGAAACACATTTTTCCTAACCTTTGTCAATTTGAATGGTACTGGTACAAATTTTCATGTGAATATCTTTATTTAAACTTGTTATACTTGTTTCCCATATTGGCCGAAATAGTAGTGAAGACAGTGAAATTTGATGAAAATCTATGTTGTTACAAATCCCTGTTATATAAAATCCCTGATAGTAATGATAGAATATCAGATTTAATCTCATACATACATACATACATAATGAAATATCAGAGTAACAACACTAACTTAAGTGATTATTCTTAAGCAGAATGACAGACAACTGCAACTTGCCTTATTTTCCCCTTTCTGTCCCTATTTTGTTGCAAAAATAGTTAAATAGAATATTAGCCAGCTTATGTACCTTGTACCTTTGTAGGTTAATAGAACAGTATTACACCAACTCTAAACTATATTTTTCTGGCTTGTGTACATTCATAGATCCATTATAAAATCATGCAAACATAATGACGAAGACTATAATATTTAATAGAGTATATTTGGCCAGCGGCATTCTGTTGTGAGTTTATCCTGCAAGTTGGTCTTGCCTCGCTTAATAAAATTTTTTTCTGATGAACTGGATAAACCTAGGTACAGTATATATATCCAGTCAATATTTTTTCTTTCTTAGCGATCAATTAGGATGTAATGAATTCTTCAATCACTTAAAAATGATCTCTGTACAAGCCAATGTTCTGAGCACACATAAAATAGATAATAATCCTAAATTCCTAATCTTCCACAACATTAATGGTTGGAATCATCTGAAATATAAGACATATTTTGATTGGTCAGCATATAACCTGTTTAGATACATATAAAAAATGATGTAGACTAGTTTTTTTCCTGCCGCATAGATTAAAGTCTTACTACAGTTTGTACATGTTGATGTAAATAAAGTATGGCTGTAAATCAGTTTGCACAAAAAAATGCTGTTTTCTGCTAGCAAACTGAAACAGTTTTTTTACAATTTTACTAAAGTTACAAAATTTGGTATTCAACTTGAAACTGATGAACAATCAGCAGTAAATTTATTTGCTAAAATTTAAAAAATCATTGAAAATCCAATAAAAATAGAGATAAGTTTGTCTTTACAACCATTTGGACTGGTTAAATTTACAAGCCAGAAAACGCATCAAGTTAGCTCAGTCAGTAGCTCATCTAACTGAAAATTTGTTGGTCTTGAACTCATTTCCTCAGCAGGACTTGTACACCTTTGTTGTACTTCATCATGAAATATTTTCTACCAACACACTCCCACCTACCTCTATATCAAATAGGACAGTTGTCAGCTACTGAGGAGGATATGTGTTTAATGCTAGGTTAGCTCAGCTCAAGAGATCTAGGATTATCCAGGGATATAATTATAATACCACATATTTCACTACAGTGATAACCTATATTTTAAAACCAATTATCACTGTCGTTTAATTAACGCCACAACACACAAGCATAACCTCCACTTTTAATGTGTTCAGACTGGAATTGGTTTTAAAGTGCCAGCTCAACTTTCATCAACAATAACAAAACATGTTTAATAGAGGTAAATTTTTAAAAATTACCATTGTTTCCACAGTCCCCATTGGGCCCAACAGTTTTAATCTCTGTAAGCTCTCCTGACTGGAAAAAAAGAAAAAGAAATGACACCGAATGTGATAATACACTCTCAATGTGTCTTTAGGCATTGGGTGCTGAGAAAATGAGCCGATTAGATTTTTCAGCAAAGGGCCATAACTCTGTGAAAAATCATTGGACCATAACCAAATTGGGATATGCACATGTCTGCCTATTATCTGGTATGAGTGTGAAGTTTGAATCAAATTCTTAAAATATGTGCTGAGAAATTAGCAGACAGCATGCCCAATCAACTCCAATCTCCGTAAACAGATATCCTGTAGAGCATTGTCGTACAGGATGGAGGGTCACGTCGAGATGACCTTTATGTTGACTTATCAATGCGTAGTTTTCATCCAGACGAAACACTATTAATAACATTTCAATTTCGTAATTTCTATTTTTAGACCAAGGTTTGCAAGCTAATTTAACAGCGGTATTATTCACAGTCTGCGATTGCACGGCTCATTTCAAATTGTGTGACGTTGACGATGTAAACAAGTTATACATAACAATTTCGTCATTAATATTATCATGAGAAAAGGTCACCTGAATGTGACCCTCGTTTGAAAAAGGCCAGATCTAAATTAGCGAGTAGGCGAGCGGAAAATTTTAGATCGAGTTTTAATCAGATTGTATCAACTCAAGCTAAAAGTGAGCTGCAGTGACCAGTAGTGTGTTACTTAACAAGAGAGTACACCCCAGATATTTTTCCCACCGATCATTTTAAGATGGCTGATATCATAATAAGCAAGTTTTTTGCAAATTAACTTGAACAGTTTTCAAATTTGGTTTTAATTTCAAATTTCAAAGTACCAAAACCATAATACTTATAATAAACAATCACTAAAATAAGTTTCATTAATTGTATTAATAAATATAAGAACCAAAGTGTTCATTTTTTTGAAGGCCTTCTTTTTTTTGCTTAGCTTGTTTCAAGGTATTGATCAACAAAGGATTTTTTCTAAATAGTTTCTTTAAAGATTTAGTTTCTTTAAAGATTTTCAGCATATGGGAATGTTCCATTTAGGAAATGTCTAGCAATGACTTTAAGCATTGCCTCTATGTGGTCATCAAAAAACATCTTGAAATGATTGATAACATTATCAGAAAACCTATTAATACAGAGAAGCAGCATGTTGCACCATCGATTAGCTTTTTACAAAAGAGTGTTCAGCATACTTTGCTTGGAATAATTAATTACCTTATCAAGGAATGAAATAATAACTTACTTCATTGTTATTCGAGTCATTTTCATCCTTTTCCTCTGTAACAAACAAATTTAAAATATCAAATATCAAAAGAGAAATGCCACGATTACCCATAGCTTATACCTATTTACATAATGTATGACTTTGACAGTTTTGTATCAAATATTATCAAGTAAACAATTTTAAAATACAAGTATACTTAGATAATTTTCAGTTTGATAGGTATCACTTATTTGATATTATATATTTTTATTGGTATGTAACAATTATTTAATTCCAAATAACTGTGATATTTTGACAAGAGCTGCCTGTAAGACAGCCAATGCTCGACTATTCGAATAATGCTAGAAGAAAGCAATGTGATAGGCAGTGCACAATATCATGTAAACTTCATGTATGTACACTTCTATCTTAGTAAGGCCTCTTTTAAAAGTTGGGTGAAATATGTCATATTATTTGACACTGTTGTCCCCTTGAATGGGATCCTAAACATTGAAATTCCAATGATGAGAGACTGGTACCAAACAAAATTTCTTTCCTTACAGTGTTCTCATGCGATATAAAAATCATAAAAGAATTACCATTTTCTCCTTCTGAAGCAGTACAACTTGTTCCTGAGGGTAGTGACTGAAATTGCTGTAAAATATATTCAATAAAAACATGAAATTATACAAGAGCAGTACAGCACACTGGACTATTCAGGGTAAGTAAAGTGTAAACAAAATTAAACATTGATATGTTCCTTGATTACATTGGAATGAGAGAAATTTTAAGCAGATATTTTTGTATTGATTGAAGTCATGAACTTTGCATGGCAAACTTCTAAGAACTTATCAGTATAAATTAGTCACATTCCAGTCATAATTCATAATAAAGCTGTCAATTTAGTACTAGGTCTTCGATAGTTACCCTTGAGAAAATCATAACCAGGCAATTTCTAAGAATAAAATTGCCATAATCCAGTTATAATTAATTCAAGGGTTATGGGACTTGGTATTGACCTTCTATGATAACCATGTAAGCTTGTAAAAATTTTCAAATATATCCCTTCAAAGATAAAAAGTTGCTCAAAAACTCTCAACTTAGTAGGATAGCATCACTATTCTCCAAATAGTTAAGCTGGAGATTAAACATCATGCAACAAAAAAGTATAAAAACTGACTTAAATACTTGAGTTACATGTTTTATACAGTTTGTAATCGTAAAAAAATATACCAATAGTGGCAGTTTTAAAATATACTTAAATCCTTGGCATTTATTTTAAAGCTACATTGTAACTATAAGCCAAGAAAAATCTTCTGTTTCTCAAGCATTTTTAAAAAAACCAAAACGAGACAAAATATATTATATTGAGTCAGATTTGAGTTATTTCATGTTTTCTAGAAGATAGCAATATTAACTGACCGAATTTACTTTACATTTCATTTAATGACATGTATACTTAAACAGCAAGTTACAAACAAGATACATGTACATTTTAGATTAACACAGAATTTTTTTTGGCCTATCAAATCTAACAAACTTACAGGAGGAAAGTTCACCTATATGAAAATAGCCTTTTAGTCATAAGTAATTGAGACACTGCTTTTTAAGGTTCAAGACTACTATAACATGATTCCATGGTATCCGAGGCAAGACTAAAGACAAATTATGAATTACAATTTTCAAGCGAGGGTCTGAAAGCAAATGTGGCTGGGTTTGAGAAACTGAAAATTTACTAATTTGTTAGCCTTAAAGAATTAATTGAACAATTTTAACAATCAAACATTGACTAAAAACAAAATAAAGAAGAAAGAAAAGTAAAACAACTTACGTAATGGGATAATTTACGTATGGTAATCTTGTCCCCATTAATGTTATTTATGACATGTTTCTCTGAATAAAAATAGACAAAATCTACATTTTAAAACGATAACAATACATTTACATATAAAGGAAGATCAGTATTAAAGGGTGTAGATCTATAACTCACTTATTTAGTCAAGTGTAATAATCATCAGTCATGCTAATTAATTTAAACAATATATTTGTGATTCAAAAACAATAGTTGAAAATTGTTTCTAGCCAACAAAAAATTAATCAGATTTCAAAAGCGGATTTGAAAAAATTACCCACAAGCTGTCACTCAACACTTAGGGCACAAAAAATCTATGAAATAGATAATTGTACAATAATGGTGAATACAAGACCATTAGGGCTGCCGATCGATGAACAAGTGGTGGTCCAACCCGAACCATGATTTATGTGTAGCAAATTCATGAATCAAACCATGAATCACTAGTAAATGAAGCATTAATTCATAAAATAACAACATGAGCTGTCCGTAAGACAGCGTGCTCGAATTTTGTCAGTTCTTAGGAACCGGTACGTGTTATGGGTTTTGATAGTCATATAAATATCATAGAGAGGGAGATTATCAATATGTATTCCTATTGAATATTATTAACAGTGTTGAGGTTAATGAAGTTTAAAAAAGATTCATTGATCTATCAGTGAAAAAAAAATTTAACCTTGATATTGGATGTTTTCTAAGTAAAAAAGGGGCAAACTCCTTAGTCATAAAACAGTCGAGCCAGGTCTTTATGGGCCTTGATAGTAAGGTGTTAGTAGTGATGATGAATAAGTATTCCAAGTTTGAGTTGAATATCGTTGATAGTATTGAAGTTATTGAAGTTTGTAAACATTTTAACCTTGATTTGCAACGCCAACACCGACGCTCGGGTGACAGTATAAGCTCTCATTTTCTTCGAAAAGTCTAGCTAAAAATAAGTAAAGAATAACTGAAGCTTTTACTATATGGAAAACCATGCACTCCAAACATTCATATTACCAGACGTTTTATGGGCATTTTCGGTGATAGCATTTTTGTTTAATTGTGTATCAATTGCAATTTTCAGTTCCTTTTTAAATTTGTCTGTCAATATATAACGAAAGGGAAAACTCAAAATCTAAATCGGGTTTAAAGCTCCGAAGATCACCAGAGAAATGCAAAGGGATCTAAGACAACAAAGATTTCATATGCCAAGGTACAGCCGTAGTCGAATTATTGTCCGGACAAAATTTTCACATATGAAATCCAAGTGACATTGACCTTTGACCCCAGGGCCTCAGAATTATGTTGATACATCCTTGACACAAGGGCTATGTACACATAAAATTTGGTGAACCTAGGTACAGCTCTTTTTGAGGTATTGTCCTGACAAACATTTTCCATATGAAGTATTAGAGACCTTGACTTTTGACCCAGGGGCTTCAAAACCAAAAGGTCACAACCTTGACACAAGGGCTATCAACAGCAAAAATTTGGTGAACCGAGGTACAGTCGTTGTCAAGTTATCATCTGAACAAAGTTTTTACAAATGAACTAATGAGGTAACCCTGTAGACATGTGTGAAGTTTCAAGTGAATCCCTCAAGTAGTTGCAAAGAAAAAATGTATATAAGGGCCATAATTCAGGCCAAATTCATCCTAGAGTTATGTTTCTTGGTATTTGAACTCCAATGGTAACCCCGTAAACACAAATAAAGTTTTGAGTGAATCCCTCAAGTACTTGCAAAAATATAAAAGATACAAAAATGTTGCACCTAATTAAAAACTTAACCAAGAAGTGTAACGCGTACACCAAAGCCGACGCACAGCTGAGTAGAATAGCCCCACTATTCTCCGAATAGTCGAGCTAAAAATCAAACATAATTCTTGTTATACAAGTGTAGGGTCACAAGAATTGTTTCATATCATTCAAAATTTGAACTACTGAATAAATTTAGTTGAAAGTAAAGAAACAAACCTTGTCTTTGTGAATATATTTTTAGTCCTGAAATGAATAAAAAGCAAAATCTTTTTAAGAGCTGTTTTACATAACGTTGAACTTTCACAATGATTGCATCATAAATTTATTTATTTATTTATTGGAGTTAACGCAGTATCAACACAATTTAGGTCATTTCACGGCGTCCAGCGCACCTAACCTAGCTTTCTTGGACCATTGTCTATAACCAGTACTCACCTACCCTTCCACATGGCCGGAAGCTTCTCCATATTATCTAATCAATGGAGGAAAATCGACATTATTGTCAAATTTTCATGGAAGGGTATAACCTCCCCGGGTAGGATTCTAACCCGCACCCCCTCGGGCACAAGTATTCAAATCGGGGCGCGCTACCAACTGCGCTATCGACCCGGGTTGCATCATAAACAAGAGTGTCATGAGAACCCTGAGCCGCTCACCTGGGAACTAGATTCATAGGGCATCTGCTACAAGAATTTTTTACACAATCATATTCAGCAGAATGAAAATTGTGACCCCTGGACGTTACAGTGATGTGACATGTCGTATCAGGGTCTTCTTTCCGTATGGTGGATAACGGATCTGGGACCTTTCTACATGTAGAATGTTGTGGAGAATTTTGTGGCAATGTCATTGATAGCTAGGAGAATAAAAGGTCAAAGGTAACTTCCAAATGTAGGGAAAACCGCATCATTTCAAAGAAATTTCAAAAGGGGAAGGGACCTGTAAAGTGTGAACGGTCCCATTTATAAAGGGGAAAAATCCCTGCATATATGAAAGTTCTAGGCCTTAAAACATGTCCTGATAAAAATCCATGCAAAATGGTGTCCCCTTGGGCAGGGTCAAATTTAAACAAACTTTGTAGAGGACCTTGAGGGGATACCTCATGCCAAATATATTGTAAGTAAAATTTTTTTTAACATTTCCTAATATAACTTTATGTAAATAATTGTGACCCTTGGGTGGGGCTGCTTTTGAACCAAGACACATGAATTGAAAATTCTGTGTAGGAGACCTTTATACATGAATGCTTTGAACAACATAAAACTAGCTCTAGCCTATGTTTTTTTTGAGATTTTTCAATTTTTCTTTCAGTTGTCATGGAACAAGCGTTATACATGAAATAGAATTTCTTGAACAATTATGAAAAGGCTTCATGCCAAGATCATTTCGCCCAAGTTGTAGCAATATTGACCAAAAGGAGATGTTAAAAAACGTCAATGAAACTCAAATCCAAGTTAAAATGTACCTAGACAATGCTTGGGCATAGGAAAAGGGGAAAACATGCAACTTTTGATCTTCTTAGATATTGTTTCCCAAATCAAAATCTGAAGAGCTGGTACTTTTAAAGGCTAAAATGTACCATCTTGTTAACATTTCATATTATCATTTTCTTGCACATAATTATGAGTGAATCTAAATTTTTATTGCCGACAGGTGCCCAAGGATCAGAGCTCATTTTTGAGTCAACTTTCTCCAGTGAAATCCTTTGTAAAAAAACATGTCTTGTGATGATCTTTTTAATGGAGTTAAGCAGTAGGGAATACTTCCCATTCGGGAAACAAGGGGATTCCCCTTCAGTGCTTCCCGATCGGGCAGCAAATGTCAAAATGTTTCCCGATCGGGAAGGATTTGGACTTTTTTGAAGTACCTTACTAAAAGTGACCGCTGCATAAAAGTATTTAACCTACAAAAATATGAAAAACACCATCTGATATAGGAAAGATGTATCTAAAATCCTACCGAGTCGTTTTCTTTTAAAATGCCTATAATTAAAATAATCCGAAATTGAAATTCAGAAAAAAATATGACTTCAAAGAAAAAAGTTGTTTCCCGTTCTGGAAACATTGCTTCCCAATCAGGAAGCAAGTTATACTATTTTTAATCATGACGTTAATATAGTTTGTATGTAATCCAAATTAAACTTCAGCTATAGACATCTTTTTTGTTAATGGAAATATTGCTTCGATTCCAATGCATATGTTAGAAACACCTTTCACAAGTATCATTCATAGTAATTTATAGTAATTTAGCTGTCCCTTAAAGGGAATTGTATAGAAATTTAATCATGTTTTTCAATTTTTATATGTATTAAATCATAACATCCCGAAAGATATTCCAATAAGTTTACTTATTATCAATTTAAAGGTTTGACATGAGTATAAATGTAAAGTATCATTGATTGGGTTTAACACCGTAGCAGCAGGGGACTGATTTGTTAAAAAAAATAATAATTACCTATTATTATAAGAACAACAATGGCGATTAAAATTAGGGCACACACTATTCCAACAGCATAATTCCAGTTATTATCATGAGATGTACCTGTAATTATAACATCTAATATTATATGTGCAGTAAATAAATTAAGCACGTACATTGATATAGTTAGCAAAGGAAAATGTGGCTAGTCTCTTTTTACAGATAAAAGTAGTGACAAAAAATTAATCTGGGTAAATTCTACTTCAAATACATTGTATTTTAAAATTTTACATGACATCAAAGCACATAGTAATCCTTTCAAAGGAATTATTTTGTCTTCGTGAAGTATTAAACTTAATTTTTTGACGCAATACCTGCCCCTTTACTAAAGTTTACTATAACTTTTACAGTAAATAATTTATGGACACGGGAAATTTGCAACAGAAATCAGGAAAAAAAGTACATTATTTAAGGGGATGGTGCCAAATTTCAGTCCCTAAATGATTTGAAAAAACTGTTTGGTTTCATTTAACAGCACATTACTATATAAGGTTGAATTTTGTTACATGTTATCAAATAAAAGATTTGATGTAGGCCCTGTTATTTTTCCAAGGGCAGTCCTATATATCTGATATCTTGTGGCTATGCCACTCGTGAAAATATGTTTACTAAGCTCACTTGATGAAATAAAAATCAATCTTACACCAAAGCTGACAATTATCCTCCATATATTTTATTCATTATACTGATATGGTATAACATACATATTACAACATAAATACACCAACAAACAACCCAACATACCCAGCCTTATTAGACTTATCTAGTCACTTATACCAGAAAAAAATAAACATGTATATATATATATGTTAATAAAGAAATGTTAACACCAAAGCTATGGCACTTAAATACCCTACGGCTTAAAAATGAAAAAAATATTCGAGTTACATTAATGTCATATGTTTCGATTTTCGTGTCCGAATATGTCTATCCGAATACTATGCTACGTTGGTTTATGTTAAATGAACAATATACGGAGTTTCAATGCTAACACATGGGTACATTTTGATTAATTATTTCCTTTAACTTGAGTCTGGTGTTTACATTTTCTTTTCTTCACAATGATTAACTGCAATTATCAGTTAATTGTGTTCCGAGACAAAGAGCGCCGACTACGGCGTTACTTCACAATCAATGTGCAAACTGTGAAGAAAGGTACAGCCTATTAACACAGATTATTATTCATGTTTTGACATTTAATTAGAGGTCTAAATTAATTGACATGTGTTATACAACCTTAGATTTGTAAACTGTGAACAACGGTACTTTCATCGTCTATTTATTTTCTAATTATGGACAGATAATTGGGGGTCATAGACATGACCTAATTTGTTCGTGTTAAACAATCATCCTAACTGCAAACAGGGTTCGTAATATATGATTTTAATTTACACTTTTTATTATGGTTTGAAATAGAAAAGGTCGATTTTTAAGAGAATATTCAAAATTTGTTTATTGAGATATTTTTAAAACAAATTGTTCTGCTTTCGAATTATTTCAAAAGCATTGCTTCGAGTAGAAAACCTGTTCTCAATGTAAGGGGGGGGGGGGCAAATGTCCGCCCTCCAAAAAACTTAGGGGGGCAAATGTCCACCCTGTCAAAAAAAGGGGCAAATGTCAGGGGGGCAAATGTCCGGGGGGCAAATGTCCTAGAATCGTTTTTCACGCCCTTTTGTCTGTCTCCATAATAAGTTGTCTTGACGATCGTCAGAGTTGACCACCTTCGGATAAAAGGTGTGAAAATCAATAATTTTCATTTCGTAGGGACCAAAATTTTAGTATGGATAATCCATGATATTCAGATAACCCATTTCGGATAAAGCAGACTTTTTATTATATTTTATATAGCAAAATGTTCGGGACCGGACGATCGTTTCGGATAATTCATGATATTCGTTTGATCCGATTTCGGATAATCGAGATTTAACCGTCTGTTTAAAGAATATTTATGTTACGTTTGAAATCAGATCAAAGTTGATTAACAAGAAATTCTTGACAGCCCTATGTCATAATATAATTACCAGGAGTTGACATGGAAGATGCAGGCTTGGGTTGTTCTGTAGACGGCAAGGGTGTGGAACTGAAGAAAATAAACAAAATGCACAAAAGTCAAAATACAAGCAACATAACCAGTATAAAGCAAGCTACCACACAGTCATCACCTTAACTAGCAAGCTGGAAGCCAAGTGCTAGTGAAAACTACTTATTTTTAAATACTGTATACATCTATATATTGGCGCCTGTTTTATTTTGGTGGTCTTAGCGGTCATGGTCGGAACCGACAATTTTATTGACCACACAAATAAATAACACACGTCAGCCAAATATTGATCACGCGAACATAACCCACCGCCAAATATTTATCAAAGCAAGACTACTCTTACTTTGACCAAGTTACTTTCCTTTTTACTTAATACAACGTTCCTGATGTTCGAATGTTGAAAACCTAAAACTGAAATTCTCTTTTTGGAATTAAAAACCAAGACTATTAGATTAAGATAAAAAAAAATATCGCGATGTATTGCGGGACCGTACCGGTACGTATTGTGTTTGAAACGTATTGCAATATACCAGTATTACCACGCGTCCCTAGTTAATATTGATGGTTTGGAAATTGAGCATGGGTTAATATTGGCGGTTAGCCTTCACACCGCAAAATATTGACCCTGCCAGTATAAAAACATCTTAAAACACCAATGTTTGCACCCGCAAATGTAAAGACATATACAGTAGATTGGCTGCTTGGTAATTTTGCTCTTTACAATAGAAGCTATTTATGTTACTAAATAACATGATCAATTGGGCTAAAGTATGAGAACATTTAAGGTGATGGCTGTCACGTAAATGAAATAAGGAATTACAAGGAGTTGATACCCTGCACATAAATGCATTAACATTAAACCTATCTAGAAAACAATGCACACAAACATAAAAGTTCGCAAGACATAAATTGATGGGTCACAACAAAAATAGTTAAAATTAAATATAAATTAAGAAGAATGAAGACTAGTTTCAAACAGACCTAAGAGATTATAAATCAGTCACCAAGACAGCATGCAAGCCAATTGAAAAGATTCTATTTTCATCTTAGCATTAAAACTGCTCCTTCACAGATTTGAACTTATATGTAAACTTCTCAAAAACTCTCAAAATTGTTAAGGAATATTTTGAAAGCAGTAAAGTACTGTTCTGATGATGACATGTGTATTGTTAATGGACAAACAGCTGTGACAAGAAATGTCTTTAAAAAGACAAACGGCATTGAATTAGGAAACAAACATGATATGTCAAAGTGAATTAACAAATTATCTGCTTCATGTACAACTAATTATTGCATTTCACAGTTAGTCTAAGTAAGCAATTCAGAAGCTTATTTACTACAGCTCATTTGGGATAACACCAGGCATTGTATTCATAAAATTTCGTAAAGATTTGTCTCAAGTTATCCTAAATGACCTATAGTAACCACATTGCATTTCCATTTTTCCTTTGATAGGCCCCAAAATAAATGGCTCAGCATTGTTGTCATATATCTTTCACCATTTGATTGTGTGAAATCTGTATTGACAGCAATATTTTCAATGAAATGCTAGTTTACTCGATTTGATTTGTTTGGGCTTAACGGCACATTAACACAGAAAAGGTTATTTCACTTTGAATGCAATTGATGATAACAATTATTGCTTGGCATTTGCATTATCCTTCATATTCAGTACGCATTATAAAAGCAAATACCAAAACACTGCTTTTAATCTACATTCAAAATGGATTTAAAAAAATAACACTAAATAATTTTTGATGATTAAAAAATATTACAATTTTAAACATGTCCAAAATACTAGAAAATTTACAAATCTTTTAATTTTATCAAAGGGAGATCATTTGTATGCTCATGTATACTGATTGATTAAGAAATTGTTCCAAACCGATTTTGCATAGGAAGGGAAACTACTCAACAAAGTCATTTATCACACATAAAGGCCAGTCATAAAATTCTTGTGGTATGTGAAAAAATATTAACTATAATCTGACTCACGTTCATTAAATTTATCTACTTAATATCCAATGTTTGATTAGAATAACCTTGGCTGTGCATTTCTTCATTTGTTACTCTTACGAAAACGCCACTGATTGTTTTTATTTTTCATAATCTGACGAACTTGAAGAAATGCTCTTTTCAGTTCTTGTGGCCTTTTTGCTATTTTTGAATGATAATAAAGGGATTTTCTCCTACGTTGCCATAGAAAATTTTGCATTCGTCCAACAGCATGAGATTTTAAAAATAGTCATTGGGTATTCCAAAAGCCAGCTTAGACAGCTTCTCCGAAAAAAAGATTATATGTATTAAACCCAACACTGCAAGTAATGGTATATAGCTGATTTTTTAGTATTTTTGGAATCTTGAATTGTATATTTCTTATAATCTGCAGGTCAGTTAGCAAGGCTGACAGGTAATTTTCAAATATCAAATACCTTAAATAAATCTGTGAGGGAGAAGCTTTAATGAACATATTACTCTCTTACATTCCCATATTAAGACAAATAAACAAGAGAAATTAAATAATAGAAAAACAATAAAAATACTAACACTAAAAGTATATAACAAAAAAGCAAATACAAATGACAGTTTCACCAATACTATTACACTAACAATGATATATTATACTCACCCACTGGTTGTGTTATTCTCTGATAAACATTCAACAATTCCACAGACACAAGAACCATCTACAATAAAAACAAAACGTTTTTTTCATACTGGGTGTAAAACATAATTAACTTAATTCAGCACACCAAACCCAGAGTTCCAGAACCACCAGGCGAGTAACTCTTTTATATACCTTAACAAAGCAGAAAAATTTACATTATTGTCGAATGTTCAGAAAGGATTTAGCAGTCCTGGGTGTGATTCTAACCTGCATCATCTACGGGAAACTAAATTTGAAATACCTACTGGGCTACAAACCCAGGTTAAACATTAGTCATTTGCATACAAAAAAGTGATATACAATTTTGTAAACCCTTATATCCTATTGACACCCATCATTAGATCTCCCAACTTCACATAAGGGCCATGTTCTGATGAACTTTGTGTCAGCAAATCAATGCATGGCTTTTATCAAGATTAACATTATTTTGAAATAACACAAGAATTTTGGAGTTTCTTTTTTATCTGTTTTTAGATAATTCATCAGTGCCATTATGTGTGTCATTCACAGGATCTTCATACTTCCGTCAGAAGACTTGACAACTGCCCTACTTGCTTTAAAATCAGAATCAAGGGAGAATGGGCATAGAAATTATTTTATAACCATGAAAGTATGCCCCTCTAGGAAATCAAACCCATGACTCCTTGACTAATGTGTTTCCAACTGAGCTAGCCAGTGGCTTTGTTATTTCTGAAATTAACATACCTTTCAAAGGTCGTTCTCCAGAAGGGCATGGATTATCTACTATCAGTACACATAAATGTCTGTAGTTATGTGTGAAATTCGAATCATTATAAAACCAAAACTTCTCAGTTTTAGTAAAGTAATTCTTGTGATGATCACAAACTACTTTGGCAGGTTCTTTGTAGTTCCCCTTCTCATATAGGGCAAACATTTTTGGTAGAAAATCTTCAGATTCTTGCTTCCTACATTGATCAATACAATGATTGGTAAATTGCTTGTAAGTTCCTTCCGGGCATTGTAACTTCTTTACAATAACTTTAGTATCATCTTCAGGATCTATATTTCCCGTCACATAAAAACCTATAAGGAAATAAACGACAAGTACATAAAAATGTATAGCATGTTCTGAATTTTATCACAGAAAACCAAGTTATGTAGTGTAAAATTTTTTTAAGAAAAATCTACCTTTTCAAGTTTGATGTTTATTTTTTAAATACATTTGAAAACTTTTACCATCTTGTTAATTTGTAATTGTCATCAGCTCATATAATTGTTCTAAAAATTTCCGTTTATATTACAAAAAAACATTTAAACAAATATTATATTTATTGCAGAAAGTTCAGCTGTTTTTTAATATATGTATGACCAAAATTTACAAGCAGATAGAGTGGAAACTCACTGTCTTATTTTTGTTTGTATATACTTTTAGATGCATATAAAAATGAATATTGTCCGTTTTTTGTCAACTGTCAAAGCTTGAATAATTTCATGGTGACTGAATGCATTGTTTTTGTACTGGTGGCCTATTTTTTATTAAAAATATCTTGACTAAAATTTATCATACGGCATAAGAAGCTTTACTCAATCATAATACAAATGTACACACTTTCGGAAACTTTCGGGTGTATTACAACAATTTTAACAAACGCATTCACCGTGAAATTATTCATGTTTTGACAGTTGAGAAAAAAGGAACAATAATATATTGTAAAAATTAATTAGAGAGTGGACATTATATATTCAAATATATTTTACAATAAGAGGCATATATGTCACAGCATGAAGTGAGAGAAAAAATGCAGTCTGACAATGATTCAAGACCATGACTCCTTGCTTACAAACCTGGAGTTCTCCTAAATGAGCTATCTGTCAACTTACAAATCCTTCTCCCCATAATGCAAACAGGTAAGTAGGGAGACAAACTGCCCCAAAAATCAGAAATTTGATCAGAATCCCAGACCTCTTGCCTGTGGGCAAGTGGAAAAATCTTGAAATTCCACATCACTGATTCTAACTTAAGCTTATAAACTACTGAACATCTTACCTGGTTCACATATTAAGTCGACATGAAGACAGTATTCAATAACGTTAGTTTGCTCATCTTCCTCACAAATAAATTTGTGAAACATTGGGCACTTGTATCCACAATACTCAATGTAGTGATCTCTATATCCAGGAGCTGGGCACCTCTTATCATCACAATTACTAGCTTGTAGTCTTGGCACATTTACTGGCCATGTAATAGTTATACTTTGACAACAAACACAAAAAAGTAGTGATAAAATTAATGGCTGTGACCAAAACATAATTCTGAAAATAAAAAAGTTCGAACTAAGGACTCATGTTTGTAGCACAATTGGTTGTGTTAATTTAATTAGTCTACCTAGTCAGAGCCAGTGATCAAGTATGATCTACTAATTAACCATACTAACTGATGTTACAAAAGTGACCCGACATGATGAAGATGATGTTTACCCAGTTTTGGCCCAGAGACTTATGGCTGTCATAGGAAGCCAGAAGCATGATTCAATGTCAGTATCTATAATGCTTAAGACTGTTGAGCAGTACTGTAGGCTATAGAACCGACTGCCTACCTTACAAATCTTAGCATTTAACATACATGCTTGGTGTAAGAATAACTATGACTTGCCAACTTGATCTACATGTACATATATATGTCCATGGCATGTAGTGACAAGTTACCTATGCAGTGTTATGCAAAACAAGAGTCAGTTTGTATTGCAGGCAATACTGAAGTCCCCTACCAGAAATATATGACTAATATAAGAACAGCAGCATGACCTTGACCTCAGACCCAAAAAAAAACCAATTGCTCCACTGGACGGGCATTATACACCTGTGTGCTGTCAAAGCCTGAGATTGTAGGAGATGGAAGGCTACCAACAGTTAAGATCTGGTGACCTGTGACCCAGGGGCCTCAAAACCAATAGGACACACCTTTGAACCAAGGGCTATCCACACAAAAAATTTGGTGAATCTAGGTGCACTTCTTGTTGAATGATGTTCAGGACAATATTCCCATATTATGACCCAGTGACCTTGAACTTTGACCCCAGAGCCTCAAAATCATTCGGGCAAACCCTTGACCCAAGGACTATCCACACATAAAATTTGATGAACCTAGACAATTCCTCATTGAGTTATTATCAAAACTAACTTTTCCCATGTGAAGTTCAGTGACCTTGACCTTTGACCCTGGGCCTCAGAACCTAAAGAAATACTCTATACCCAAGGGCTATCCACACATTAAATTTGGTGAACCTCAGTACATTCCTTGTAGAGTTATTATCTGAACATGCAATTTAAGTTACACTGTGATACAACTGTTTTGGTGAAATCTTAACTATTTCTGTATCCATAACAACCATAATTTTGAACAGAAAAAGATAAGTCAATGATAAGCATAATCTACTCATTGCAACATATTCACATACTAAGTTTTATCAATATAGCTTGAATAGATTTTGAGTAACGCCTAATTATAAGCTTTTTGATCAAATTTTACTATTTCTGTATCCATAGCAACCAGACTCTTAACCAGAAAAATATGTGCATAATCTACTATTTGCAACATATTCAAATGACACATTTTATTGAAATAGTTTGGATAGAGTATGTGTCACACAGGAATACAAGCTTTTTCATCAAATTTTGACTATTTTTGTATCCATAGCACCCAGAATTTTGGTCAGAGAAAGAAACAACAACGATGTGCATAACTGCTCATTGCCATTTTTAGATACTAAGTTTCATCGATATAGCTTGGATAGAGTTTAAGTTACACCAGGATACAACCTTCTTGATCAAATTTTGACTATTTCTGTATCCATAGCAACCAAAATTTTGGTCAGAAAAAGAAAAGACAATAATGTGCATAATCTACTCATTGCCATGTATTCACATACCAAGTTTCAGCTCAACAGCTTGGATACTTTTTTCAAAATCGTGGGATCTAGATTTAAGCAGACAGATAGACAGACGATGGACAGATGGTCAGATGGAGGGAGTGCAAACCTATAGTCCCCTCCAGTGTAAACACCGGTAGGGGACAATTAAATAAATTTTTACTCACATGCTTTCGTGGGCATTTTTTGACACACAAACAAAATAGTTATTTTATAAATACTATTTGATTGTTTTGCTGGCCACAAGAATTTGATGAAAAAAAAGATAATGTGACTATATATTCTGTCTATGATGCTATAAAAATGTCAAAAATACATTCAACAGAACAAAATACTAAAACAGAGAATAGGGTAATCAAGATACATACGGTTATACCACAAGTCAAAAACTATCAACGATTCAAATGCTTGACCAGTTTAACCTGCCGAGTGATACAGTCATGTGTCTCTGATTTACTAAGAAGTCAATTTCTAGGTGATAAAAGTAGTTCCGTCATTTGACTCAACATTCTTTGTTTCACTGTTCAGTGACAGGTGTTTACTTATATTAATAAACGTGTAAAAAGGGCGGAGTCAAATCTCGTTGTACTGATATTTTTATCACAGCAAATCAAAGTTTTACATTACAGTCCATGCTTGTGCTGTTATAACAGTGCTCCAGCTAGACTTTGGGGAGGGCACTGCAGGGCGTTTGTAGAAATCAGGGCACTTTTTAATGTGTGGTCAGAGTACAGTTTATTTCTTTGTTTAAAAAAACAATAAAACTGTTTGTTAGTGTGTTATGAATTCCCTTTTATGATAATTCATACATTACCTATGACAGTCTTTATGAAATTTAGATGAAACAGAGTCTAACTCTAAGTTCTAGTCTGTGTACATGCATGTAGACAGTCACAGAAAAATTCAAAAGTGTCCTCTGGGGTTCTCTATGAACAGATTCGAGTGGACCTGTGTCATAAAATGTGTACTGTGGTAAGTGCTTCCTGGGCATTAGCCAGCACAAACTCCAAAATATAAACAATTGTTGTAAGTTCACAATAAGCTTTGCAATAGCTCTTCTACTTGTACCACCTTACATAACCCTTTGTACGTGCTTATGTCAAAACATTGTGTTCCTTTGGCATTTTGGTCCACTCAATTAAGTTTTTAATGTGCATATCAGGGCTCTACATACACCAATTATTTGGAAAAGTCACTGTTTTTTCAGCTCATTTTAAGTTCAAGTTTGAAGTCTTGAAGTTATGTCAAGTAAATTGGTTGTATTCTACCTATGAACTCATGTATCAGAAATTATGCATATCCGAAAAAGTGCCTACTTTTGTACAAGTTAGATGATCAAAATAAATTATTTTTTTATTGTAGTGGGCTATTATTACAGTCAAATAATCAAATTGTTTTATTCACAAATTAGTAAGGTGTAATAAGTATAAATGTTAATAAAGTATAAATGTGGACATGATAGGGATTAAAGCATTTGAACTAGCTTTGTGATGGCTATCAATACTAAAAAAAAAACAATTAAAAATCATTGGTATGAGGGAGAATGACCGTAGAAATAATTTTATGATCAAGCTCCACAAATGTATGCACGGCCCGGGAATCGAACCAGCGATCCCTTCACCAGCAGACTTGCATGCTACCGACTGAGCTAACCGGGCAGCTATATGGACTTAAATAGGCTAAATTATATCAGTTGTTGCATGTCAGATAAGAATCTCGCAAAGCTGTGTAAATATTGAAAATATTTGTCTTCAATAACCTCAGTCATATTGGTATGTTAAAGAGGTTTTGACAAAAGAGTATTGTTAGTTTGTTTTGTTGGGTTTAACGCCATAGCAACACATTATAGGTTATATCACAGCGGTCAGCCCACCTACTCACTGTTCCTGGAAAGGTTAAATCTCTGGATTTAGCTGTTAACCAAGTACTGAGCGCATACTTTCACCAGTGACTGACTACTGCCCTACATGATTTAGAATCAGTGGTAGGAGGGAGAATAGCCATAGAAATTATTTCATGACCAAGCCCCACGAAAGCATGCCCGCCCGGGATTTGAACCCACAACCCATCTATCAGTAGACTTGTGCGCTACCAACTGAGCTAGCCGGGTGGCTAACAAGAAAGTAGACTACAGGGTTGAGCCTGACATAGAGTTCTTTGCATATCCCTCTTCCTTATTAAAAACGATACTTACTTTTGATTATCCAGATATTTTTCTTGTAGATATTTATGTGATAAATCAGAGACCAATGCTGGAGAAATAATCTGAAAATAGTCAAGATGTATTTGTTAGATATCCTGTAGTATGAAAGAGTTGAAAGACGCCTGGCTAGCTCAGTCAGTAGTAGTTACTAGTACTCAAGTCTACTGATCAAGGAATTGTGGGTTCGATCTCCAGCAGGGCATACTTTCGCGGAGCTAGGTCATGAAATAATTTGTACGGGCTGTGGTCTGTTGCCACATTAGAGAGCTTAAAACTCTCAACTGTCCGGGCACATGCCATGTTCTCTTCTAGAACCTTCCAATAGTGGATAGTAAATTAGTATTTACAAAGAATGAATTTTTGATTATAAATAGCTTTACAGAGGTTTATAATTTAAAAACCGTTTCATAGAACTCGTCCCCAGCCTTAAGTGACCACTGAAGAAGATGATTTGAGCTTCATCTGCAATGGGTTTTACTAATATATAGTCATACACAGCAGGGCTGTAACCTAACTTCAGTAACACATCCAGTGTCGACTTAACCTCCACTAGTCCTAAATATAAGACCCTACATAACTATTTTATCATACGGACGTTTTTCTGTTATGTAGGGTCTTAACGGATTGCTTCAAAAACGCATAGCAAAATATTTTTTTCAAAAAGTCAATGAATGTGGGTCAAATTAGCACCAATCGATAGATAAAAGTTTACTTATATTTCTTTCCATAAAGCAAAAACACCAATTACTTTACATGCTATCCAGGATTGTCGCTGCTCGCCTCCATTTTGAACTGAATTCGTGTCGGTAAATAAAGTTTCGCTTCGGTTAAAGTTTACTTAAACAAATTTTAATCTCTCCAGAGTAGTCGTTCTTACTGTCAACAGTCAAAAGAATACACGGAATGGTCGGGATACTGGATTTTATACTGTACCTAAGATATTCGTTCAAAATCAATTCTTACAAATGACGTGACCCAATTTAAATTCGGATTACTTTGGCTATTATTTGCAGGGTTATTGTGACAAAATGAAAGTACTTGTCAATTAAGGAGTTTAAATGGATTATCTGACTGTCTAAGGTTAGAATTTGAAATAATTTTACTTTTATCATGAGTATTTTTCATTTATCTTTCTATTGGTGTATTGTTTTATTGCAAATTTTTCGAATTAAAACGAGTAAGAACGTTCAGACCTGAATCGATTTCTGTACACTAAAATTTTTGCTATGCGTTTTTGAAGCAATCTGTTAAGACCCTACGTAACAGAGAAATGGCCAAATGATAAAAAAGTTACGTAGGGTCTTATATTTAGGACTAAACCTCCACTTGCCTACTTACTAACTTAGACTGTACTTCAATTAAACAGGAGAGGGGGTCTAAAATAGCTTGGAAAGCATAATAATTCAATTCATAAGTCAGCTTATAGACTTTTTCTACAAATAGATCTGCATTTATCTCATTATTTTATCTCAAATAGTAAGCGATTTATATATGTAACATTATCAATATCAGATTCATATTACCCAACCCAGTTGACCCACCCTTAGTCACAAAATAAACAACTAATAAATCCCTGGAATATGCCGTCTACAGCATTCAGAAACAATTCAAATGCTTTAAAATGATTTATTTAATCAATAACAATACTTATACTTACATAGAACGATGTATAGTTGTAAAAATACAGTTGATTCAGATTCACACGGCGAAGTGAAACCACATTTTTATCGACGTACGTCGATATATACAATTATCAAGATTTGAGCATTTTGTAGTCGACACCGGTTGCCTTAAGCCAATCAAAACGATGCATTTGAGGTCACATGATAGAAAAATGGACGACAAATTGTCAATTCAGGGGCATTCTATAAATAGAAGGTGAAGCTATCACCGTTTGTGTACAGAATGATTCAGGGGTGCGTGAATTGACTCGTCTGGACGCCATCTTTTGTCGGAGAAAATACAATAATCAGAATAGGAATGAGTACCAGTTTCAAGAAAGCTGCATTTAAGACCCAGAAAATACAAAACTATTTGTAACATGTTTGTTTTCTTTTTAAAACTCCCATTTGTTGAAAAAAATGCAAACTTATCTTCCCTACTAATGGGCGAATCTATTTTTACGGGAGAAGATTATCTGTATCCAATCAGCTGAGAGGCGTAACCAGTATCCACTGAGACAGGTTTAAGTCACGCCCCTCATAAATATCGCTGTTCGCTTAAAGGCCGGGCTTCAACTATAAAAGAGAGTGAATCTTGAATATGGCCACTTCCCTCTGACACTCTGAGCAGTGAACATGTTAAACCAGAGAGAGAAAATCTTGAACTGTAACTAATTTACTGATCAGATTTAAATGAATTTTGTCATACTGGTTCTTTGACACATTTTCAATACTATCCAAAATTTTTAGTTTTCACTGTTACCTAGAAATGGTACTTTCAAAGAACAATTTTAAAATAAATTCAAAAAATTCAAATTTGACTGACATATGTTGGGAGAAGCTAAGGGGTTCATAACCTTCACTGAGCCAATCAAAAGAGAGTTCACGAACTTCACAGAGCCAGTAATATTATCTCCTCGCTGCCCCTCTTAGAAAGTTCCCATGACTGTTGATTCATAGATAAAAATCTGCAGTATTTTAGAGTCTTATACTCTTCTTGCAACATGTTTTTGAATTTACAATGTAAACATAGTAGTAAGTTTTGCTAGAATTTGTTTACAATCATAGAGAATTTAGCCGTTGGTGACCTCTTATTACATGGGTTAATCCCTCCCCATTTCTCCTTAACGGCTTAATTGCTAACCACCCGGTAAATAGAAGAAATGAAGTCCGGCCTTTAACGTTAACCATTGGGAACACCCCACTGATTCATAGCGTTGACGTATATTACTTGGAAGGAGATGTTGTAATACACGGCTAAACGTCGATTTCAAGCATTTTTGGAAATGCTAATACTTGTTTTGTCAACAATAATATTTAGGTTACATACCACTAAATGGTAACCGGAAGTGAGCATCTACCGGAAAGACAATCTCTCATACAGAGTTGTCGATCCTTACAGTGATCTATATCTCTGTAAACGTCTCAGGTTTTACAAGATTCTTGTAAAATAGTAATATAATTTAGATTTTGTATCGAAAGCGTAATTCGTCTTTTATATATATTATCTTAAAGTTTTACGTGAAATAGAATTTTATTATAGGCAATTTTTAAAGAGTTATAAAAACAATAGTCAATATGCATTTACACAAATGTAAAATATTCCTTTTTATTACGTTTGATGTTTTAGTTTAGCAACTTAGTTTTAGCAATTATAAGAAACGTTACATTGTTACACATTTAAGATGTGTTCAATTTAACGAGATTGGTGAATATGAATAGAATAAAATGGATTTAAAAAATGTTTGTTTTATTTTTTTTTATTTGTATTGGTGAATATTAATAAAATAAAATTAATTTTAAAATGTTTGTTTTATTTTCATATTTGTATCATATAATAGCAATTTTGATATAGATCTATTCACGTCCTCTTCGATGAATACTTACTTCAAACATGCAGGATTGTATTGAAATAAAACATCAATTGGCAAATTATAATCAAAAGATGAATAGCTGTACATAAATCTTCGTATAAAATGTGGTATTGTACCATAATTATTTTAGGACCAAAATTAAAAATACACATGTTTTCCCTTTCTCGACCGACGACCAAAAAACCCGCCCACTCAAAAGTTTTTATTGCCAAAATCAGGATTTTTTTTCAATTCAATCTGAATGTAGGACTTTTAACAACGATTTTTTTCCGACCCGACGTTCAAGCAGTGATTCATTTTGCCGTGCGTCCTGCGTTAGAGACGCAAACTTTGAACCGCGGACATGCGTCAATTGATAAATGATAACGTGTTGGCAGTTAATTTATATATAGAAGGTTAGGTGATAATTAGCACCGAGTAATGACTGTTTTAGTAAAATTTGTCGTGATTTTGACATTTTTTTATATTTATGAATATCCATAAAATATCGTAATTTTTACGGGCATATAATTTAATTTTTTATCCGAGTAAGAACAAAGCTCTAATAATTATCGTTGCCGAGGGGCAACGATATTAACAATTATCAAGATTTGAGCATTTTTGTGTCGACACCGGTTGCTGTAAGCCAATCAGAACAATGCATTTGAGGTCACGTGATGAAAAAATTGACGTCATACAGTCAAAATAGGGGTGTGTATATGGAATCGTCCACGGCGTGTATTATACGGTTACCTGTTTGTAATACAAGAAAATATCATTATTAATGTATGAACTATTACCAGTTTCAAGAAAGTTGCAAAATAACACCAGAAAAAAAGCACAGCTAATTATAAAATGTGTTTTTCTTTAAAAAACTCCCATTTGTTGAAAAAATGCAAACCTATCTTCCCTTCTAACGGGCGAATCTATTTATACGGGAGAAGATTATCTGTATCCAATCAGCCGAGAGGCGTAACCGGTATCCACTGAGACAGGTTTAAGTCACGCCCCTCATAAACATCGCTGTTAGCTTAACGTCCAAGATTGGGAACGCCCTACTGATTCATAGTCCCTATTTGTTTTACATATCGTTACCAGAGCGCGCTTATTCCTGGAATTCTAAAAAAAGAAACAATGGTTTTACATATTACCAGGACACGCTTATACATGTCTTCTATAAATATACTTGGAACGGTTTGGAACTTTGGATACGCTGTGAATACACGGCTAAACAACGATTTCAAGCATTTTTGGAAATGCTAATACTTGTAACGTCATTAAAATCAATTTAAATGTGAGTCGGCTCTGTGTCCCTTCGAACTTATTGTTAATGTATATCAACTTCTTTGATGATAACCGCCGACCTTAATTATATAACGACGGGCGATGTTTTGTTATTGATTTGAGAGCTGTGTGGTCGGTTGTAAGTGAATGAACTCATATTTATTGATAATTGATAGTATGATTATGGGCCGTTGCACCGTAACTTTAAGCCTGTTTCATCACAAAGAGTGAATTTTGCCAAAGAAATCGGCCGCAAAATTTTGTCTTTTCACCGAAAAATCGGCCGATCATCTCGATTTCGCCGAATAAATCGGCTATTTTTTTCAGATTTTGTTCAGATTTTTTAATGCGCGTTATACCCGTAAAATTAAAGTAAACCTCAGATGAAAACTACAGCGTTCTGCAGTATGACATGAAAGGTTACTATCGAATATTACGAATTTTACAGTATATTATAAATGTTTGTGGCTATTATTTTAATAGAAATTTAAACCCAAATCATTTTATGATGATTTAGTTATATGTATATAATTGATCAAACCATTTCCTTGACTCTAAAAAGTAAATGGCGTCGTGAAATTTAACTTATGTCCACAATAATTTGTAAACGTGACCGATCGTAATATTTTGTACTGTGGTGTGTGTAAAACAATTCCAAATTACCCCAAGTTAATTAATGTATATAGAAATAAAAAATTGTAATCATTTAGAAATAAACAAGCTAAAATTGATAAATACTTCACAATAACAGATAATGACTCAGTCTGCAATTTATCATGAAATTATGTTTTAACATTACAATTGATTCACAAAACTTATTTACTAATGAAAATGAATGTGATAATATTAATATAAAATACACCAAGTCATTGAGACTACACAATAATATTGAATGAAAAATGATTGTTTAAAAATTATGCATTATTTGAAGGACATGCTTTAGTGACCAAAATCTCCAGATTCGTTGTTTTTTGGGTGGGACTCATTGTTTCAAAAATATGTCCCATGGACTAATATGTTTTCCAGCTTCAAAATAAATCACTGCGCAAGTAATAATGTGCTGTTGGTCAGTGTTTTTCACTTCGGATATTTTGAGTTTTACAAAATGAATACAGACAAACAGCCTTAAGTAAAATTAACCCAGTGATAAACCAGATTTTGTGTTTGTGTAAGTGTAACCGCTGTCTCCAGTCCCCAAACGTCGAAATGGATATGTTTTCCAAAAAAGCCGACATACCTACCTACATATGTGTTTCATAAGTCATGTTTAGGAAAGAGGAAACATAAATATTTTTATTGTGAAATTAAAATTTCGTCAGCTTGTCATGCACTTTTCGATTCGTACTTAAATCTACGAAGGAGTAATTTTAGTATGTATTTATTAGGTTTCAATGTGTACGAAAGTCTTTCAATACTTTGAATAGCGAATTGTGATCGTCATTTTGTCTCAATTTAACAACTTTCGCTAACGATTTGACTAATTCGGGATTTTTATCTGAAAATGACTTTATACTTAACCGAACACCATCTCTATTTTGGATGATAAAAATGTCAACGTTCCATTCGCATTTACTTTTTCTCCACCTGACCATGCATATGTCCACAGTCATGTCTTCATAAACGTAACCGGTGAGTTATATGGTAATATGAATTCATTTTCAGCTAAAACTTCCGAAAAAATCAGATCGTTGTAAAAAGTTTTGAAATCGAGACGAAAACGAAATAAAATTGTGTAAGTTTGGAAAAATAATGCCGTGAAACTGACATCGACAAAGCACGTATGCAAATAAAAATAAAATTTCAAAATACCATAAATCTGAACCGGTTCGTATCATTGTATAAACCTGAACCGGTTTGCATCATTTTCAAAAAATTATATTTTTATGTCAAAACTAAGTCAGGAAGAATTAATACTTTTCTACAAGACTACACACTTGCTCCGTAGGTTATACATGGCAAATTTAACGAGAATAAATGCATTTTTGTGATAAACTAGGCAAAAGCATGAATTTGAACCAGTTCGCATCCGTCAAAAATGACCTAATTCTTGCTCTCTTCGATTCCAATGTCCGGGATGACTTGTTGAAATTCTAATTGAATCTGTATATCATATACATCATTAGAAGCGGAAAATTGAGTAGTGTGTTATGGTAATTTTTGTTTTTTCATTGGTGGACGAATAAAAGAGTAAATTAGAAAAAATACCTGAAATTTTCCAAAATGGCGTCCGTTTGTTTACGTTTTGAGTGATACGAACTGGTTTTGATTCTCCACCCTGAAGGTGATATGCTGGAGATAACTTTCGAAATTAAGTTACACACGGACTAATTAATTTTTAATTATGATCATAAAAATGTTTTCAGATAGCCGTGTACACGAAGGTCAAATTATGCATTAAATTAGAGTCGTGTGCAAAACTGCAAGGTTTAGAATGCCGGTTACCTAATTTTATACAATCTCTTACCCAACGTTTTAAGAATTATTGATCAATTGTCATTTCATGGATCTATAGACGTGACAATGTCTGGATATATTCATATTTATTTTTGTTATATTCCTGTTATAATCTGGTCATTGATATTATAATCATGTAAGCATAAATAGAGAACACACAACAAAGTGATGTTGACTGTATTTATTGGACTATCAAAGTGTGTCTAATACATAGTTGGCGGGGCTTATAGTAAAGTATGACGCTTGCGCAGTGGTAGTTTATATATATAGTTGTTTTGAAAGAAAAAAAATGCATCATAGTAAAGTCAATTTGAATAATATACTCAGCAATTGTAAACATAAAGTCAATTGTAATTATATTTTAAAATTTTATGAATAGCATGCATATATTGTCCAATCTCTACGAATAATACGTAGAGGTTATTAAACAGGGCAAGTGTTCCTTAAGGAAGATATCGGCACACTTGCTTAGGTATTGGCCCGAGGGCTTTAGCCCGAGGGCTAATGCCGGGGGAAGTGTGCCGATATCGACTTAAGGCACACTTGCCCTGTTTCATAACCTTTTTATTGCATATGTTGACCAATGCGTGTCATGATGATTTTTCTGCAACAAAAATACAATTTTTTCTCGACGTAACGCGCTATTTTGCACGTTGACGTTACGTCACATGTATTGTTTTGTTTTTTCAACGCCAAAACGTTGGAATCTAATGAACGCTTGTTATCAAACGTAAGTCTGGTTGTTAATTATCTTATTAAATTTCAATATGAAAAAACACACGTCGCAAAATTGACTAGCTTCTTGTTGCTAATTACGTACGAATTTCTCGTGCGGAAAATCTGCTGTTGTTAAACTGCAGGTGCGTAATGACCGGAAGTTGCCTCAATATCGATTTTTGGCACACTAGGAAGTGAGCCAAATATCGATATTTTGGCACACTTGCTCAATACTGGAATTTATTGCCAAAATTGAGGCTATATTGGCCCACTTTCTCGTCGATTTTGTTACTATTTATAGTAACATATGCAATAAATGTAGTTATAAATCGTACACTGTAGGCGGTTTTACCTCTCGGCCTTTCCGAGTGACATAGTGCTGATTGGAATTTTTATTATAAGACCTTTTTCCCACGCTTGACTTTACAGGTTTCTGAGATGAACAGGGGTTATCTTTATTTTTATCTGTCTGAGTTACGGAATTGTCAGATCTTGATGTTCTTAAATATTTCCTATTTCTGCGATATTTTACACCATCTGGGGTTTGAATGATGTATGACCTGGTATTAAATTGAGATATAATTTTAGCTGGTTGCCACGTTTCTCCCCTCTGGTAAAAGACATGTTGACCAGGTTTGAATGGTCGTAATGGCTTGGCATGTTTATCAAAAAAAAATTTTGACTTCTATCTTGATGCCTGCATGTGTTGACGTGCAGATTGTATGTCAACTAATTGAGGGTTTAATTGCTCATTAGTACAGGGTAAAATTGATCTTAAGCGTCTGGACATGAGGAGTTGAGATGGAGAGTATCCACAAGGAAGGGGTGTATTTCTATATTCGAGCAAAGATAAATAAGGGTCAGTGTTGGCATCTTTAGCCTTCTGTAATAATCGTTTCGCGATTTTTACAAACGCTTATGCATGTCCGTTAGAACTAGCCATAGTCGGGCTAGAAGTCACGTGTGTAAATTTCCATTCTTTGCAAAATTGTTAAATTCATCAGATGTAAACTGTTTCCCGTTATCAGTTTTAATTTGTATTGGCGAACCGAATCGGCTAAAGTGTACTTTAAGTTTCCTGATAACTGATTTACTTGAAATATTTGGCAAAGAGTCGATTTCAAAGTAATGGCTAAATGCATCAACAGTTACCATGTATTGCTCATTATCGAATGTAAACAAATCACATGAAATATGTTGCCATGGCAATTCTGGAATATCATGTGGAAGTAACGGTTCTTTTGTGTTACTTGGGCGGTATTTCTCACACAACGAGCAAGCTAGAACATGTTCTGTGATTAGCTTAGTCATGCCTGGCCAGAACATTATATCGCGTGCACGGTTAACCGATTTTTGTACACCAAGATGGTTCAAATGCACAGCTTTGACCATTTCTGATTGCTGTGATTTTGGTATCACAATTCTCGAACCTCTTAACACGATTCCATCCTCAATGGTCAGTTCATCCCTGTGATTCCAAAAATCAAGGGCTAACTTATGACATAGTTTACGCTCATCCGACCATCCCGACGTTATATATTTTTTCAAGGCATGTAATTGCGCGTCGTTTCCGGTCTCGGAACGTATTTTCTCAATTCTCTCGCTACTTATCGGGAGTAAGTTAACTGAGTGTACATGCATATCCATATTTTCAAACATTTCCGGATATGTTTCAGATTCATAGTTTCTAGATAACGCATCTCCTAACGGAATGTTCGAGCCTTTTTTATGAATAACTTCTATGTCAAATGGTTGTAACTGCATGGTGATTTTTTGCAATCGCTGCGGCGCGGCATGCAATGGCTTTTTGAGTATTGAAACCACAGGTTTGCAATCACTCTCTACTACCGTACGTTGGCCATATATGTATTGTTTTAACTTCAAACAACTAAACAAAATTGCGGCTGCTTCTTTTTCAATCTGAGCCCAAGCTATCTGGTTGCTGGTTATAGTTTTTGAGGCGTATGCGATAGGTTTGCCTTCTTGGAGACATACTGCTCCGACGCCTTTAGATGAAGAATCAACTTGAAGAACAACTGGTTTTGAAGGATCAAAATACCTTAACACTGGAGCTTTCGTGATCGTTTGTTTTACTAGCTCAAACGATTTCGCTTGTTCCGGACCCCAAATGAACTCAACGTCCTTTTTCAATAAATCACGCATCGGACTTGTAATATCAGCAAGATTTTTTGCATATTGACTTAAGTACGTTGCTAAACCAAGAAAAACTTCTAAGTCGTGACGAGATTCTGGGGTTTTCATGTTCAAAATCGCGGAGACTTTGTCTCTGTCGACTGACATTCCTTTATCACTTATAACGTGCCCAAAGTATGTGACTTGAGTCTGACCTATAATTACTTTATCTGGATTAAATTTTAAACCCTTTTCTCGAGCACGTGTGAGTAGGCCTTTCAAATTTTTATCATGTTCTGCTTTGGAATTTCCCCAACAGATCACGTCATCGACAATTGATGCGACACCTGGCAAATTTTCCAGGATTTCGTCCATTTTCCTGTTAAAGATATCTTGAGACGAACGGAGTCCCATAGGTAATCTATTATATTTGTATCTGCCAAACGGCGTAGCAAATGTTGTGAGGAGCGACGATTCCTCATTTAATTGACACGAATAATATCCCTTGGTTGCGTCCAGAACGCTGAAATATTTAGCAGCATTCAGTTGTGTTTTGATATCCGAAATTTTCCTCATGGGATAGTATGGTCTTTTGATACATTCATTTAAAGCTTTGGGGTCTATGCAAATACGAAGTTTCTTTGACGGTTTTTCCACACAGACTAGTGCATTCACCCAGTCTGTTAGCTCAGTAACCTCAGAAATTATGCCTTGGTTTTCCATAGACTGAAGCTCTTCCTTAAGCCTGTCTTGGAGGCCAAAGGGAACTTTTCTGACCGGATATACAACAGGAATGCTATTTTCTTTTATTAGAATAGAGCATTTACCGTCAAGGGTTCCTATACCTTGAAATACATCTTTAAATTCAGACAAGATCTTTGATTTATCCTCACATAACTGTATATCCACAGAGTATGTTAATTTGATCGACCCTAAATCAGACGCAGTTTGTAAATTGATCAGCGCTAGGGCACTTAATTGATTTACGATGTAGAACTCAGACTCAGTAGATTTATCTTTATGGTAACAAGACATTTTTATTTTACCTCTAATTGAAAGATGATCACCTGTAATGTGATATCTGGGGGTAACAGAGGCTTACTTATGTTCATCTTTTCGAATAATGTAAATGGCAAAATATTGACCTGACTGCCTGTATCAATCTTTGCATTGAATTTAGAATTATTTGAGCCGAAAGAAAGTTGGACTATAGCACTGTCACGCAGAGAAGACAAAGAAGTAAGACTACTTACAGTATGTACATAAACTTCTGACTCAGAACTGGATGTGTCATCGTCATCCACAAAATTTACACTTTTATGTAACTGTCTGTCAGTTTTACACATCTTAGCGAAATGATTGTACTTTGAACACTTATGGCACTTTTGTCTCCATGCTGGACAGTCTGAATTAGTTTTATGTTTATTGTTTTCACATCTGTCGCACTGTTGCGATTTTCTTTCCTTCATGGAAGCGTCTGGGATCCGTTCTTGGCGTTTTCCCTGCCTTGGTCCTTGCGTCCGTAACGCTTGGTTCGTGCGCGTCCCGTCTGATTTGATTTAGAACCTTGGTATCTTACATAATCAATGTTTTTCTCTTGCTCTTTCATCGTGTCCATTTGTTTCTTACTATACTCATATTCCTGAGCAATTTGAATAGCAGAATCTAGATTTAAGTCCTTGCCTTTTTCTATCAGCTTTTCACGAACTTTTTCGGATGAACATCCGAAGACAATCCTGTCTCTGATCATTTCGTCGGGTTTTTTTTCACCGAAGTCACAATCCTTAGCACTTATGTTAAGTCGCGCTAGGAATTCATCAATTGAATTGTCATTCTGCATTTCATGATAAAATTTGTATCTTGCAAACACAGGGTTTGCTTTTGGTTGTACAAATTCTTTGAATTTTTCAAAGATTTATCCTGGCTTTTTGTTCTCCTCTTCCGTGAGGTTCCAGGATGAATGCAATGTCCTGCCTCTTTCGCGTAGTAGAATATAGGCACATTGTTCTTTTCCGCCTTTTCCTTTTAGCGGGCCATCAAACATAAGTTTGCAATGTACTTCAAATTTGTTCCATGTGTCTGGTAAGTTCGTCGAATTCCAGTCCATTCGCGGGTGTGGAATACCCGACGTTTCCATTGTCACTTATTGTGTTCAAACATAGTCTGTATAAACTTGTATAAACTTAATACATGTATAACAATTTTCAAACTTATGATTAATGTAAACAATTTATACGAATTAATTTAAGTTTTACAGATAGATTTATTTGATTTCAAAATTTTTAGTGACTGATTAATTAACACATGTGTATAAATTACTATCAATTGAACGCTTCCGATAAAGTATACAACGATTGAATCAATACGACTACGATGACGTCGCAATTACGGAAGGTATTGGCTGAATTGATGTAGGTTTAAATTGGGGTTTAATTTCTCGATATGTTTATACGTGACGTCTGTAACGAGTGTGGGTATGCTTAGATACAATAAAATACGTAAGATTTTTATAGGTACATCGATTTTTGTTCTTTTTGAATAATTTGACCTTTAAGTGTTATTGGATATAATGTTAATCAATGGAATTACCGGTAATTGGATATAAATCGTCAAACAAGTAAGAGTTTTTTTTCCATGTTGAAATTATTCACTAGATTTTCGAAAAAGGTAGGGGGCGTTAATAAGGGGAGGGGCGTTTAATCGAGATTTTACGGTATGCTGCTGTTTATTCATGTTCCTTGTTCTTCTTTAAAGTAAGCAAAAAGTGATGGTGGATCTGTCACCAGTAAAGTTGTAGGTTAATTGTCACCTATTTGAGCAGGACTCCTGGTATTGGGGAATTAGCACAAAGTCCAAAGCAGAACCACCTCTCAACCTCAGTGATCAGAAAAGGGGTCAGCTGATTCAACACCAGCTATAAACATATTGAAAGTTCTGTCTCTGGGTTTCTTTATAATATGTTTAACACTTAAGATTGTAATAAAACAAATTAACAGTGAACAGAGTTAAATTTCAAAACAAGTGTTTAAGATTGTGAAGTCCAAAATAGATTATTGAATTTCCAATGTACCAATCAATTAAACTTAACATTTTGCTTACATATTCATTTCTCTCACTGTCTTTCAAAAGTTGTCCCAAAGGACCTTATATACATGTATATACAGCGTCCTTGGTTATACCAGAAAAGTTATATACTTATCCAGATGGTACCTGGGTAATTCAAACTGAGTGTATTTGTTACATCCTGGAAATCATGCTAATTATATTTATGTTGAAAACTAGAAGGTAACTAGACTAGATAATGCTCAGATATTGAAATTCTAATACTATAGCAACATGTAATTTTATGTAAATTTATAAAATATGAAATTATTCTTTGTTATAATTCATAAACATGTACCAAAATAAAATAGATTAACAGCTGGCTTGACTGGAGAAATAGAAAAATTGATCCAGAAGATCATACGAATATTAAATTTATTAAGATTTTCAAATTAATTAAAATTTCGAACGAAATCCTCTTTGTGAAGGTCTTTCATGAGATTTTACTTGAATAACAAACTACTCCTTTCTATTATTTTGACATACTTGGTACCAAGCTTTTTAACTTTTTAACCATTAACTTTAACAAGTGATGCCTTAAAAATGTAGTATGCTGTTTGGCCCCCCACAATACTGAATAATGTGATCATATCAGAATTTAATCTTTGTCTCTCTCAGACAGGACCATATGAAGTACACCTTTTGCAGATTTTGAAATAACTGGAAACATAAAATATTAGTCTTTGATTTTAATAGTGAAGGAAAATAATATGATAAATCATAACATGAGCCCTATGATTTAGAGCATGCAAAATATTTTGGTTGTTCAGTAGAGAACTTATTTTTTACTTTTGAAAAACAAAGTAATGTAACTTTTAGTCTCTTGTCGTTATGGATGAAAATAAGACTAAAATGTGGTTCTTCAGTAAATGGACATCTTTATTCGTATTAATGTATAACATCTAATAATATGGTACAATTCTATGGTATGTTGTTGTATAATATATTCTCTATGAATACAATGAAATTTATTAAAGGTATATTAAGTTAAAGCATGCAGTGAAATTTCACTCTTTATTATCATGGTGTTTGTTTTGTAGTATCAACATAAATCAATTTTAGAAAAATGCATCCATGTTGTCAACACTAGTAAGCTTCTCACTTCTCAAATGATTGTCATTTATTATAATGATTCTTAAAAGCATGTTTAGGAGTCAAAACTTACAGTCAGAATAAATTGTGCATTTTATGGCTAATCCAGAATGAAATAATTGAATACTCTCAGGGGGTCAGGACAACTCAACCCGTGAGTTGCTACAACTCAACCCGAGGACAACTCAACCCGTGGACAACTCAACCTGTATCAGGAGTAAATTTTTCTTTAAAATGAGATAATATGATTTATTATTAATTAAAAATATGTATTACATTCATTTCATTTGAATAATGCCTAACTTGGATAACTGATTTTAACAAAAATTTTGCTTATTAAAATGAAAATATATGATTTAAAACATTGACAAACAATTTATGACAGAACAATGATAAATAACTAATATGTATGATACGGGTTGAGATGTCGTCAGGTTGAAATATCCCAACTTATGTCATGAGTTGAGTTGTCCCAACTTCGAGTTGACTTGTCCACGGGTTGAGTTGTCCGGGACCCTATCAGGTGACATACAGGTCACCACATATACTACATCAAATAGAAATTTAACATTTGAAGTCAATTTTTGACCAGTGATGAAGTACCAGAAAGTGCAAAAACTTAATCTCTACTGTATTGTTTAACATAACAAATCCAATCTCATGAATCTTGACCCAATTATTTTTTGAAGATATTGGTGCTTGAATTTTGGTTGTAGGATGGAGTTCGGTAATATCGCGGTACTAACAGTTTCAACAAAAACAATAAAACTATAATAAGTTACTTTTAAACTATTTATGTATTATCATTTTGTGTCATCTCCCCCCTATAACTGGCAGCAATCGTTTTAAGGACTATGTAAAAGTTGAAATTACAGAAAGGTACCTTTAAGTACCGACCCTCAAAAAGTTGGTTAGGGTAAATGCAGTGCTAAAATATCATAATGTTTAATCATGCCTCTTGCCTGAAATATTTTGGACCAGGCAATATTATCGTAGGTACTTCACATCACCTGTGAATACAGAAATAAATACGTTATTTTATGTGCAAGTTTCCTTTTATTCTAGCGAACAACTTCAGAATACATATATAATAGAATATTTTTATTCAACTTATGTCATTTTGACATCTTGTCATGTACAATTACAATGTCATGTTATGTATATACAAATGTAAATAAGTAATTACATAAAATGAGTTAGTTCACATGATGACGATCAAAATGTGTTAATACATGATCAAAATTACATACATAATGTAGTAATGAGAAAGTTTGGATCAAATGTTTTGTAGGAAATGTTTTGGAGGAATGACATCATTCATAAAAACAAGTACTTCATTAAAAGAACAAAAAAAACACATACAAAAGTAGATCTCATTATTATACAAACAACAACAATGGATTCCTTAAGTAATAGTGCCTATTAAACTATTTCTTCTTAGAAGTGCAAATTTTAAAAAAATACAGAGATTTGAGAGTATAACTTTGTCATCTTGGTTCAATAAAGTGAGTTTAAACATGCTTGGCTTTTTAAAGTAATATGAATCGATATATTTTTTTCGTATATCAGCAAATTTAGAGCAAATCAAAATAAAGTGGTACTCGTCTTCGACTTCCGAAGAACCACATAAAAAGCACGACCGTTCATTTCTTGGAATTCGATTTTGCCCAAATCTACCAGTCTGTACTCTTAAATGATGAGCAGATATACGTATTCTAGCTAAATTTGATCTATAAAAATGGTTATTCAAAATTGAAAGGTAGTTCGCCATACCAAAATTTTCATGGAGATGAGAGTAAACGGTGCTCAAAATTTGACTATTATTCACATCAGATCGCCATTTCTGCAAGAAACAGTCATAAACTCTTTGTTTAAATTCACCTATAAACTTTTTTTCATTGTATGATGACGGAGATGTCCATACATCTGAAAATCCAAACTCATCTAGTATTTTTTTTACATTTAGAGCCCAAGACTTGTAGCCGTTGTCACAACGATCCTTTGATAATATTACTCGAGTCTTTAACCTTAAACCAGTATTTTAATATTTGTATATATCTATGAATGTACATTGGGTATCGCCCAAGCTCCCCATACACCGCAGCGTTACAAGCATTTTGACGTACCCCGAGAACATACTTGCAAAAACGCAGATGTATCCGCTCTAAGTCTTTAGATTTAGTGAATCCCCATACAGGGCTTCCATAGCTCAGTATAGACCCGACAAATGCATCATATAGTTGCAGAGCTATTTTTGGCTGGATATCATACTTAGACATATTATTTATAAGGACATTTAATGCTTTGATAGCTTTTCCATGTATATATTGGTTATTTAAAACAAAAGAGCCTGTATAATTAAAAACAACCCCTAAATAGTTAAAATCGTCAACTACTTCCAAAGTATTTTCACCATATTTCCAGGTTTCATTACGTTTAAGCGGTCCTTTGTTTCTAAATACAAGTATTTTTGTTTTATCGATGTTCACCTCTAAACCCAATTTATTGCAATATTCATACAGAATATCAAGTCTTGTTTGTAAATCCTCAACGGAATTGCCAAGAATCACCATGTCATCGGCAAAAAGTAATATTACTAAACATAGCTCTTTCATTGTTAGTCCACAACCAGGCTTGTCTTGCAAAAATAGTTCGAGGTCGTCAATAAAAAGAGAGAATAATATTGGTGAATTGTTTTGACCTTGTCTCAGTCCAATAGAAATGTCAAAAAAATCAGATAGAGTACCACAGTTACGAACGCAAGACTTTACTATAGAATACATTCCTCTAAAAATTGTAAGTATTTTGCCGTCACAGCCTAAATGAAATACAGTTAATCTTGCGTAAGCGACCACGTCTCCTAAGCGGCCATTTGCACTAAGCGACCACTCTGAGTTCCCACGGACCATTTTAACTCTTTAAATCTTTGCCTTAAGCGACTTTTGTCTAACGCGACCAGCGACCACTAATTTTGGCCGAAACTGACTGACTTATTTGTGTTAAACGACCGGCTCATATAAATCGAATTTGGCGAAAATCGATAAAACCCAGTAATTAGAAATATACACCGGGAGTACGTCGTCACAATGTCTATCACCTAAAGTCGTATGTCGGGATCTAAAAATCAATAATTGACCGTCATAAACACTGTAAGATAAAGGGGTAAATGGGAACAATCAACAGAGTGACACTAATACGATCCAATCATAATGTAATTACATAATACGCATTGAACAATTAGTCCCGTATCGTACTTGCCGTACCGTGGAGAGTAATCGTTTTCAAAACATTTCAAGAGACTGCAAATTTGACTTTTTATCCATGCGTCGAACGTGTGAAGTCATATTTATTTAAAAATACGTAAGCAGAAACGATTTGTATATTTAAACAAAGAAAGGTCAATATTGAGGACATTATAAACACGTTTTCTGAAAATAGCGTCACGTTCTACATTCAATTTCAAACGAGGCCAACAGTTTAACGCTTGAAGTTTGCAGCGCTTGTTAGAACAAAGAATAAGCTGGTGTGTTGGACAATTATCACAATTAATTCTTACAAATTGTGTAAATTTCACAGTTTTAAATGTAACTGTCTTTACTCTGATGACCTAATTATTGGTTGTTTTTATCGCGAAAATGTCCGGGAATTACGGATTTTAACATGTACGAAAACAAAACGAATGTTTGGCAATCGTTATTTAAACCAAAGTTTCACTTAATTGTAATAAATTATAGCAATTTGAAGCTGAATTTAGGATGTTTAAAAAAGAGAAAAATCGATTTTCCCATTATTTGTATGCATTTGACGAAATTTAGATAAAAGCCCATCAGTTAAAATCGTCCCGTTGACAGATTAATGTTTTACGAACATGACGAATTTTAGAATGTCAGGACGGCTTCAATGTCGGGAATCAAAATTTGTCTTAAGAGACCATTCTCTTAAACGACCACTTTTTGTTTCTCCCTTTGATGGTCGCTTAACACAAGATCCACTGTAGTTTGTACCATAGTGCATTCCTATATACGGAATCGAATGCTTTAGATAAATCAATAAACGCGCATGGGAGTCTCAATTTTGATAATAAAGCTTCTTGAATGATACAGTGAAGTATAAAGACAGCATCAACTGTGCTTGACCCCTTACGAAAACCAAATTGGGCATCGGATAGAATATCATACATAAGCAGATATTGAATGCACCAATATTACTCTAGGTGCACTGAGGCTTACATTTTCTATATCTGTGATTGAATTTACATATATGAACAAACAAACAAGTGGGCTCTGTAATCAAAATTTGGGCGTCCATTTTGTGTGTATTAAAAACTTATTCATTACACATCTTTGCGGAAGTCAGGGGCTAATCACACAAACGTGTGTACATACGCGAACTGAACTTCTATCTAAAGATTGCAAGATTTCGATTAAATGTCTTAAAAATGGTTTATTTTTTATGAAGTTATTACTATATATGTCCGTAGATTTGATGATTTATTGTTTTAAGGTATTTATTTGACGCCACGTGGGAACTTTTTTGTGCCTAATTACTTTATTTTGACATCCATCGGTTTCGTCTTTTAAATTGTTCGATGTTTTGTTAGCAGATGACCATCTATTGTGTCATACCACCTTTGTTTAAATTGGCCGTGTATTGAAAAATCAAGAGTATGGTGGCTCGGTATAGCCCTCGTGCATTTTCTTCGATAGCTTCTAATCTCCGTTTGTGAAATTGTTCGTTGAAATTTGTGGAACATATTGTATTCTTTAAATGTTTTGTAGTTTATAGTGTATTGTTGACAACAAATCATGTGACCAAAATTTGAGGGCTTCACCACTTGTCGTTGAAGTCAGATCGTACTGTAGGCTGTAGCAAAGATTTTAAGTTTCGAGTGCGTTTTTGAAATTCTCTCATCGTAAACGTAAGTTCAACGTAATTAAGTAATTTCGGAAATGTCGCTATCTTACGTAAGATTCTTATGAAACAGTCCCAGTTCTTTATCAGTCCTGCGTTCAGTAAGAATTTAACGTTTGTCAATCACCGTTACCGCTATGAACGGTTAATTGAACGATCCGTTGAAGTGCAAACGTTTAAAGATGGCGGACAAGAGAGTCTTTACTTCAATTTATTAGTAGAATTCGGAGAGGAGGAATTGTTTTCTTGTTTACTTGTTTTTTGTAAATTTATTGATCTAAATCAACGGGAGTAACACCGCCGACTTCGTTGTAATGGCAGTTGCTAATTTGCACAATATACTGGAACTATTTTGTTTCAGGTTGTTTCATACTCGCGTATTATATACTTAAACCGTTAGCGGTTTGCCTGAAACGTTTTTCGCTAACAAGCCGTTCAATAATGACATTAGTGAATTATACCTATTTTAAATGTGTACCTTTCATTACCTGTGTCCATTATTGGACACCGTACTTTTTGCTTGTACTACTTCTTTTGTGTAAAGTTGTATTTTGGACATGTTGGAAATTATGAATTTTAGTATATAGAGATATTTCATTATACTGATTTCAGACAAAGTATAAATTAATTTGTATTTTTAACTCTTAGTGCATCTGTACGGGGGCGTACACAATCTGATAGGAAGATTTTATTTTAACTGTTTTCACTGTACTTCATGTAAACTTGCACAAAAGTTTACATGGTTAAACTCACTTTTTTCATAAAAAATAAATATTACTAAACCACTTTTTTGATATTTTTCTATTAAACTTACCTAATTATTTCATTAGGATTAAAATGAAAACTGAAATTTATGAAAATTATTTGTAAATTTCAATTATTGCAACCATACCTATTTTAAAGTCATGAAGGACATTCGTAAATTACATAGTCCTTAAAATCCATGTCAATAAAGCGTGGGAATTTCTAGAAATCGACAACCATATTTGACCTACTTACATAATCTCCAAGTTCTTTAATATCGCGGCATTTCGTCGAGGCCCTACCAAATGTTAATCCACGTAAAGAATTGAACAAAGTTGATTAAAAGAAGTAACAGATTATCGCAAAAAAAGTTTAAAACACATTGGAAAAAAATTTAATTTGAAAAAGGAACGTTAAATATAATTTTATCAGCTGGCTCCTGTTAACATGGAAGAAACAGGTTTTAAACAAAGAGTTTGAATGATCTTTCCTTAAATTGCACATTTTGGTAGTTTATTTTTTTTAAACCTTTAAACCCTTGATATGTCTCAATTTAGTATATTTTTATTCAAGAATGCTTTATTTTTACAAGACCTGTGGTGCAAATCCATTAAAAAATATTTTTATGTCAACGCAATTTTTGCACCGGGAACTAAACAACCCTGCGCGGGCCTCTTATTTTTTCTACTGAATTCGTCAGCGTTTAGTCCCGCCAACATACGTCATTCATTGACAGCAGCCATTTTATTCATAAAAATAATGCAGCAGACGAACTTTTTGCAAACTTCAGAGTGGTGGGCTGGGTTTTCTTTGAATAAAAACAGTTTTAGGTGACATGGTAATACAGAACATTTTCGGGATTTCAATTTTATTGATGGTTGAGAAAAAAGTAAGTTCATTCACCATTTCCAACGGCATATATCAATTTTTGTTTGTATACATAACTGATGACGTGTGACCTACAAAATGGCGTCACTGCAATCATCGCTAGGTGGCGCATCGGGAATAATAACAACAAAGGGACAATACCGCGATATTACCGAACCCGCGATATTAGCGGACACGACTATATTTATTCATTTCAACAGCAAATGTCAGATGGCAAAATCTAAGAATAAATTCTAGTTATCAAAATTCTCAATTCAAAGAGATTCTGTAGAGTTGGGGTCCATATTTCCTGTACGGCTAAGCCAAGATAAAGGGTACCTCTTCAGTCTCACATAGGCCAATTTTCAGACCCCATCAGAGTGCAGATTCTTTTAAAGTAATATATAGACATGTCTATTAGGCACTAATTTCCAAAAGATCTTGGATGGAACATGTAGAACAAAAAAGTTAAAAACGGTTGAATAGATGTACCCAAGGGGCCTACGGACTCTACATGGTAATTTATATCACCACACGAAAAATTAGAAGGATGTATATTTCTTATAAAAAAATTGTTATTTAGTTTTATAAACATGTACTTTAAAATTTTGAAGAGAATCCACGCCCACTCTCTCCTTGTCTGCAACATTTACCGAGGTCAAAAGTGCAAATACCCCAAAATACACAGGAAATGTTAAGTTTTAATTTACATATAGATGAGAAAAAAGAAACGAAACTGATTTTTTATATTTGAAGTATTCGAAGATGTAGACAACACATTTAGAACATGTTTGATATGAATAATGTGGTTTTGCTGATCCTAAAAAGAAAATTATATAATTGGAAACCAGGGCTACGGACTCTACACGGTAATTCATATCACCACTAGAAAAAATTAGATAGACGTATATTTCTTATATATGATTTATAATAAGTTTGATATTTATGTATTTATCAATTTAGAAGTGAATCTACCCTGACTCTCATTGTTTGCAACATTTACCATGGTCAAATGCGCAAATACCCAAAATACACAAGGAATGTAAAGTTTAAATTTACATAGAAATGAGAAAAAAGAAACAAAACTGATTTTTTATATTTGAAAGTATTCGAAGATGTAGACAACACATTTAGAACAAGTTTGATATGAATAAAAAAATGTTTCTTGACCAAATAAAGAAAATCATAAAATGGAATTATCAGGGGCTACGGACTCTACATACTGACTTGATTGTATTTAGTAGATTGAAGAAAGTAGTTTAATGTAAATTGACCTGTGGAATAATATTCTTTTGATACAGTATTAATTTTCCGACTTTTGAAAAATATGAGCAATAATATGAAGAAACAATTCCTTTACTTTACTTGAGAAAACACGAAAAATGTATGTTTTTTAGTAACATAAATTGTCAAAACAAAACAAAGTCCTGAATTTTCAACCTGTTTCTATGTATATTTCAACAACAAAAATCTATCAAATAACTTATCTCTATACATATATAAGTTTGGGAGTAAAAATACAAAAGAATGAATTATGTGAAAATTAACATGGGGCTACGGACTCTACACCACACCAGTATCTGTTTCTATCACATATTTAAAGCTGTTTTGTTTTGTTTTAAGTGTAATTATCCTTTAAAAAACAATAAACTTCAACTTACAAACACTACAAATATATATTTAAGTATCTTCTGAAATGTCAAATGTATCAGTTTGACCATTAAAGAAATCTATCAGAAAATTTATAAATTACGTCAAATCTAACATTATTTTCAACAGAATGAAGATTGTCAAGACATACAGTATTTAGATGCATAGCTAGTCAGCACAAGTACAAAACCAAGAAGATTAAAAAAGTTTTATAATTTTCCTGTGTGAAAAAAGATATAAATATATCAGGGGCTACGGACTCTACAGGGCTACGGACAGCACTTATTTGTCTTTAGATTTTTTCTGTTCTTCTTCTGATTTAATTCCTTTCCTGCATTACCTACATGGCACAATCAAAAACAGAAAACGTAATAAAACAGCAGCTATGTTTCTTTATATTAAGTCAGCACACATTTTAAAACAGGGGCTACGGACTCTACATAAAATTTACAATGTTCAGTAGTTATTTTCCAAAAAGAAAATGCATATGCTCTAAAAACTTCATTTTGGTTAGATAAAAATAATTATAAACTGTAATAGTAAAAAGGTGATACAAGTGAAATAAAGCAGTAACATTGTTTTAAAGTCTATCAAAGTGGTAACGTAAAACTCTAACTTGCGTTACAAGGGTACATGTTTACTATTTCATGAATATTTTCTTAAATATTGATTATAAATAAATTTCGTAATAAATACCGTATACCTGTATGTCAGTCAGAGATAGAAAACACATCAAAATAACTGTAACCAACAAACACTTTTCAAAACAACTGATGAAAAAAAGAACAAAACCTCAGTGAGACTCAAAAACAGGGTAAAAACAGGGTTTTTAGGGATTATAATCCTAAATAATTCAAAAAATGGTAATGGAACATATATAAAACTATACATCATCAGAAAGCTCTCGAGATAATGTGTTGGAAAAAAATACTCTTCATTTAATTTAAAATGAACTTTTCAGAATATTTCAATGTAACATTGGCAAAATCAAAAGGTCCCATTTATCTTGGCTTAGCCGTTCAGAGAATTTAACAATAAGACAAGACGTATTTATTTCAGAATAAAATTATTTAAATATTATTTTTGAATGTCAGAGTATTTAACTGACCAAATGAGGGTAAAATGTTTAACTGACCAAATGAATAGAAAATGTTTTACAGACCAAATGAGTAAGGGATTATATTTTAATAAAAAACGTTATATGAGCAAACTAATGTCTAATGTTTTACTGACCATTTAGTCATTAGTTAAATTAAGAAATAAGATGTTCTTATCCAATTAAATGGCCAAATAACTATACAACGCTTAACTGACGAAAATAATATTGAACGAATTACTGACCAACGATAGAACGGATCAATAAACACTCTATGTTCAACTGGTCAGTGTTTAAGGATGTCTATTCTTAACTGACCAGTTAAATATAGAGTGGTCATTCGACCATGAAAATATAACTGACCAAATTAAAAAATATATACAAATGTATATTAAAAGATTTGATTTCTTTTGTTTATAGCAATAGTAGATAATTAATTCAATATATATAAAAAAGCTTAACTGACCAAATAAATATATAGAGCTTAACTGACCAAATGAAAATAGAATGCTTAACTGACCAACTGAATATAGAAACCTTAACTGACCAATTGGATATGGAACACTTATTTGACCAAATGAATATTGAGAGTTTAACTGACCAAATGAAAATAGAATGCTTAACTGACCAAATGAAAACAGAATGCTTAACTGACCAAATGAATATAGAAACCTTAACTGACCAATTGAATATGGAACACTTATTTGACCAAATGAATATTGAGAGCTTAACTGACCAATTGAAAACAGAATGCTTAACTGACCAAATGAAAACAGAATGCTTAACTGACCAAATGAATATAGAAACCTTAACTGACCAATTGAATATGGAACACTCATTTGACCAAATGAATATTGAGAGCTTAACTGAACAATTGAAAATAGAATGCTTAACTGACCAAATGAATATAGAAGGTTTTCTAAATGAGTATGGAATGATATTTTAATATAGAACGTTAAACTGACCAAACTAATGTCGAAGGCGTCACTGACCATTTATTCAATGTCTAAATAAATACAAAAAAAATATTTTTATCAATTTTGATGACCAAATCGCTGTAAAACGCTTAACTGACGAAACGAATATAGAATGCTTTACTGACCAATGATTTCACAGATCAATAAACACTCTTTGTTTAACTGGTCAGTTAAGGATCACTATTCTTAACTGACGAGTTAAGGTTCTAGAACTGTAACTAACTTCGGTAAACTTCGGCACTCGGCACAATCCGGTTTTTCCCGAATATCTATCTTCGGCAAGTTTCGTAATTGCTATTTTTAGTAATTTTCACCACGTGACCTGGGTTTTTTCCAGAAGTCATAGGGTAACACATTTTCCGAAAATGGCGAAACCAGCCGCTCTATAGCGTGATCGTAGAGTTAGTTATCGTAAAAAATGGTTAATCGACATAAAAACAATGCAAACTCGTAGTGGATCATACCTACTTTGTTGATTCTGTGTGTACAGGTGTAAAATGCTCGGTTTTCATCTTGTTTTTGCGATATAAATTGGGTATGACTAAAACACGCAATGGAGATTTTGAGGCGAAATGGACGAAGTGGAGATTTTGGGGCCAAATGGATTTTTAATTGTTTAATAACACTTTTTCTCCAATGATAGTATTTATTTTGTTCACTGAAAATGAACATAAGTATAATATACTACACAAATATCGATAAACACTTTTAAAAAATGTTTAATTTAGATTGATTTATTGCCTAATTCCTACAAATTATCGTACCAAAGTCAGCATATGAAGATAAAATCGTTGTACATTTTCTGTTTTTAATATCATCATTATCTGATTATAAAATATAATAAAATCACCGTCTCACGGCGTATAAAGCTATGAGAACACAATATATACTGTAAATCGTTAACACCCGCCTTTGCATCGCTTTGCCATGTGTATGTGGAATATTTACAAGTTTGTTTGGTAAATTTCCGTCAATTATTGTCCATTTTATGAATGCCAAAATGCAAAAATAACCGGAAAAATACGTCACGCGCCAATTCGCGGCACGACGTCACCAAGGCAACGTTTCAATCATTTTGAACACCAAAACCGAAAAGACGAAACTTTAATTGACAAGTGTACTTAATTTGAGCAAGATCGAAGGAAAGTCGAAAATTAATTTGTAAAGTGTGGAGCTACCTTAATTGAAACAAGAACGTATTTATCATATCAGTCAGAAGTAAGGTCTCAATTATTGCATATAATACACGATGCACTTTTACCGACCAAAAAATATTTCTCTTATATTTTTTCTATAGTGAATACACCGTAAATGTAACTATTAAGATTTTGTCTATTTGTTTGTTTGTTTGGGTTTTAAGGCGCACCAACACAAAAAGGTCATATCGCGCCGAAAGCAATCAATGATACTATTAATTCAAACGAAATTAATGATGTAATGCTTTAAATCTTATTATATACATTTATTTCCTTCAAAAAGTTAAGTATTGCATATGATGGTACAGACTCAAAAAGTTCTTTGAATGAGTTAACTTTAAAATGTTTGTCACGGATGTCTTTAAGATCCTGACAGTCAAGGAGAACGTGTTTTACATTGAAATGTTCGTCACAGGGTATACATTTAGGTGCTTCCTCTCTTTTGAGAAGGTATGAATGTGTTAATCTGGTATGACCAATTCTACATCGCGAAATCACTATTTGATCTCGGCGATTAGAAAATATAATTAACGAAGGTGAATTAAGAGTTGACTTTATGTCACGTAATTTATCAAAAATTGCATTGTTCCACATTGTTTGCCATTTTGATTTGATTAACGTGTTAATTGAACATTTGAAGTTACTGCTTGGTAATTTTATATCTATTGGTTGAAGGTTTAAAGATTCCTTAGCTAAAATATCAACTTTTTCATTTCCTTGTATACCAATATGGCTTGGTATCCAGCAGAGGTGTACTGTTTTAGATTTTAAAATTTCATGTAATTTTAATTCGATACTTTTAATAAGAATATTGTCTGAACTACGATTTTTTATGGGCAATAATACAGATAGAGAATCTGAAAAAATGATAAAATTGTTATTAATACTATTTGATGTGTATGTTAAAGCATTATCTATTGCTTTGACTTCGGTTGTAAATATGGATGCCTGGTCAGGCAGTCGCATTCTTGCAACAAAAGAATTTCCATATGCAGCGCAACCAACTTTGTTACCATCTTTTGAGCCGTCAGTAAATAAATGTGTACAATCTTTACATTTTTCTAAGATGTTTACTAATTCCGATTTGAAGGCCTCTGGGCTGGTAATAGATTTACGAAAGTTTGACAAGTCAATATTAACGTTTGGTATGTTGTAGGTTCAAGGAGGGACATTTTCATCTAAGTTCTGTAAAACGGTAGAAGTGTTAATATTAAGCATTTCTAAGTCGTTTTTAACGCGCAGGCCAAATGGTTTAATTTCGTTTGGTTTGTTGTCAAATTTATCAATGTAATTTGGTTTAAAAACAACTTTTCGCGCCGGGTTACTATTGTTAGACGATATTCGAGTTGCGTATTGTATTATAATAATACATTTTGTTTTAGAGACTTTAAGTGTGGAGTTTTTTATCAAATGTAACGTCTAAAAATTTAGCTTCATTTACAACAGGGATTTTTGAGCCAGAAATGTAAAGTTCAGGATCATTATGATGCTTTCTTAATCGACAAAAATGTACACATTGTGTTCTTGACTTGGAAAATTTAAAACCATTTTCTGTTGCCCACTTTTGGATTTTATCCAAGTTTTGTTGCAGTTGGCGTTCGATACTTCGAATATTTTTAGATCGATAACAGATTAAAAAGTCATCTACATACAATGAGCAATCTGTACCAGGATTTATGACCTTAACAATATTATTAATTTTAAGACCAAAGAGTGTAACAGATAATATACTGCATTGTGGCACGCCTTGTTCTTGTTTGTGGCCTTCTGATAATGTTGATCCTAATTTAACTTGAAAATTTCTGTCAGACAGAAAATTAGAAATTAACATGGGTAATCTACCGTTTAGACCGGCATCTTTTAAATCTTTGAGAATACCATATTTCCAAGTTGTATCGTAAGCTTTCTCAAGATCAAAGAAAATTGAAACTACATGTTGTTTATTGACAAAAGCCTCTCTTATGAATGTTTCGAGGCGTACTAAATGATCATTTGTACTTCACTGTTTTCGAAAACCAGATTGGAAATTAGTTATAATACCGTTTGATTCTAAATACCAGATGAGTATTTTATTAACCATGCGTTCAAAGGTTTTACAAATACAACTAGTTAGAGATATTGGTCGGTAGTTAAGGGGGTCAGTAAATTGTCTTTACCCGGTGTCGGTATTGGTATTATTAAAGCTTGCTTCCAGGAATCTGGAATTTTACCAGATATCCATATATCATTAAAAATATCGAGCAATAAGAGTTGAGATACTAATGGGAGGTGTTTTAAAAATTGATAATAAATTTCATCAGGGCCAGCAGCTGTATCTTTGGCATGCTTAATAGAATCAGTTAAATCGTCAATTGTAAAGAGGGTGTTATACTCTTCTTCGTTGTTAGAATGAAAATTAATATTTTGCTTTTCCGATTTTGATTTGACCTTTTTAACTTCTTCAGTGTAGTGTGCTGAGGAAGAATTATGTTCAAAAGTTTCAGCCAGCGTGTTGGCTATATCTTTAGTCTTTTTTCCTACGCTCAAATCTTTACGTTTCAGATGAGCAGTTGGAACTTTTTTGTGTTTACCGTTAATTTTACGAACTGTTTCCCAAACTTTTTTAATTGGAGTGTTGGCGTTAATTTTAGAAACATATGACTGCCATGATTTACGTTTAGAAAACTTAAATGTTCTACGAGCTTGTGCTCGTAGGATTCTTTAATTGTCTAGATTTGCAGCTGTAGGACAAACCTGAAATTTTTAAGTGCTGCTTTTGGTTTCCGATATGATCTTCTGCACTCATCGTTGAACCATGGTGTTTTAATTTTATTTGAGTCTTTAATTGAAGTTTTAGGAATACACTAATCAGCTATCTTTGATAGAGTGGACGCAAAAAGATTAGCTTTATCCGTAGAGTTGGAAAAAAACCGGACTTGTTAATTTATCAGAACACAATTTGTTAAATTGTTCCCAGTTCGCTTTAGAGAATTTGTAATAGGAGCGGTTGTTTACTGGAACAGAGTCGTTTGAAGTTAACTACAAAGGAAAGTGGTCACTGCCATATTGTTCGTCAAGCACTGACCAAGTAAAATCCAAGTATATTGATGGATGTGATAATGTGAGGTCTATACAAGAAAAGCTTCCAGAGGCTGGATGTAAGTAAGTTGGTGACTTGTCATTTAAAAGGCATAGTTGAACATTATCAATGAACTTTTCTGTAATGCTGCCTTTGTTATTCGTAGATGTACTTCCCCATATTGGATTATGCGCATTAAAATCGGCGAGTAAAAAGAATGGTTCTGGGAGTTGTTTAGTTAAATTTTCAAAGTCTTCAACAGTAATAGATAAATTAGGAGGGAGATATAAGGAGCACACTGTTATAGGTCTGTGCAAAGTTACTTCAACAGCTACGGCTTGCAGATTAGTTCGTAACTGAATTTGTCGTTGAGGGATAAAGTTTGCAACCGCAATTGTTGAGCCACCAGATGCTCTCACTGTGTCTGTACAAATTTTATTATAAAGAGTATAGTCCTTAATTGACGTTTTATCATTTGTAGATAGGAATGTTTCTTGAAGACATACAACTTTCGGGGAGCATTTCGATAATAAAAGAAGAAGATCGTTGTAATTCGATTTAAGACCACGACAATTCCATTGAAGTATAGTTTGACTCATGGTTCAACGAAAAGTAAAAATACTTACTTCAGAAACTTAACAGGACTTCCAGCCGAAGTGCGGGGAGGAGAGCTGTGGACACCCATGTCCTCGTCCTCAATCGACTCGATGTCACTCATTAGAGCCTCGAATCGATTGGAGGACGAGACAGGGTCCCTCTCCGCTTTCCTAAATCTGTCGGTTAGGACAACGGAGAAGCCTGTGAGACCCGCCTCTGAGGTACAGATGAGGTACTTGAAGATGTTGTCTGTGAACTTGTACTTGCTTTAGACGTATTACGTGAAAGAACAGGAGACGGTTTTTGCACTGGAATGATTTCCAGCGGAGAACACTTACATAAGTTGACCTGCACAGCAGAATCAACCATCTTAACTGGTTTGGATACAGCAGCTGAATAAAAATTATTCTTGGAACTCTCTACAAGCTTGCGTGCATCAGGAAAAGATAAACTTTGTGTATATTTAACACGGAGAACTTCTTTTTCTGTCTTCCAGACTGAGCAAGAACGGGAGGTTGCAAAATGATTACCCCCACGGTTTGAACATTTGACATCATAATCAATCATTAGAACAGTTTTCAAGCGGCCCAACATGAGAAGTACTACATTTACGGCATATATTCTCTCTAGTGCGTTTAGTTTTATGATGTCCATATTTAAAGCATTTGTAACACTGCATCGGGTTTGGTATGTACATTTAACGCGAACGTTGAGATACCCAACTCGAAGTGAAGACGAAAGAATGGGGTTATCAAAAGTTAAAATGTAAGTGTGTGTAGGAACACGTTAACCGTCTCTGGTGGATTGAGTACGTTTGGCATTTGAAACACATTGAGAGCTTAGCTCTTTTACAATGTCTGCCTCTGACATTTCTGCAAGGTCAGGGCAGCGAATGACTCCTTTGAATGAATTGAGGGTATTGTGTACAGTGCAAAAAGATTTAATGTTGAAAAAAGATCTTAATTTAAGCAAATTATCCGATTGTTGTTTTCTTTGCACCTCGATCAGGAGTTCTCCACCACGGAGCTTCCTGACCGATTTTGGAGTTCCTATGAGTGCAGAAATGGTCTTTTCAATGACAAACTGGTTCAACTGTGCTAATTTTTCATCGCCCAGCGCTTCTACTACGAGAAAGCAAATATCGAGATTTGAGCATTTTTGTGTCGACACCGGTTGCCTTAAGCCAATCAGAACGATGCATTTGAGGTCACGTGATAAAAAAAATGACGTCGAGTAGTCAAAATAGGGGTGCGTGTATGGACTCGTCGATGCCGTGTATTATCCGGTTACTTGTTTGTATTACCAGAAAATAACATTATCAATATATGAACGCGCACCAGTTTCAAGGAAGTTGCAATATAAAACCAAAAAACATGCATAACTAATTGTAACATGTTCATTTCTTGAAAAAAACTCGCATTTGTTGAAAAAAGCAAACCTTTTTTCCCTACTTCCGAGCGAGTTTATTTTCTCAGATAACCATGAAGGCCGCCATTGAACATTAACATCAAAATCTTGATATTCATTACAAACTAACGGAAGTCATTTGGTCATTCGTGAAAAACGTGATTTAATCGAAAATCTATGTTATTATATACTAAGCAAAAGTTATAACGCAAATATGTACAAAAACGTAAATATTTTCTAAAGTTTCAATGTCAATTTTAAGACATTTAACATGATAATAAAACAACCATTTTTCATGAGTATTAAACAGCAAAACAATTTCTAACGATTTTTTAAAAGACAATATTCAGAGATCAAAAGCCCAGTAGGAGAAAGAGAGCGTGCGTCTATTTTGGATTCACGATTGCTAAAATCCTGAGTCTTAAAGACCCAATAGGACGTCGTCGAAACGTAGTGGGATGCTTGTCCATTCCTCATGTAAAGCAATGTTTAGTTCCGGTAACGTCACATACTGTATAAGACGTTGACTTTGGAGCACTTTCCAAAGACGCTCATTTGGTTTTTTGTCAACTCTAATGACGACAAGTCTAAAATCTTAATGTTATAAGCCCTGAAAAATTAAATTGTTGCCCGGACAGAATATGGTTTGGCGTTATATTGTTAGAGAAAAATCCTGGACGTCCGATTGCGTATTGACCAGCGACGTTAATAAAAACTTCACCCTGGTAGCGTTGGGCGTTGTGGTTCCCAATTATCACTACAAAACCCAGCTTGCCAGAATGGTCAATATCACTCTTCAATTAACAGTTTCAATAAATTTGCCCCATGACCTGTAGCCTGTTTAATAACCCTGAGCGTCACGTAACATTCCGTAACGTCAGGACAGGAACAACTTAACCCAAAGTCAACTAAACCCGAGACAGAGTTGAGTTGTCACAACTTTGAGTTGAGTTATCCACGTGTTGAGTTGTCACAACTTTGAGTTGAGTTATCCACGTGTTAAGTTTTGCTGTACCCATAACGTTAGCTAACATTAGTAACTGAACACGTTGATGGTAATTGTTAATGGGGTATCAGTCAAACGGCTTATCCCCGGTTTTCAATGCTCAATTTTGGCATATTTACTGATTTCTTTCCAAGATGACGAGTACTACAATGTTAAGAGGTCTCTAGAGTTATCTGTAAACTTGAATTGTTTGTGTAGACACTAACGTGATGCACAGGATTCATGAAACTCAGTACAAAGGATTTACCGATGCTGTGCACCCAAGCGTGACCGCATGCAAAATGTTAACACACTATCATGTGAGAACATAACGACAGACTTTTTGATGGCGAATATACCCATATACTATATAAAATAAAAAAATATGTAAAGAAAACTACTGTTTGCGTTATAACTTTTGCATAGTATTTTTATAACAGTTGTTTGTAACTTAGGAATCGATCGGATTTTCTTATTAAACCAAATAAGTGAAGTGGTTATATATTCGAACAAAAAATTATGTTATGACTGAACAGGACTGGACAGTTTGTCAAATTTAAAATTAGAAAAACAAAAAGTTTGAAATGTTTATTATGTCTCTTTTGCGTGCTAAATTTTGTGACAAATTCAAGGTTTTTAGACAGATATAAAGATAACTCATGTTGAAAGAATATGATTTATGCAGACATATGTTTTTATTTTTATAATAGAATATACTGTTTTACGTGTGATTCATTTAAACAATGGTAATTGATAATTGCCAAACAGATCAACATCAAAAAGCATTATTGCGCATAACATGCAAAAGTTTATGAGAAACAAATATACATACACATATTAATGAATTGTTGTTTGGTTAATATGACATGGTAAAGAATGTTGCAACACGATCTGTCACATACATGTCTCAGAGCGCTAAAACACGCCTCCAAATTGATATATTAATTATAAAGTTGAAAAGAATCTATTAAATAAGTGTAAATATAAAACATATTCAAATGTAAACAATAAATGTATCAAATGCTATCAACAATGAAGCACACTTTTATCTAACACATATGTCACACGAAGCAATACAGCCAATTTAGTCACTGTGTATATGCAATCAGCATGTATTTGTATACAACTTTATTGTTACGTGACGAGATCAAAAGTAACTTTCACAATTTTCTATTATAACGTAGCACCATACAAATTCACACGTTGGGCACTTCCTCATCTTTTGTTTTTGTGGAGCTGATTCAGACATCTTCAGGTTTGTTGGTTTTCTTAACATATCTTGCATGTATATAAGGTATAGAAAGGGCTAATGCTGCCCCTATCATACTTTGGGCTCCTAGATAGTGATATGATGCAAAGTAATTCCCGGTGTTATCTCTCAAAGTTCCTGTAAAGGATAAGACAACCAGTGATAACGTTCATGCAAAAGTACGTAGAGATTTGTTAACACCGATAAGCTAAAATTGCAAATACTCTAACATGTTTGTATAACTTACTAAATATTTACATGTAATTACAATTTTAACTTGCGATCAATAAAATCTAAAATCCCATCATCATTATGTCATAAGAAATGTGAATTTTCAACATTAAAATGTTCATGAGTCCCTTAATAATCAAACAACTTCAAATCAATTAAAATAATGTTTTTATTTAAGCTAAAACCCGCAATTAGATTTCAATATCAATTATCATTTAGCGGGTTTCATTTCATATGAATGCTCCCAGTTCGTAGAGCTTAAAACACGATTAAAATGGTGCCATATTTATCAAAAAATCAGAGAGTAGATAGCACGCAAAAATTCAAGTATTACGTCAGAAATAACCTTTTAAATATTTTATAATAACTTACCGATGACTGGAAAAGTTCCAGCTACCGATATTCCATGACATAATACAGTGAAACCAATACAACTTTTGAGTTTAGGTAATGTTAAATATTCCACCAATATTACAGCATACATAGCTTGATACAGCTCACAACACAGACCTGTAATAACAGCAAATAGAATATGTCAACAATGCAATATGAATATCCCAGAAACAGAATACTATTTTTTACTCATGTCATATACAAAATTTAAGAAAACTATATTTACCTCCTTATTTTTTTCACTTGGCCTACTTTACAAAAATTTGAAAATCTAATGTCTACAAAAAAAAGATAACTTATTATCAACATTTCGAAATTTTTATATCTAGCTTTTAAGCAAAGGACGTCATAAAACTTTGTATATTGTATAACTGAATTTATATTTATCATTGTTGTAAGTATCTTAACTTCCCAGACTGTAATTTTTTATATATCGTGTAAAACACATCTGATACTATGTATATTATAATATTATTTATCTGTTGGCTATATCTAGTACATATTTGATGCCAAATAAAGAATATGTTATGATATGTTATAATATAATATACATTAAAGACCACCTTATTTATAGTCGAATCATTACTTTTGATAATACTAAAGTCATTCTATATATAGAAGGTGAAGATATCACCTCTATACTAAGACGCACAACGCTTCCCAAAATTCAGCGTTTGGTACGCAATAGAATATAGTGCGGCGCATAAAGACAAAATCGTTGGATTTTTTCGTTTTTTTGACAAAATCATTGTTAAAATGTAAAATAAATGATCACTCATAGCTACAGGAATATAAATCCATAGATACAAAGTACTTTTAAACCTCTATAGGTATAGGTGCATACTGGTTAAACCGTGTATTCTAGTTACGATTTCACATGTCTGTGTCAAGAATGACAGATGTAAACACATTATGATGAAGGTTTAACTACCGCTTAAAAAGTTTATTTAATGAGGATAGTTGGTTGGATAGTTAAATTTCATTGAGTAGACACAAAATACATACTCTATTTGTCCAGTATACTTGAAAGGGAAAATTATTAGAATGTAAACATTGCCACATGTTTTTAGGTAAATAAACAGTTTTACCCATGATGCGCGGCGTCTCCGTACAAAGGTCAGTCAGACCGTTTGTGTACAGAATGTACTAAAGTATCAAATGCATGATTTGAGAAGAAAAATGCCCATATAGAAAGACAATTCCATTCCGCTATTAGGCCAACGTTTTTGATAGTCACAGAAGTGAAGCAATTTAAGTTGTTTAAATGAAGGCTTGTGCTGTCATAAAAACACATTTCTTCTAAATTTATTAAAATTTAAAAACAGAAATAAATTCTTGTAACTTAAATTACAAGCTTAAAATAATTTCTACAGTGATGTCGTTTGTATACTTGTCAGTTATAAAACTACAAAAAATGTGGTACAACCTTTCACTCCAACAATAAACAATGCATCATGCAAATAGACAAGCATTCGTTGTAATGTTTAAGTATATGGACACAAAATATTTTGTTTCACCTGTGAGTGGTAAATTGGAATTTAAGTTGTGAGGCGTTTGTGCAGAGTTTATACAAAACATTGCTTAATGTGCATTAATTTTTGGGGTTATCCATCCAAAGGGTTGTTTAACTATCATAGTCGATGTTTTCAAACAAAGATTTTTTTGATGTTGCATCCCCTTTCAAATATACCTAGATCCGCCACAGAATCTAATAACCTTCAAAAAGACAATGGAGATGTACTATGTGCATTGTAAGGACGTATAACCAATATTCTAAAGATTAAATGATGACAGTATCTTTAATACTACATCACCTTGTATTAAACATGATATCAGCTGATAACGTAATCTTCCTTATTTGTTTTTTTGTCATGCAATACATTTGTTATGTGATACTGAATTTCATTTTATAATCTAGATTCCGGATTTCCTTATATATCAGATTGTAATGTCACATCATTTTAACAAGAGCTGTCAAAGGAGACAGCATGCTCGACTATGTTAGTATTTGTCACAGGAGATGCGGTTGGTGATAAGGAACATTTTAAAATTTTAAAATATAACCTTAACAAATTAAAAGTAAAGAAAAAATTAAGTTCATAGGAGATAATTCTGAAGAAAATGTACTTGGAGTCATGAACCTTGTCACATGAGATGTGGTTGATAATAAGAAACATACATTAAAGTTTGAAGTCGATATCTAAAGAAATAAAACAGTTGCAGTAAGAATAAGCATTTTTAAAGAATTTTTTTAGTTCAAGGGGAGATAACTCTGAAAAAATGTTTAAGGAGTCATGAACCATGTCACATGAGATGAGGTTGAAACATATATCTAAAGTTTGAAATCAATACCTAAAGAAAAAAACAGTTGCAGTAAAAACAAACATTTTCTTAAGGAAAACTGTAAGTTCAAGGGGGGATAATTCTGAAAAAAAATGTATTTGGAGTTATGAACCTTGTCACATGAGATGTGGTTGATAATAAGGAACATACATTTAAAGTTTGAAGTTGATTCCTTCAAAAATAAAAAAAAGTTATAGCAAAACATATTTTTCTGCACAAACACTTTAATCAGAAATATGGACACGGACGCCAACGCTGACGCTAGGGCGAGTAGGAGAGCTCTCAATTTACTTCGTAAAGTCGAGCTAAAAATAAGATGCAGTACAAAATCAATTTCCATAAACAGATATCCTATAAACTGTTATTTTTCATTACATTAGCGAGTCAGCAAGCGGAGAAGTTTAGATCTACTTTAATCATATTAATTAAGTTTGTGGGGGGTATATGCAAATCTGAGTTACAATGTATTTTCAAATCTAAAGAAATCATTTTGGTCGATACGCACGTATACGATAAGCATAAAACATGTTCAAAAAACGTTATCTTATGTCATCATGTTTCAATAGGCATTTGGCTCAGAGCTTAAAAATTTACAGTTTAATTAACACTGCACGCACATCGTTATCACTAAAATAACAACTTTCGTCACTTTCATTAACGTGAATACAAAAAGAGTGGGAAGATACATCTGGAATGGCAAAGTAACCGACACAACCTTTATCCGCAACTAAACAGCAAAGAGGGAGTTAATTTTAGATTTTGTAATGAAAAGGACACACTTTTGCAAGGATGTGATTGATTGCGGGAGATGTACACAGAATGTGATTAACTTGGTCACCGTTGGATTCAACAATTACGATCACTAGAAGCGACTTCACTTCCTACCCGAGTTCAAACTATTGTAAGTAGAGTACGAACTGAACGCAAGGGGTAACAACCATAGTGACGTACTTTAACCTTTGAACTCAACTCTTCTTTAACCCAACGGCAGAGGAGGGTTACTGAAGTTTCCAACATGGCGTCGACAAGCGCGGCGAAAGGCGAGATTTTGTAAGTTTTATTCCCTACTGAAAAAGAGGCTTCTTGCACCAAAATTAATGCTGGACAAAACTAAAGCAGCATTTGTGCTCAGTACATTTTGTTTCTTTATAATGAATTTCGTCGTTCATCTTTACATTCTCGATGTAAAATATTGACGGGTGGCTCATTCGCACCCAGTACCACTCCTAATCGTGCATGTGCCATATCCCTCACATGATTTGTCCAACGTTTCTATATTCTGAAAAGCAACGTGGATATCGAAATGTACATATACATCTACATTTCTCTTCCAAACAATCATTATCGTTGCCGAGGGGCAACGATATTAACAATTATCAAGATTTGAGCATTTTTGTGTCGACACCGGTTGCTGTAAGCCAATCAGAACAATGCATTTGAGGTCACGTGATGAAAAAATTGACGTCATACAGTCAAAATAGGGGTGTGTGTATGGAATCGTCCACGGCGTGTATTATACGGTTACCTGTTTGTAATACAAGAAAATATCATTATTAATGTATGAACTTTTACCAGTTTCAAGAAAGTTGCAAAATAGCACCAGAAAATATGCACAGCTAATTATAAAATGTGTTTTTCTTTAAAAAAAAACTCCCATTTGTTGAAAAAATGCAAACCTATCTTCCCTTCTAACGGGCGAATCTATTTATACGGGAGAAGATTATCTGTATCCAATCAGCCGAGAGGCGTAACCGGTATCCACTGAGACAGGTTTAAGTCACGCCCCTCATAAACATCGCTGTTAGCTTAACGTCCAAGATTGGGAACGCCATACTGATTCATAGTCCCTATTTGTTTTACATATCGTTACCAGAGCGCGCTTATTCCTGGAATTCTAAAAATAGACTCAATGGTTTTACATATTACCAGGGCACGCTTATACATGTCTTCAATAAATATACTTGGAACGGTTTGGAACTTTGGATACGCTGTGAATACACGGCTAAACAACGATTTCAAGCATTTTTGGAAATGCTAATACTTGTTTATGATTACTACTGGAAGGCGCTGTCTGAGCATTGTTGATTAGACCGACCCGAGTTTTTAACCTAGCCCCTGTAGTAATTTTTATTCTTTGGACGTAATGAGATCCACGGGACACCCAGGGACACCTAGTTTTATGAGAAATAAGAATAAAGTGAAGTATTTTTAGGATATATTTCATCATTTAGTAAGAAATAAACAAAAAATACCCGGGATCACCCAGGTGACAGCGGTTCTTGCAAATAATTAATTTCAGTCGTTTTCAAGCTATATATGAATAAAAAGATATACATTTGTCCCGGGTTGTCCCGTGAACAAACGTAAAGCAGTCGCTCGTTGCCGCTTTTTAGGCAAGGCAACAAACTAAAAAAGTGTCTCGGGATATTTTTTAAACATTAATTTTAACTATATAAAATATATAAGTGTCCTGGGGTGTTCCGAGAACAAACGACAAGCAGTCACTCATTGCCGCTTTGATAGGCAAGCTAACAAGCTAAAAAAGGCTCTCAACTGAGTAATCCCTGGGTAACTTTTATTTTTTCTTACTAAATGATGAAATATATCTTAAAAATACTTATTTGTTTTGATGAGATATGTTGCTGTTATTTGCTGGTAATTGAGTTAATGCATTGATAATATTTCATTACTAGCTTACTCTTATACAAACTTATTTTGAAGCAAAAATGTGTATGATGCACCAAATAAAATACTGGTTGGTTGCTGTGAATTTATGTTGATATAATTACCTTTGAATCATCATCATCATATTCCATATTTTTATAGCACTTTATATTATATAGACTACTTCAGAATTAAATTATTTTTTGAATGATTCATCAAAGTTTTCATCAAGTGTCATGATTAATCCCTGTGACATTGTTGTGGGGTTTCTAGCTAAAAAAATTCAAACTATTGTTGTTATTGTTATTTGTTGTTCTTTATTAAATGACGAAATTATGTTACAAAACTTCTTGTTAATTGATATGCCAAATAAATTTAAAATGCCAACAAATAGATCTTAGTAATCTATGTTTGTATTCTACACTTGAATATTTTGTATCCTATCTCAAGCATAATTGTTTTGTATATTTCAGGTGATGTTCGAAACACTGTGAATTATGACAAGTTATGTGCTATGTCTTCTATTTGTTGTAATGTACATGTATTTGATGCTGCAAATATAAGCAATAAAAAATCAAAGTTTACAACGTTGTTACTTTCCTTACTTTCCACTATTGTTATAAGGTTTTATTTCAGAGTAGAATTCTGCACACACGACAAACAAGACTTAGTATGCTCAACTATGTGTATATGACTGAGGTTCTACTAAAATAAATTTAGAAAGAAAGTTTTATGTTTAACATTATGTAGAAGACTGATCTCTTCAGTTTAAACAAGGTTGTATTAAATTGTCAATTATGAAGTATTAGAACCTACTTGTATGAAGAATTCTTGACCAAGGTCCAAGATGCTATCAAGAATAAGATTAATAAGAAGCTTGTATCGAGAATCTTGATAGCCTCTGTCCTGGGTATGAGAATGGTATGAAATGGTAGATTCAGAATTTTACTGGTAGTACCCAGACACCAATGTGACCAACTGTTATTGAACAAAAAAACAAAACAAATAGTTGTCTGCCGAGTGTATGCCAAATTGCCTGTCATGCCTTTTACTTGTACTTCTCCTCACAATTTTATTTGTAGGAAAACATTGCATGTCTTTTCCATCAATAGGCCGTGCCTATAATTATATTACGTTAATATAAGGAGGCATTTTGTCGAAACCTCAATTGAAAAATCTGGTCATCGTCAAATATACTGTCTAGCAAATTAAATAACACTGGCGGGGGAATGAACCGAACTGCCATGACGGTTTACTCTCGAGTCGCAACCCCAGACGTTCAGTTGATCGGAGTTCGTGACATGCGCAAATCACAATATCCGGGTGTTTTTATTTACTCTAGAGTCGCTACTCGGGTATCAAGTGAAGTCGCCCTAGAATATTAGATCATGACAAGGTAAATGATCTATCTAAATTAAAATCATTTCCCCTAAACCAATATGCCAATTCAGGATCGCATGTTGGTGTAATACTCACCTAGCATAACTGCAACAAATACAAGACTCCAGAATGTGTTGAAAAACCGAATACAGTGGGCAATTATTCCAATAAGCGTTGACATAACAGCAATCATAGTCGTCAATTTGATGAAGTTCCGGTCAGCAAGTAAGGCACATGTAATTCTTGAAAATACCCCAACACCGCCAACAATTGACATCAATAATCCAGCTTGTTCATTTGTTAAACCCTGGTCCCTAGCTAGAGGTGCTAGGAAAGCAGGGAGAAGTCCCATAGATGGAGCAAACATGGCTGCCATAAACAAAAACACTGGAAACACTGGATTTTTGAATGTACTAATTTCAAATGAATCTTTTATTTTTGTCAGCCATGTTGGTTTGCGCTCATTTGTCACACAAATTTCTTGAATTTCAATCACTGATCCACATATTCCGTCAGCACTAGCATACAATGCTACTTTAGATCGTGACAACGACTCAACTATGCTATTCAAGGGCGATAATTCAATATGCGATAACTGTGAAGTACTGGAAATTGTTCTTTTCCGACGGTTACTTTCAGACCATGCGCGGGAACGAGGCAACAATGGCGACAGAGGTTTTTCAGTTCCATTTGTTTTATTGTCCGGCGTATAGGAACCACTACGAACAATTTTCGCAGAAGATGATGCGTTCATTTGCAGTTTTAAAATGGCTTTATTTGGAATGAATACTTTATTTTGATTTTCTGTTTCCATAGCAAGCTGTTTCAGTATTTCCTCGGATTCATTTATGTGTTCTTCTGCTGCCTTGCCCTTCTTCATTTCAACTCTATTATCATTAGTTAATAACTTGACATGTTCTGTTTTAGAACGTTCTACGTCATCAATTTCTGAGTACTCTGGTTCCTTAACTTCAAATGAACTTATTGGTCTCAATAGGGCACCAGTGATCATAATATTAAACATCATCCCGGCAACAATTAAACATGTTCCAACGTAACCATAGTTCTCAAACAAAGCTGACATTACAGGAGCAAATATCAGGCCACCACAGCTTGCAGCGCTAAACGCTATACCATTGGCGAATCCTCGACGTTTTTGGAAATATTCACCTAGTGTTGCGGTCACTGGCGGATGCATTAAAGCTGTTCCAATACCTTAAACAAACATAAGATCATAACTTTAAAATTCAGTAGCTTTCTAAGTACGTTCGTGGTTTTTCATACTTTCAAAACATAATTTTGGGGGTAATTTCATTTTCAGATTACTATGATCTTTAATTTCTGTGAAAATCAGAACTGAAGTACCAGTTTAATATTAAATATAAGGTCAACATATTTCTGAAATAATAGCCAATTGTAAATCTACATTCTGAGCAATCATTGTGAATAATAATGAATTACTACAATTATAATATTGAGTAAAGAAATAGTAATACCTTCTAGAAACCCAACTGATATAAATAATACATTTATGTTTGTTGCAAAGGCTGTAATTATATATGACACTGTCATACAAACGGAGCCACACATTATTGCCGTACGATTCGACAAATACTGCATACCTATTGTCATAACAAGCAAGGCTGAAAATAAAACAAAATCATTTATCATCACTCCGTTTTATACAATATTTATAATTGTAATTCACCAGCTCTATATCAGAATTAAGAACAATTCATAGGCTGAACAGTAAATGACACATATGATGTCATAAATCATAGTAGAGAATAACTTTTCTGTGAAATGACACTATAATGACCATCAAAATTAACCCTTTTAAAGCGGATTCGTCTTCATATATAGACTCATTACTACTTGGATTAAAGTTTTTGGGACTTTAAAATCGTCAACAATTGCACGATTATGCAATTACGAAGATGGTCTTTATATCCAAACGTCGCGACAAATTTCAAGTAGTTGTAATTCATAATGTGTTTAAAATGAGCGTTGTCTTATTTACATGTAATGACGATACATAAAACACCTGAGTCGACTGTTATTCCCTGACTGATAAGTAGGTTTGAAAAGTTTGACTGGATTCTAAACAAATATCAACTTTAATTGGCCTTTAGGTCAACCAAACATAAAATATATCCAGTCTTGTCTACAACGAGTGATCAAAGGCTAGCTATAACAGGAACTAACTTACAAAGTACACTGATGAAAATATTCTGCATAGTGGTTAATGCTGAAGTCAATGAGGCACTGGATTGAAATCTATCTTGAAATGCTACAAAGAATATTCCAAGATTCTTTTTTATTCCTCCAAAAAGAATTAGATAGAACATGGCACCTGAAAAATACATAATTTGGAATTTTATTATACAGTAACTTTTATTACTCATTGTTATTTATTCAGTGCGTTTGATTATTCAGTGCATTTGTTACTAGTTCACTGAGTTCTTTGAATTAATCAGTGATTTTGCTAATCTTAAAGCACTCTTGTCATTACTTGCACTTTATTATTTAGCACTCCTAATTGTTTAGTGGTTTCTGTTGTATTTCACAAATCTTGGTTAAAACCTATTTTTTAATTATTCAGCTCTATTGCGTCTACTTGATGCGTTGGGCTATTAATCAAATTTAGTAAATGAATGATTTTGATTTTTGCATTCATTTTCCTAACACTAATGTCATGTTAAAGTTTCAAATACGAGTACTTAATGCATTAGTGACAATAAGGTAGAAGTAGACCAACCTATTTAACGTACCAGCGAGGACAACCCATGCCCAACCTCTATCAATCGGAAGTCCTTTGGTTTTATCACATTCTATTGTAGTATCTTCTTGGCTCGTAGGACTGTTTCCAGCTTTAACTTTTTCACCCTTTTCTGACCTGTCACCATCATTATGTTCCGGAGTAGAAACAATAAGTGTTTTTTCTATTGCCATCCTCAAAATTATTTCTGAAAGGAAACATAATAAACGCATTAACACATCTATTCATATATTGCTGCATTGTGATAATAATCGTGGGCACGTAGATTGCTTAGCTGGTCTCATAATAACGGAGTGTACTATTTTGGATTCGGGAAACAACTGACAAATCAATTAAGTTCAGAAATCGCAATATCTATGACATAGTGTCGATGATGCAAAGCAGGAGCATGACTTATGGCCCGAATTACGTGAAATATACTGGCTAACCTACAATATTCATTCCAATCCGAGGACCATATAATAAATGAATGGCCGCACGATTGATGTTCGTTGTATCTCCTCTTAAATAATAATAATGTAGGGTCGTGCAACTTTGATTAGAATTTAGTGTGAAGCATGTTTATGTGCTACAAAATGTTTACAACTTACATGTACAGTCAGAAGATATATAATTTGCGGTATTATACGTATAACTCGTTTAGGATAACTTGAGACAAACGGCTCAGTTTGTTTACATATTTGGGACTCAGGTATTTCGTAAAACAGGGAGGTCAGCTGATCTTGTGTAATGAAAGTATTAAACTTGTCTTAATGCGTGGAACGTGTGTTCTCGTACTAAATTTAATACATCAAAAATACACTGATAACAGTCGATAATTACGTGTACTAAAGTTAAATCCACCTGTGTATAAAAATGGCATCGTTGTATTTTGTCTCAAGTTATCCTAAACGAGCTATACTTTGATTATCGTATATTTTTTAGAACATTGTCATAGCTTGTCACGGCATTCCGACTAAGTTAGCAATACGTGTTGCATATTTGTTCGGACTAAGTTAACCTAGTTACTATGGTATTCTTATATCTTTTCAAGATAAGTTGGTTTTATCAACTATTTATCAACAAAATTTAAATGACGCGTGGAATGTACTAGTTTACGATACAATGTCAACTGAAAGGGTTCATAAGTCATCTTTGTATAACATTTGCAATTCGTGAGTTTAAAGGTAACAAATTTGTTTTTCTTTAATGTCGCGTCAGTTATATTGCCCATAAACGAATTCATCGAATCATTTGACAGAGACATTGCACATGTACGAATTTAGAAATGTAGTTAGCTTAAAATGTATATGTCTTGTGGATACTAAATATTTCTAAAACTGTTCATAATGAGTTATTCAACGCAGTTGAACTCTCGTCAACATATAAACTGTTATAAATGAAAATTAATAAATATCAGACGTAAGAATACAAATAAAAACCTATTTTACAAGGACATACGCTTACTAGAATACATTTAACTCAAGCAATGGCCCTTTATAAATGTATGTATCGTTCTTTACTCGGGGTTTGAATTATAGAGGGCTCTGTTATAGCGATTAACATCAAATAACGGTGTTAAACGTCACATATAACTAGCAAAGTTGTAAAACAATTTATAGATTAATAAAATCAATTAAGTGTGATTATTACTATTATTATCACATTTCTGTCTTAAGAAACAACCGAAATATACATTTCATTAAATCAGTGTTTCCAGCGCTTTGATTTACCTAATTGTTTTACGAGTATCTTCGCCAAAATCTAATTTCAATGCATAATCATTAATTTCCGAGTTGTACATTATAAAATATAGACAAATGTAAAACATTTTTTAAAACTAATATTCAACGAGAAATACTTCTAATAATAAATAATATACAACATGAGATAAAATAATATTGCGAAATATTTATAAGCCAGTAATACGCACTTGCTTTTTAAATCCAAAATAACACAACTCAAAATTTTAAAATATGTCCACTTAACCTTGACTTGAACTAGTGTCAGACGAATTTGTATATAACCAGGTATTTTATACTCGATTTTTGCCTCTCACGGTTTAAACAACTGTTATCAGGTTGAAAATGTAGCATATCACAAGCTGATGCAATACATTTATTTATTTCACCACGAGACGGAACACGTTAGCCCTGCACCATCTTAGAGAAAACACAATTTTCTCTGAGCGTAGGAAATTTCCAATACATATATTGATACATGTATGTGACAATTTATGCAATATAACCCTATAAATGCGAACACAAAGAAGTTCCAACTCTGAAAATTATATAACATACATGCATGTACAGTTGTATATATGTAACAAGTATGACTAGTTAATTACTGTGCTAATTAATACTTACAATATACGAAGATATTACAAATGTACTTACACATTTCAGTTTGAATAAAATCCTAAAGCGTCCTTTAAAAGTCAACAAGAATTGATTTCCATTTGACAATAACAAAGGAACGACCTTCACCTTCACATCAGCTGTTTCAACGAATACTAACGTGCAATAATAATCAGGTACAAAACCTTAGCATAGCGAAACGTAAAACAGAATTGTTATGGCTGTATGTATGAGTGAAGTTTATTTGGTATTTATGAGGTTGGGTTTATTTATAGGTGCATACTAGACGTATTTATCTGATGTTATATTAAATGACAAAAATCGTCTGTTCGTTTACTGATAAAAATGTTAAAGGACCTAATTCGAAACAAATATAATAAATAACGCGCGTTTCACTGGGACAATATACTACACACTTTGAACAAGTAAATACAGTTAAGTTCAGATATAAATACCACAATGGTTATAGCAAAGTCATGTAATTTAAAGTCCCCTACGCCTTATTTTAAAAGAATAAAATATTTTGATGAACTAAGCATTGAAAGTCGATACAGTCCGATATACCGTTTTCCTTTTTTGGTCTTGTCACCTATCTTTCCTCTATATATAGACCAATTCGTAACGGAAACGTTATATTTCCCCAAAAATTGCCATTTCACTCCACTTTACACCCGGAAAACGTGCTAAAGAGGACGCAGTCGATAGCGATTGTATTCTACATATATATTAAAGATCGCGGTATATATATATGTATGCAATTGAACTGAGTAGATTAAAATCAATACCACAATCTTTAATTGATCTTCAAACGATTTTATTATCTGACAAACAGGTAACCATAACAACCAAGTATTTGATCAATATTACCGTAATGATGAATTGAACTGTACATGCAAACTCTTACTTTATAATACTATGAATAAATTCAATAATGTTTACTTGACTGTGGTACGCAACAATCGTTTGACGGCCGCACCACCACCTATTGGCGAAGTTAGCGACAGTTGGGGAATACGGCATTGTTTTTTACCATTTAGATAAAACCTTTAACATGTTAAGTACAATGACTTAAAACTTGTCAATAACAAATCAAAATTCATTTCGTCTAAGGACAAGTGTAAAATCAATGCAAAAAGTGCAATGCAAACATTACCAGTTGAATGCTGTAAGTGCTTGGTAGCTCTGTCTCATCACAATAGTTAAATGGCGGCGGTTTTCACCTTTTGGCGGTCTTGCCGTCCAGACATGCCATTTCGGCTTGTATATATCGTGTATATTTTGTGTTATGGCATTTAAAATAAAATGCCCATTTACAATCAATCTGATTTCTGTTGTTTTTTACCTCATGTTTTGCCTCATGCCCTACTAGAAGTCACTTGTGATGGACAGCACATAAAAGATTAAATAAAAAAGAAATCAAACACAGCAAAGTTGGTATAAATGTAAATTTTATTGCCAGAAAAGTTTGATAGAATAATAAATACATTTGTACAAGAAACCAAACGTCTAACAAATACAAAAATAGCGTATGTAATTACATAAATATATAAAATACTAAATTAAATAAAGAACAGAAAAATAAAGCAAAATGGTTAAACAAAATATTGAAAACGTTTTTATAACTAAGAATGAAAGAGACAAACTATCTATTATCGACAATGACTCTCTTATCTATATCATAAAAACCAGATATGTTAATTCGTTAAACTCAGGTTAAAACCTGACATTTTTGTCATATAATTATTTAATTTGCTTTCAACTTAGACACCAGAATATCGTCAGGTGTGTTGCTAAACATTATCGTCAGACAAGCAAAGGCTAAAACAGCTAGTCAAAGAGACATAACTCCAAAACCCTCGAACAATTGATATAAAATTTGCCAATACAAATTTCCAATCAGTTCAAATGCAATTGTCACATTTAATTAAACGAAAGGCTGCTTAGAAGCTTAGGTCTTTTAAGCCTTTTATCAGCACTAAACACATAACTGATAATTTACCACCCTTCATGATACAGTAGTAGAAGAGAGAATGGCAGTATAAAGTATTCCACGACCCTAAATTGAATATTAAAGTAAACCAGGACATTACAGAAAAGAAATTCTTGTATAAAATGCATAATAATCAAATCAAATACAAACACAATAAATTATAAATACATGTACAATGTATAAAATAAACAATGCACCAAATCTAAATATTATGATATACAAGTATCAGCACTTCACACAATAATCAATATAAATCTGACTAAATAATATGTAGTAGAGCTATTGCTATAGAATACAGGTTAATCGAAAACACTATGCTGCGTATATATGCCCATTAATTCTACTATACCAGAGAACTCACAGAAGTGCTGAACACCAAAATGACAATTTGACAAAGATAGTTAGTTAATCATTGTCTAATTATGAAAAACATTTGAATGCATGCAAAATGTATGATGCATAATTATAGACACTTAGAGATATGAAATCAAAAGAACAGAAAAGTCAAACAAATGTGATAGAGGTAGATAACCAAAGTAAATTGTAACTATAAAAACAGTAACTATAAAATTGAACAAAGCTATATAACAAATGATGTATTACTTAACAATAAAATTATCATATCACTACAAGAATCGTTCTAAAAGTGATATACAAAAACTATCGTTTTAACCATTTGATTGGGAAATGATTGAAAATTGATCTTCCTTTACATTGATACATGTCAAGACAAACTTTACTCGTTCTTTATTAACCAATTTTCAATTACTTTTGTAGATATAGCACGGTAATATTTCAAGATTTCAGAATTGAAAACTATAATGTTTAAGGACTTAAAGGAGGTTCCATAAATATGTTCTTCTATGGATTAGTTTCCTAAAGCCCACAAATCCTCGAAGCAAAAGTATCAGATCAGTCTCGATTCCTATAAACCCTCCACAAGTTTATCTCATAGTAACAAGTTCCTCACTAGATGTTGGGTGTATAGCCACAGCATCATCAAACTGAGCTTTAGTAGCACCCATCTTTATAGCCACAGAAAAACCTTGTAACATTTCATCACAGCCTTGTCCTAACATATGTAGACCAATCACCTACAACATGACAAAAATGCACATGTGTATCTTAACAACAAATTCTAAAGTTTCCAAATTTTGTCAATGGACAGTAGACCCAGTCCACTTACATCTCCGCCGATTCAGTAGCTTTAAAGATGAGAGTGGTCCAGTGGTGATTCAAATTTTTACGCTCACCATTTTTCAATAACAAATATAATTAATAAGAAATTTCACGTAAGAATAAAAAACAACTTTATTATTTGTTGAATCCATATATTTTTCGTTCGTTCAGTTCCAGTGTGGGGCATACTCTCGTGGAGTTTGTCATAAAATAGTTTCTATGGCCATTTCCCCGCCTACCATTTATTTTAAATCATGTAGGGCAGTTGTCAGTTACTGACAGAATTATGTATCTTGTTACTGCTTAACAGATAAAAACCAGAGTTCAAGCCTTTCTGGAATTTGCAAGTAGGTTAACGGACCACCGCGATATGACATAAAAAGTGTTGCTATGGCGTTAAACCCACCCAAAAAGGATTACCGGGAAAAGTTATCACCGGGAATTGCTGCCAGCAAACAAATAACAAGATAACAAACAACATGAACATACAGTGTCCTCCAAAGTGCTTGGAGAAAAATCCTGTTTTTAACCTGAATCACTGTCACTCATAACCAAAAGAAGAAAAGAGTAGACTTAGCAAATTCCAAAATCAACATAAGTGAGTTTGAAGTTTTTGAATCAAAATCTCTAAAATCAAAAAGTTTCTATTATAATAAAATTACTAGTGGAATAAATGATCAGTTTTCTCAAATTTCATTTGCCCAAGAACTTTTCGAGGACACTGCATAAAGAAAACATGCACTCACCTTTTCATTCTCTGTTTTTAAACATATTAACTTCATACTACATTTAACTTTATGTTCAGTCATAGCATAATACATTGGAGTAAATACAGATTTATAGATTTTGATATTGTCAGCACCATACTGTTTTTCTGCTTCCTCTGAAATCATAGTAGACACCATATTATATAGATAGCACAAACATTAAATGCCAATATACAGGGTACAAGTATGACCTCTTTCTTCTCATATGACTTAGCTCAGTTGATATCTTACAAGTTTACTGAATGAGGGATCATGGGTTCAATTCCTGTACGGAGCAAACTCTGGTCATGAAATAATTTCTACACACTTTCTCCCTTCCACAACTGACTCTTGATCATGTAGGGCAGCTGTCCATCATTTACAAAAATATGCAACAAGTAAATGTTTAACAGCTAAAACTGAAGATTTACTCTTTCTAGGGACAGTGAGTAGGCTGATGGAGTGCCGTTATATGACCTATTCAATGTGTTGCTACAGCATTAAACCCAATAAAAGCTACAATACATAATGTATAAAAGACTAACCTTGTGTTAAACCAATGGTTCCTATCGGAGGATGTGAGAATACTACAGTTGGTATATTATCATAATCTAACTTCCAATCAGTTTTACCATCAAATAAACGATGTGATAGTTTTCTACCTGCAGCTATGGCAACTGTAAATATAATATAAAGGTGTAAGCAAACCTATCAGGAACAATCAGGAACAGCAGCAGTAAAAAACACAAACCTTCCACACAGTCAAAAGCAAAGAGGGCGATTTTTAATTTAAAACAAAATTAAGGTTAAAGGTCAAAATATCAACAATTCATTAACCTAAAAAATATTTGTTAAAATTGTTGGAAAAAAATTATTCCATCACTAGGTAATGTGTGACTAAATAATAGTACTCTTTCTCGAAGTATCATATGAGGAATTAAGCTCTTCTGTGAGTGCTTGGTTACAGTAGAATTATTAGACCATGTGTACATATAGGCAGCATGGTGATTTTGATTACATTGCATTTAATAGCTCTACTACATATTATTTAGTCAGATTTATACCGATTATTGTGTGAAGTGCTGATACTTGTATATCATAATATTTAGATTTGGTGCATTGTTTATTCTATACATAGTACATGTATTTATAATGATTATTGTGATTGTATTTGATTTGATTATTATACGTTTTATACAAACTTTTCTTAGACAATTACCTGGTGTAAGTAAGGCTTTACCACAGACATCACCTAGGGCATATATATTAGGTACTGATGTATTCTGAAATTCATCAACAGCTATATTTCCTTTACTGTCTAACTTGACTCCCTAAAATATAAGTAGCAGAGATATATTATAGCACGTGTATTCCCTTATCTTCAAGCTTGCTTTTATGGCAAGTAGGAGCAGAAGTCCATGGTGGGATGCGTGCCTTGTGGTCCAGAGGTCCTGGGTCCAAACCCCACTAGGGGCACTGATACTTTCCTTGAGCAAGAAATTTACCAATTGCTGTTCCACCCCACCCAGGTGTAAATGTGTACTGTGAGGGATCACCTGCCTGAAGGTGGTTTCATAGATGACAAGTTATGGTACAAAATTGTATAGTCTGCTGAATATTTATGTGAAAGCAGACTTTAAACTGCACTTTAACTTTGTTGAGAATAGGTTGTAGGTTCGACGCCAGTTTGGAGCAAGGGTTTTTATCAGATTATATTATACATTAACATATTCAAATAAAGAACTATTTTAAAGTATTTTGTTATGTAAAATATAATAGTAATAACAAATACAAGTAATACAACTAAGTATACAAAATAACTTACAACTTTATCCAAACCAAGATTATCAGTATTTGGTACTCTGCCGATAGCCCATACTAAACAATTAACATCAGTCATTTTACTTCCTGTATTTAAATCTAGTGTTAATGTACCATCTGATTCTTTAGTTACCTTGGTTACCTGTTGAATACAAAATACAAATAGATACAGAATCAAAATTTACATGTTTTTCTGTTTCATTATTTTTGCTATTTCGATTTTGACTCTGTTTTCAATACTTTTCATTAATTTATATATACATGTAGTTGGATATCGTGAAGAATGAAGAATGAAATGATATGGTATTTACAAGGAGAGGGCTATCCATTAACTGTTAAGGTAGGTTGCCCAGTAGTAATTTCATTAACCAAGACAAATAATAAGGTGATGACTGGTAATATGAAGTTGATAAAAAGTCTCCAGTAATTTTAAAATGGGTTTCTCACATGATTAGATGCTAATTATATCTCAACAAAGCTTTTGCCTCCTCATGTAAATTTGAAATTGCTGATTAAGTTCAAATCTATAATAAATACCTGTGTATGTCTGCAAACTTTCATACCAGCATGTTCTAACTCATCTGTTAATGCTTCACTTATCATTCCATCAAATGTACGTAAAACTTTGTCATATCTGATACATATAGAAGTATCTGCACCCAGGGCATTAAATATACCAGCTAATTCTACAGCAATATAACCTGCACCGACAACTACCACCTTCCTGTTAATGACACCATGAAATGATAAACATGTACGTAGGATTTAATAACATTAAGACCAAACATTAACATCTATCAGGGCAAAAGAAATATGACAATATTAACAATGTTAATCAGTAAGCTGCAACCGTGGCGTAGTGGTTAGCATTTCTGACTTCGAATCCAAAGATCGTGGGTTTGAGCCCAATCGCCGTAGGACATACCCTATACATGAGTTGTCGGCCTCACGGTAGGCAAGTTAGTACTGGAGATAGTGTCCATAGGAAGAGCTGACCGTTGTATATATGACTTAAATATGTGTGGAATTCGACATTAAACCCAATTAAAAAAAAGTTAATTAGTAAAAAAGTAAAATCAGCCATTAAAATCAATTAAAACAGATAAAAAACATTTCTGGTATCTAAGCTGTTATCTTCTGTAGACAGGAACTAACTTCCTCCACAGATTTTGCATGCACTAGGTTAGGGGCAAGTCCATTCCATTCACTGATAGTGTGGGGAATAAAGTTTTTTTATTAGTCTTAGCATTAATTTCGATGAATGATTCATTACAGGTCTTGGTTACTAGGGCTGTAACAATATTCCGATATACTGGTACATTGCAAATTCACAGCTGCAGCAATACGTACCGCAGTACGATTTTAATGTAAAGGTATTTGGCGATATTTTTTATTTCAATGGAAAATTCTTCCCTTCGCAAAATAAAAGTAGCATAACATCCGTTTTTCCATTGTTCATTCTGAAGCTGCAAGAATTTAAGCGATTGGGACAGTCCTAAATGACCGTAAATACTTAAAGAGGCTAGATTCTATTAGTAGCTGCATATAAGATTTGCAATTTTTCTGTTAAATACAGCGGAGGAACAACAAATTTAAAAGCCCGCAATATACCATGGTACATATTGGGATACGATGACAGTGTATTGCAATATACTGCGGGTCGCTTCTGGCGTATCGTGACAGCCCTAATGGTTACATGGTGGATTGGTTTGATGACATAGTCCAGAAGGTACTGGCACCAATACCAAAGGGCAAAGGTAGTTCCGTATTCAACTTTCAATTATCAATATGAAATGTTTTGTTTTCAACAGTTCAGATTATTGTGGCCATAATTAAACAGTTCAAAGAGCCTCAGTGATAGACAATGAACAAGACAGAATGTTTATAAATCTATAAAAAGAAAACATACTTAGGTAGGTCTTCCAGATCAAAGAAACCATCACTAGTGATAGCGTGTTCACCACCTGAAAGTACAAAGTTATTGTTGTAACTACAAATGTATACACATGTACAAGAATCATTTTGCCATAAATTGGGGCTGAAATTAGGCCTTTTCACCATGTTAACAATGACAAATATATGACTAAAATTTTACAATTAATGGCTGATTATTTCGAGCCCATAAGTTCTAATGTCATAGCAACCATTTAATGCCTATTTTCTGTTTGTGGCAGAGTCAGAAACATTCATGTGTTTCTACAAATACATTTTAAAAAGGGTTTAAAAAACATTGATTTAAGAAAATAAGACTACAATTTTAAAGCTTTCTTCATTGTTAAAGCATGAAAATTCATATATATAAATGCAGGGGGGGGGGGGGGGGGGTTTGAAGCAAAAAAATAAAAAACCTATTAAAATGTTTTTACTCAGGTTGTTTGGGGTCATTCTGGGAACAGTAAACAAGTGTTATTTTGATTATAGCCTTAAATTGATATTTTTATTGCACTAAATCATTGATATAGTCACAGTATAGGATGACCTCCAGGGGTGGATCCAGGATTTATTTCTGGGGGGGTCCAAACTTTTTCTAGGGGGGGGGGGTCCAAACTTTCAAACAACAACCACATTATACACATTTTGCAGAATAATACAAAATTCTAGCAAAAAAACTACATAACCATTAAATCTATGTTAAGCACCGAGAAAATTTGCTTCATGCTACTTAAAAATGACTTACAGTCAAGAAATACACTAATAGACATGTACATTAAGGAATTTCTAGGGGGTCCGGACCCCCCTAACCCCCCCCTGCTAGATCCACCTATGACCTTATTATATCATATTAATGGTCAAATGTAAAACAATTAAAGTCTTGCTATACAGGCTAGCCATGCTTCAGGCAAATGGTGTCTAATTTGACACTATATGAAAGCATTAACCTATATAAAAGAAACTCAAATTTTAATACGAATAAAATCTGGACAGTAAAATTTTAAGGATGGTCTACTTTTACAATTTATTGTAGTTTACAATTTTCACTATGAAATGAGAAATGGTGCAACATGTTGAAACATGTTTTCAGTCCCAGAAAAGTACAAGCACATTAGGACTAATTTTGGGAAAATAAAAATGCAAATTTAGTGCTGATTAAGAGCAAAATTTGCATTTATTGCACTTTTTGCTCTGCTCCAGCATTGCAATGGTAACATATATTGGGGTTCTAATGATTTTTGCCAACAAAGTTACCCAAGGAATAACTTGTCCAAGTCGCATCTCTGTCAATGCATTTGTATAGAAATAAGAGCGTCTTGAAATAGCCCTATGAAGTTTAGGTGAAAAATGGTCAATTTTCGACTAAGTACTAATCATTAAAAAGTTTATAAAGCACACAATCTCCATAAAGGGACATCCTATAGACTACTGTTAAAGGATCTCCAGACATTCCAAAGGGGGTCACATTCTGATGACCTTTGTGTTGACCAATCAATGCGTAGCTTTCATCTAGACAAAATATTAACAGCATCGTACTGGTTTTAATCGGATTGATAAAGCTCGTTACCTGGTATTGAAGGTAGAAGAGGTCTTCCTCCTGTAGCTATCAATATATGTTTAGCTGAGATATGTTCGCCATTAACTTCAACAGTATTTGCATCAACAAATTTGGCATGACCAACTATCTTCTCTACTTTAGCCTAGAAAATATTCCCGTGTAGGCTTGTATAACAAATTTATAGCTTATGTAGTCCACTGGCACCCGAGTCCTCACACTCGTTGTCAACAAACACAATTAACAAGAGCACCGCTAGGCAGAGCATTATATGTCAGAAAGTGTTTTTTTTTTAGTTCAGATGAAGCATTTGTAAGACATGAGAATATTTCATATGAATATCATATTATAAATAATTGTGGAAAACAAAGTAGAGAAAAAAGATACCATTGAGAATGCTTCTTTTTATTCGTGATGAGAATAACTTAAGTTAGCCTATGCTCCTGAAACTGAAACTGTTTTCAGTTTTAAGGCAATAGTGACCTTGATCTTAGACCTTGTGACCCCAAAATCAATAGGGGTACTTACGTTATGCTCCGGAAACCAAATTGCTAACAGACGGACGGACGGACAGGGGGTATAACATAATATACTGTGTATATAAAAATATATATTTTCGGGCATATAAAAATTGGTCCCGTATACATAACCGTGTACGAGTTATAACTATATACTTTAATTATAGTATTCACAAGGTAGTGTACAAATATGTATGCACAGAGAATTATATATAGGGACGTAGGCATTTTTTTATGATCATAAAATATGGACTCTGGTGACAGTGATGTAGTTGTATTATGGAAGCTAGCTTATATGGTCAGAATATAGAATGTTGAACAAGTATTACCAAGATAAACATTATGTAGATAAGGCAGTGGATTCATTGAACTTTCAAAATTGTAAAACAAAAATATTATCCTATAGTATAGTGAGTTAAAACATATTCTCTCAACAAAAAAATCATAAAACATCAAATGAATACTAAGCTAAAAATATTATCTTCCAAGTTTCAAGGTTTTTGTTTGATTTAAAGATTTCCTTTGGATGCGCGGAATATCAGGAAACACAGCTAGACTATTTAGATGGGTAAATTTTATGCAGCGAAGAAAAGTAGCATACATAGAATCTGATGTTATAAATGGGTCTGTAATTATCAAGTGTAAAACACTAATGACCAGTTTCTTGAGGATATCGCTACCTAGTGCTGCTGTTTTGTCCTCAATCTCCGTAAACAGATATCCTGTAGAGCGTTGTCGTACAGGATCTCTACTGTCTCCGTGGAAGGTCACGTCGAGATTAACTTTGTTTCGACCAATCAATGTGTAGCTTTCATCTAGAATTAATCACATTTTGATTTCGTAATTTCTATTTTTAGACCAAGTTTTGCATGCTAATTTAACAGCGGCATTATTCACAGTCTGCGATTGGGCGACTCATTTCAAATTGCATGACGTAGACGATGTAAACAAGTTACGTATCATAACAATTTCGTCATGAATATTATGATGAGAAAAGGCCGCCTGAACGCGACCTTTGTTTGAAAAAGGCCAGATCTAAATTACTGAGTGTGCGAGCGGAAAATTTTAGATCCGGTTTTAATCAGATTGCTCTGTCCTCTGGTACCCTTCTTACACCACAACTAATAAGTATGTGATATCAAATCAAGGGTACCAAGGGGTGAAGTGATTGCTTGCTATATGTTTAGGAAACAGGCCATAAGTCTTATATTTAAGTAATTCACCTTTTCAAGATTTGATTCATATATTCCATTTAATCTTTTGATGTATGCATCTCTTGCTTGTTTTACTCGACTGAAAAAAGAAAGAAATAAGAATAAATTATCAAATAGAGTGCGTACATCTTCATACTATCTTAGACAGAAAAATAATAGAAAATAATAATATTGAAATAAGTAAAATCTATTTTAAGGGGATGTTCAGTGACCAAAGATATCAATATCATTGAGGAAGAAATTTACCGTGTTCCACTTCACTCAGGTGTAATAAATACTGTGAGGGGTCATCTGCAGGAAGGTGATTTCAATGATCAAGGGTTATCATAATTATACAATTCAATGTAAAGCAGACTTTAATCTTACTTTTACAAGTCAAAACCATACACTACCATGAGGCTTTATATCTGGTTTTAAGCATAGACTATGTTTGAAGGTAATGACATAAGACATACTTTATCTCTATCTGTCTCTCGGGTGATGAGCTGGACTCTTTCTAGTGCATTGTCGCACAATTGTGAAACTATTTACATTAGTGAAGTAAAACAACTTAAAAACAGGCTAAAAACATAAATTGCTTTAGAGTTGATTGTACAGCTCACCCATCCTGGTCTTGAAGACATCTATAGATGGGGAGACAATCACCACTTTTGGGAGGCTGTTCCAAATGCATATGCCAGTTGCGAAGAAAGTTGCTCGGTAGGCATTGATGCTGGTGAAAGGTATCAGGTAACGACATGCATGGTCTCTGTGTGAACCCCTGCAGGTATGAGTAGTCATGGCAATTTATATACATGCAATACGGTATCAGAACTGTGCTAAAAGTATCTTACCTCCAATGAAATCCTTTTACTTCGACATCAAAACCATAATCTTTGTGATCATTAATAAACTCAGAATGTAAGGCCGTATTAAACATAATCTTCTTAGGTACACAACCAACATTCACCTGAAGTTATAAATAAAACACAAGTAAATTAAAAACATACAGTACCGTATTGTAACATTGTTGGTCACATATTTTATACAGTGAAATTTGTATGTCTAAGACTGCCAAATTGTTTATTCTGAATCTCAATCACAGGCGGCCACCACGGTCCCAAAGCAAAAACACTATATTATATATATACACACAAAATATTAAATAACATTAACATTGAAATTAAAGACAAAAAATCTCCCCCAAAATATTATCAGCACACTGAATATGCTAAAAATAGGGAGTCCATAAAAATTGTCCTCTCTCGCCAAGAATTATCTGTATCGCTGTACTTAGAAATTGATTCCTGGCAGTTTATATGTATTAATAGGGATCTTGCTTCGGGGCCATGTCAGCCGCCTGCATTTCTGAATTGAAATAAAAAGTAATGTAGGGATAGGTAAGGATACCATTATGACTGAATAAAAACCTATAGTCATGGTCGAAACTAGGATTGAAGCCACGAGTTTCCATCGACCACTAAATCATAAAAGCTAGTTAGAAGGAGAGAGAGTATTGCTTACAGTATAATTATGTAGTGCTAGAAAGCTAGACAGCCAGAGTTAGTCAACTAGATAATGTCTTTTAGTGGATACTTTTTTGTCACACAACAGCTTTATAGCTATATAATATTTTTTGTTAATTATTTGCAATATTTGATAAAGTTTTTATATCTTTATCTTTGGCCTCTTTTAGAACCCGGGTTGGTAGCGCGCCAGGATTTGGAATCTCGTGTCCCAAGGGGGTACAGGTTCGAATCCCACCTGGAGAGGTTATACCCTTCCATGAAAATTTGACAATAATGTCAATTTTCCTCCAATGATAATATATATGGAGAAGATGAATCAGGCCTTGTGGAAGGGTCGGTGAGTACTGGTTATAGACAATGGTTCAGGAAAGCTAGGTTAGGCTCGCTGGACGCCATAAAATAACCAAAAATTGTGTTGACACGGCGTTAAACCCCAATAAAAGTATAATAAATAAAAATAAATCTTTAGCCTAAACTACTCAGGACAGGGGGCTTGTATGGCCGTGCTCTTTGAGAGAGCATTTTTTCAATAAATTTCTAAATATCAACACAATCGATGAAACAATTTTCATGTTCTAGATTTTCAATTATAAGTAAATTGACTGTCATTACATGCAAAACATTTTATTTTAACAATTTTATTCACTTACGCAAGTGCCTCCCCATCTTGCTTCTTCAATGACAGCCGCGTTCACTCCAAACTCTGCAGCCCTCCTGGCACTGGCCAGTCCCCCAGAACCCCCTCCAATCACAAGATAATCGAAATTCTTCACTACAGGTGCCATTGCTCTCAATAGACGGGTCAAACGCATCGAGTTTACTTTAATTGAATAAACAGTAAAAAAGTTAAGTGTTCACCGGCACGGTGTTCTGATTTATGACCTATGACCTCTTGAAAAATTTCAAAATTACTTCATGCGCCTAAAACTGTTAGGGCAATGTTCCAGAACATTTCAGCTCATCTACATCTACATGTACGTGATTCTGTCAAAATTGACAATCTTATCACGGTGCGCTAATTAAATAAGAAATATAAAGATAAAGAGAAAAATTGATAGGAAAGAAAGAAATATAGAATCAGTCAGGGGAACCAAGATAGAAAAGGAAGAAAATAAGAAAGCTGGCCAGCTACCATATCCCCACAAAGTTAGTATTGAAGGTGACCTGTCCGGCTTGCGAGGCGCTACCAGGGACAAGTCCCCGCCGGCATAGCTCAATGACTTATAGGGGTACAGTAGCTGGAGAAAACCCCCTTAAAAGTGTTGGGAAGACAACTCCTCTTTGAATTGTGCTCACAAATAATCTGTTTCAGTAGACAACAAAGCGGTTCCGTCGGGGGGGATCAGGGGGTCCGACCCCCCTGGATTTTCCAAAATGTACCTGCCCATGTGTATTTCTTGACTGTAGGTCATTTTTAAGTAGCATGAAGAAAATTTTCTCAGTGCTTTTATAACACAGATTTAATGGTTTTGAAGGTTCATTATTAATATATTGCATTATTCTGCAAAAAGTGTATGATGTGGTTCGAAACTTTGGACCCCTCAAGAAAAAGTTCAGACCCCCCCATAGAAAAAGTCTGAATCCCCCCCTAGAAAAAATTCATGCTCAAACATAGAACAATTGTTTTCGGTTCAGCCTTGATTTGCAATTTCAGCATTTCATTTAAATTTGGGGTTTATTCACAACTATGGGAATTATCAAACAAATAGAGTATTTAGATCAGCAGGGTTAAAGTAATTCTCATTCCCAGAGCTTATCAAGATTGTCAATTCTAAATTAGATAGAGAATCTTGATAACTCTGGGTACGAGTGGGATAATGTGTGCGCCACTGACAGTTAATGAACTTGTATAGCAAATGGCAAACCGTTGTTTTCAAACCAGTGCAAGCCCAATGGCTTCATGGCATGAACATCCAACATACGTACCCGTTTGTCAAGCTGATATTTATGATAACTGTAGATAACCAAATTAGTGTTTATTAACAGCACACTATCCTAACGTTGGGTCATATGGGACCCTGTTCTGCTCATCTGATATCTAACAAGAAGCATTTTTGACTAGCTGACTCTTGGACTGTAACACTGGCAATCCTTTGTGGGAGGGGTCACCGGACGCCTCTTAAGTGATTTTGTTAAATTTATTCAACAGTCAGGGGTGCATACTTAACTCCACTGATTTAAATCTCATTCAGATTCTATTATATATAAGTGCTGTAGTGAATAATTGAATATTTAAATCAGTGGGGGTAATGTATGCACCACTGCCAGTTGAATAAAATCAAACAATTGTCAGATTTGGTACCTCTAGGGTATATGGTTTCAGGTTTTTATAGTGGCATGTTCAATTCCAGCTGGTTTCTGTCCAGATATTTTTTATTAGTATCAACTCAGCTTCTGTGTGTGGAGGTTGTCATTTTGGTTTTGCTAGTTTGAAGCAAGACCCTTACATAGAACTTGGCTAAAACAACTATGTGTATTTTACTAGCACGAAATATCGACTCAAAATTGCAACAGTCTCCAATTGGCACAAGATAGCCTCAATGTAAGCTACGAACTCAAGACACCAGCTTAACCATTTCTTTACATCATACATTGCTTTCATGTGCAAACTGAGATACATGTTTAACTGTTGTTTCAATGTCAAAATTTCATAATTCAGTGACGGAATTTACATCAGTAATAGGATTTAAGTTTTGTTTTTTTGATGCGATTAATGCCTTAGCAACACATTCTATAGGTCTTATTACAGCAGTCAGTCATTATCTAAGATCAGTGGTAGGAGGGAGAATGGCCACAGAAAGTATTGCATAACCAAGCTTTGTGAAAATATACCCTGTCTGGGAATTGAACCTATGTCCACTAATCAATAGACTTGTTCGCTACCGACTGAGCTAGCTGGCAGTTAGTTTAATTAGTAGCAATAATGAAATAAACAACAAAAAACAACAAATTGAAATTATACAATTTTTTAATACACCTATGGCTTTGAAATATATGTTGTTGGTAGCACGCTACATGATTTAAATGAGACTGGTACACGGTGCACACTGTCACTCCATTGGAGGCACAGTTCTCGCATCTGTCATACAATAATAACTGGTTTGATTTCATCTTCATATTTGGTAGTTAACAAATCTTAGTAAACAGAATGAATTGTAATAAATTAGGAAAAAGAAAAATCAAGGAAGAAGAGTAAAGATATTGAACATTCAGTATACAGTAAGCACTACAAATCTATTTACAGCTTTAAATTGGGATCCAAGAGGCCCAAAAGGGGCCCCAAATGGGGTGTGACCCAAAAAAGGGAAACCTCCCTCTAACTGTAGCACTTGCAATGAACAATTAATAGCTTACATGACAAAAAATATGATTCAAGATAAGAGAAAAAAATATATCTAACAATATGTAGATATATATGTACACAAAATATTTAATAACATTAACATTGAAATTAAAGACAAAAAATCTCCCCCAAAATATAGTCAGCACACTGAAAATGCTAAAAATAGGGAGTCCATAAAATTTTTCCACTCTCTCGTCAAGAATTATCTGTATCGCTGTACTTTGAAATTGATTCCTCGCAGTTTATATATAATATATCGACACTAATTCAGCACATCATCCGCTAGCAGAGAACCACAAGTCTAATAATAGTAACGGTTTTAATCACCGACACTGAGGGCGTAATCGACAAATTTATCCCAATATATATCTCAGTGAACAATGATCCAAATATTTTTTGTAGTGATATAAGCGCGCAGAAACAACTCGGTACACAGCTCAGTATTCTAGATGAGATCGGCTACATTCATTGGCATTTCCTCAATTTGAGTGTTATAGAATTGTTCAATGTCTCGTAGAGTCCTCTCATCATCACGAGTGATAAAATTAATAGCAACTCCCTTCCTACCAAATCTTCCACCTCGACCAATCCTGAAATAAATGAAAAACAATTTGTTAGATAATTCATTGATGATAAGAATAGCGTACACAGACACCAATACACTATATCTGGAATTCAAATATTTGGGTTTTCCCTTCCGGTACAAACTTTTACCATTACAATGAAAACATGTGTACAAAGAACAATATGATTTAATCCATAATTTGTGCTATTTAGCAATAATGTGTAACTATCTTTGTTTGTACCGCCTGGGCACTGACGGAAAAACCCATAAATTTGAATACCGGATTAGGTCTATTATCTAGCAATTATGGGATAGGACATTCAATTGTCTGATAGAAAATAAGATCATAGGGCTCAACATTAGTTTTTAAACTATGTAGCCTGGTAGGACAACCAGCTATACGTTTTACTTGCCAAAGCAAATGTTTACTAGCCGTAACAAGTTGCCTGAACCCAAATATAGGTTGTCAGGGGCAATAGGATGACCTTTAAAGTCAAGCCCTAAATCAAACAATTTCATTGACCATCTTTGTAGCTAGAGATTAAATAAGATATTTAATTAAATCCAATTACTGATTGAAATTAACTTCACTTCTAATTTAACATTATTTATTGTGAATTATGACTAAATTAAAGTAAAATCAATGTGTCAGCAACTTAATCCAGCTTATTATGAAAATAAACCAAGGTGTTTAAGTATAAACTGATATAATCTAGCATTTGAATGAGACACAACAGTTTGTTTAAATCACTGCCATGACACCTAAAATGCATGTAATAAAAGTTCAGTCATAGTTTCAACTACATATAGATTGTGAATGGTTAACTGGTTGAAATTAAATTGTGTTGTTTTTTTTAATAGGTCATGAATGCTTAACTGGTTACTTTAATATTGTGTTTTTGAACATCAAATGAATCATAATTGCATAAGCAAATAACTTTTGTGGGTTTCTTAAACCACAATAGATACATGAATGTTTAATGGGTTAATTTGTGTTTTTAAACTTTAAGCTTACAAACAAGTTCACCATAATGCATTCTTAACCAAAGGAATTTAAACTTATATGAAATTTGTCCTAAACTTAATGTCATAAATTTGTAAAGACATATTTTAGAACAAAGAATGTACCAGCAACTCAACAAGTTTATAAAACATATAAACCAAGATTGTTAAGTATAAACTGATATAATCTAGCATTTGAATGAGACACAACAGTTTGTATATATCACTGCCATGACACCTAAAATGCATGTAATAAAGTTCAGTCATAGTAAACATACTGGCTTACTTTAGTCCAAATATTTCACATTTACAAAATTGATAATATTGTCACATTCTATCACACTATAACAAAAACTTCGAAGTTGAATTAATTATGAATTATAATTTTTTATCTATATTTGTAAACGGTCAACATCTTAAATTTAACGAGCCCTATTCCGATCTATCCTGTTTTGTAGGTTCTGAGCCAAATTATCAACTATCCCAAATACATAAAAAAATTCACTAGCCCTGATAAATATCGTTCGTTTTTTGTGAGCAAGAATAAGTCTCGCTCTGCAAAGCAACACCCCTAAGGAGCTACACTTCAAAATCTATTGAATGTTGCGCTGCTGAGGTTGTATTGTAGTCCTTGAGGCTTATTAGTTACCCAATTAAGGCAAAGACGGTCAAATACAAAAATGTTAATTACCTGTGGATATAGTTTTCTCTATTAGCTGGTAAGTCATAATTGATAACTAGAGATACTTGTTGTACGTCAATACCACGAGCCAGTAAATCAGTGGTGATAAGTACACGACTGGAACCAGTACGGAACTCTCTCATAATTACATCTCTCTCTTTCTGATCCATATCACCGTGCTGTAATACAATGTACATGTATGAAAATGTATACTAGTTTTAAGGTTAGCCATTTTTTATAACTTGATTTCACCAAGCATTTAAAATTGAGATTTTTCTTCAGTACAATTTGAATATATCTAATAAATATAAAAATCATAAATTATCAATCTCAACTTCATAAATCTTGGCAATATCTATGTTGAACCAAGCTTTATTGGTTTAAAACTCTTCTACCTGGTTCCAATGTTAAAACTTTGAGACTGTTCTCAGTTCAAGTATTTGTGAAATCATTGGCAATTCAAACAAACAGAAAGAAATTCTAATAGGGCAACAATAAAGAAACATAGTCATTAAAAATAAAATGGACACTTAAGCCAACAAGTTTTTACAAAACTGTAATTGACAAATTAACATTATTTGACCACTGACCAGAGTTTTCGTATCAAAAAATGGTATTAAACAACTCCAGGTAATATCCTAACAAGACAAAATTGATTTATATGTAGACAAACTGATTGAGATTACAATCAATATAAAATATTGTCATCTCACCCAAAAGTTAGACAACTTTATATACTTCCACTGGACAACCAACATAATCTAGGGTTAAGATAAACTGGTGCTTTTTGGGAAGGTAGCATCTTCTAAGGTATTAATTTTCATGGGATAGAAATCTTACTTTGAATTTATTTATTTTATTTATATATTGGAGTTAACGCCGTATCAACACAATTTAGGTCATTTCACGGCGTCCAGCGCACCTAACCTAGCTTTCCTGGACCATTGTCTATAACCAGTACTCACCTACCCTTCAACAAGGCCGGAAACTTCTCCATATTATCTAATCAATGGAGGAAAATAGACATTATTGTCAAATTTTCATGGAAGAGTATAACCTCCCCAGGTGGGATTCGAACCCGCACCCCCTCAGGCACAAGTATCCAAATCCTGACGCGCTACCAACTGCGCTATCGACCCGGGTTATCTTACTTTGAAGATCATGTGTAATATATACAGGGCTAAGCAAAAATATGCACAAGCCAGGATAGGTGAGCAACTTAGCTAGTAGAAAATAGTGAACAAACTCACTGGCAATAGGGATTTCATTTCAAATAAAGGTTTCTTATAGAGTGAGCATGTTAATTTTAAGAAGCTTACATTCAATATCAATCAACCAATACAATAACTCCCCATTAGTGAAGGCAGGCTACAACCTGAGCTTGGTTCAATCAGTAAATGTAAGTTAATTGTGATCCAATGTAGACCAACTGATTGAGATTACAATCAATATAAAATATTGTCATCTCACCCAAAAGTTAGACAACTTTATATACTTCCACTGGACAACCAACATAATCTAGGGTCAAGATAAACTGGTGCTTTTTGGGAAGATAGTATCTTTAAAGGGGTAGAAACCCTATTTTGAAAATTAGATCTATATAGGCTTAGCAAAAATATGCCCAAGACTGTTTATAAAGCAAGAGCCTTAGTAACAAGTTGTGAGTAAACTCTAATGACAATAGGAAATTTCATTGCAAATGTGGTTTTATAAAGGGATAATATGTTAGTATTAAGGAGCCGACATAAAATATCAAAACAACTAATTCAATAACTTAACACCAAAGACGGTAGTCTAATACTTGAGCTTGGTTCAGTCAGTACATGTAAATATAACTTTATTGTGTGATCAAATATAGACTAACTGATTGAGATTACAATCAATATAAAATATTGTCATCTCACCCAAAAGTTAGACAACTTTATATACTTCCACTGGACAACCAACATAATCTAGGGATAAGATAAACTGGTGCTTTTTGGGAAGACTGTATCTTCTAAGATATAACTATAAGTTTTCATAGGGTAGAAATCTTACTTTGAAGATATTGAGAAATTAAATATATGTAGGGCTAAGCAAAAATATGTGCAAGACCAGGATCAACCATATTTCCGAAGGCGAGCAACTTTGCTTGTAGAAAATTGTAAACAAACTCACTGGCGATAGGGATTTCATTTAAAATAAGGTTTCTTAGAGAGTAAGTAGGTTAATCTTAAGAAGCTTACATTCAATATCAATCAACCAATACAATTAGTCCCCATCAGAGAAGGCAGGCTACAACTTGAGCTTGGTTCAATCAGTAAATGTAAGTTTATTGTGATCAAATGTAGACCAACTGATTGAGATTACAATCAATATAAAATATTGTCATCTCACCCAAAAGTTAGACAACTTTATATACTTCCACTGGACAACCAACATAATCTAGGGTTAAGATAAACTGGTGCTTTTTGGGAAGGTAATATCTTCATAGATATCAATTTTTAGAAATGTAATAATTAATTTGAATGTAATAATCAAATTTTAACATACATGAAAAGCAAAAGCATATAGAAGACCAAGATAAAATATATATTTCCAATGATTAATGACTTCACAACAAATAGTGAACAAACTATAACAGCAATTGGGAATTTCATATTAAATTAAGGATTCTTTTAGGGTAGTATGAATATTAAGAAGCTAACATAAAATATCAACTCAACCAATTATATAACACAACATCAAAGAAGAAAGTATAATATCTGGGCATGGTTCAATCAGTAAATGGAAAGTTTATTGTGATCAAATATAGACTAACTGATTGAGATTACAATCAATATAAAATATTGTCATCTCACCCAAAAGTTAGACAACTTTATATACTTCCACTGGACAACCAACATAATCTAGGGTTAAGATAAACTGGTGCTTTTTGGGAAGACTGTATCTTCTAAGATATAACTATAAGTTTTCATAGGGTAGAAATCTTACTTTGAAGATATTGAGAAATTAAATATATGTAGGGCTAAGCAAAAATATGTGCAAGACCAGGATCAACCATATTTCCGAAGGCGAGCAACTTTGCTTGTAGAAAATTGTAAACAAACTCACTGGCGATAGGGATTTCATTTAAAATAAGGTTTCTTAGAGAGTAAGTAGGTTAATCTTAAGAAGCTTACATTCAATATCAATCAACCAATACAATTAGTCCCCATCAGAGAAGGCAGGCTACAACTTGAGCTTGGTTCAATCAGTAAATGTAAGTTTATTGTGATCAAATGTAGACCAACTGATTGAGATTACAATCAATATAAAATATTGTCATCTCACCCAAAAGTTAGACAACTTTATATACTTCCACTGGACAACCAACATAATCTAGGGTTAAGATAAACTGGTGCTTTTTGGGAAGATAATATTTATATTTTTCTAAGATTTTAAGGGTTAGGTACCTTACATTGTTAAAAAGAGCTAGAATTTCTAAAACTTCAAATTAAGAATTTTTATGAATAAAAGGTTAGTTATCTAGTCCAAATTCACAATAGAGTTATGGAACTTGGTATTTGACCCCAATGGATACCTCATAGAAATATGTGAAGTTTCAAGGGCATCCCATATAAAATGTTGCACCGAAAAATTGTGAGATCTTGACCAAAAAGCCTTAACCCCCACACAAAATGGAATAGAATAGCCCCACTATTCACTAACATTTTTTACCTAAACACACAACTAAGTAGAATAGACCCACTACTCTCCAAATAGTCGAGCTAAAAAGTCTAGAATACTATGATAAATATACTAACCATAGCAGACACAGTGAAATCTCTTGACAACATTTTTTCTGTCAACCAATCTACCTTCCTTCTAGTATTACAGAAGATAACAGCTTGTGTTATAGTCAAAGTCTCATACAGATCACATAATGTATCTAGTTTCCATTCCTGCAAGACAAAATAAAATGTATAATAAACACAACATTTATGGGGCAATCCTAATCAACTAATAATAAAACATTACCAAGTTCAAGCGCTAATTTCTGTTAGTTTTATTTTGCACAATTATTGGTAAATTTTATTCAACTGTCAGTGGCATATACTTCAACCTCGCTGATTTAAATACTCTATATTTGTTTGATAATACACAAACATTATTATGAATTTCTGACTTAATCAATAGTGAGCACACATGATCTGTACCAATTATTACTAAGTCCACATTATACAGTTCTCTATCTATATACAGACATGTAAACAGGGATTATCACACAGAAAACAGTTGAAAATTCACGTAATAGATATAACAGTAGATTTGTTACATATGGACGAAGTATTATTAATAATTATTTTGTTATAGAATGTTAAATGTAGGCAAACTTATTGAGATAAAAACAATCAAACTATTTCTACCTCACCCAAAAGCTAGTCTTTCTATTTAATATCCTTCCAGTTGACGGCCAATTTATCCATAAAAGATAAACTGGTGCTTTTAGGAAGTTATCACATCATATTAACTACATTAAACTTGTACAGCAGTCTGAAATTGTTCCTTTATATTAACCCAATTCATTTACAATCTGGATTATGTGAAAGAGTAGTTTCACAGGCCCTGATCTATTTTTAATTGTTCTAATTTATAGCCTAGTGGCTTTAGGCATTGATAACACAAAGGGGTAACTTGGATTGGCTCGTTAAAAGCTTAGTGGACTAACCACTGGCACCGGACAACTTCATCTCTCTGTACCATGATAAAATACGCACAAAGGAAATAATAATGCATAAACATAATCAACAAGTAAATCTGTGAGCTAATGCTCACTAGTGATACCCCCGCCAAAATGTAAAAATATGCAACAAACAGGAAGTAGATGAGCAAGGAGCATGAAATCGCTTTACACCACATGGGACTATGGGATGAAGCAATATGCAAAGTATTAGGCTGCTGCATGTTATAGTTGCTGAGAAAACTGCGACGGAAATTTTGTAACGGACGCACGCACGCACGGACAAGGGTAAAACAGTATACCCCCCTCTTCTTCGAAGCGGGGGTATAATAAGTAACACTAGAAATAAACACTATACCTCTTTTTCTACTTGAATATAGAACTGTCTGATACCCTCAAGAGTTAATTCTTCCTTTTTAACAAGGATACGAATTGGTTCTCTCATGAACCTTTTGGTAACTTCTAACACTTCATCAGGCATAGTAGCTGATAATAAGATAACCTGCAAAACAATAACATTCATACATATAATACTGAAAGTCTATTCAGAAGAAAAATGGGCAAGAATGAAGAAAGGAGCAATTCACTTTTTTCTTTATACTGAATTCTGCAAAAACACAATTAATGGAACAAAAACAAATATTTAAGTCCAGAAACATTTTGGTTCAGAAGTGTAAAATAAATTCTTTTTTGGGGCTAGGAATGCTGCAAAGTTTAAGCAAGAAAACTTTTAGTGATTATTCAAAAGCAGAATAGCAGGGCCCTGCACCCTGTCTCTTTTCTCTTCACACTGAACCTTTTTACTCCTTCCTGTCCTATTCTGGGTTCTAGAACAATTACTAACGCTATATGTATAAGAAATATACCTGAATATCTTGAGGCATGTATCTGAACACATCATAAATCTGATCTTTGAATCCTCTAGACAACATTTCATCAGCTTCATCTAATACAAACATCTTAATGCTTCTAGGATCTGTAATACATCATCATCATACATTACTTCTTTACTACACGAAATATTCTAGATTCAGAAATATTCATTTTGATAAGCATTTTTTTTACAATTTGTATCTATTATTCATGAGTCCACTTTCATAGGTCATATTTTTCTTAACACAGACTAGGATTTTTCTTTTTTACAGTTAGGTTTAATGCTGTAGCAGCAATACTTTGTATAAGCTATATTACAACATTCAGTAAACCTACTCATCATTCCTGGAAAAACTGCCAGCTTTTACACACAATTTTTACAGCAACTCTTTGCCTAAAGCTTCGTCTTTTATTAGTGGAATCCCTGTAATTAAGGAATAATAAGGTGGCAGGGCTCTTAACAAAGTACAATAGCACTAAATGAAACTAGAGGGAAAGACCATCAATTTATGGTCCTAATAGTGGAACAATAATACTACTTTATTACCAACATGTACTTACCTAAAGCTCTTCTATTTATCATATCGTGTACTCTTCCAGGTGTACCTACTACAACATGTACTGTGCTACTTTGTAATCTCTGTACGTCATCACGGACTGCTGTACCTCCGATACAAGCGTGACATTGTGCACCCATATAATCTCCCAGAGCTATCATTACTTTCTGGATCTACAAATATAAAACATAACAATAATGTGACTAGATCACATTGACCTGAGACATAACAAACAATGCTTATTCTTAATATCAATACATTTGATTCAGAATGCATGTTGACTTTTTCAACTGAAAATGTTTGTATTGGATGTCCCAGCGCGGAACAAAGTTGAAATAAAATTGTGAGTGCTACACAGAACAATATGATTATTTTATCTATTAATAAAATGTGGGGAACACACGACAACATCAGTACAAGTTTAAAACTTATTCAACTCTACTAGTTTAAGGTATTCGACTATTTGCTACCATTTTTTCCACTAAAGATTTATATGTATTAGTAAGCAGAGTACTTTACCTGTTGAGCCAGTTCTCTTGTTGGAGCTAAAACAAGAGCTTGGCATTCTGGGAAATCAACTTTAAGTTGTTCCAATATAGCTATAGAGAATGTTGCCGTCTTGCCAGTACCAGACTGTGCTTGAGCAATAACATCACGTCCTGAAATATGCATATAGTTCATGAAGAAGTGATGACCAATTGGCCATTGGTTTGCATTCAATTGATTCAACTTTATATCAGTTTTTATGACAACAAAATAACAACTTTGTAATTTCTATAATACATTCAGGCTGGCAAGTTATCATTTTTTTCCTTTGATTAAGATGATCATTCAACAATCAGTTTTCTAAATTGCATATGGATACAAAGGATTGAAACAGAATATTTTTATTTAAAAATCAGAGAATAAAAAAGATATATGCATATAGCTGTACCCTTTAATCTGCCAAAGCAATAATTTGAGACAAAATAGCATCATTTCTAAAAATAAAATTCCTCCTTGAATTTTAATGATTTTTAGATGTTTTATTGACAATTCAAATCATTCAATGACCAACAAAAATATTAAAATTTCCCTATGTTACTCACCAAGACTACAGAAAACCCAGATTAAACATACATTACAGGTTATGTTTAACATTACTAGACTTAAACAGTAAAAGACAAGTTGCATTCCCAATAGAATTATCTAGCCTTAGAAATGTTCAAAGATGTCAAACTTACCCTTAATGCAAGGGAGAATGGCACGAGCCTGAATAGCTGACGGCTTTTCAAAACCATAGGCATAAATACCCCTTAGGAGTTCTTCGCGCAAGCTCATGTCATCGAAGTTGTCGACAACTTGTTCCCAGTTACTCTGTAAAAAAGGTACCAGAAATTAATATACTTTGATACACTTTATATAGCAGCAGTTCCAGTTATAGAATTTCATTAATTCATTTCTATAAAAATATTTAAACACAAATTATGCATAATGCCAAAGATCTACAAACTTGAGGCTTGACAAATAATTGCACAAAGTGATTAAGTGGCATGATCAATGATCTTGTATCAAATTTTTTGTTGCAAAAAATGAATTGAAACTAGTAGTAATATTGACTAAAAAAAAACAGCTGACACTTTACCTCAATGAGTCCATCATGAATGTCAGTGGCTCCAGTTTTTGGTTGTTCCTCTTCAAGAGGCCTGTAAAAGTAAACAAATTAAATAAAAAGAGAATAAAATTGATTTACATTGTTCATGTTTTCATAACATGCTAGTCAAAAATAACTAATCTGACTAGTCCATAGCTACAAAATGATGTGACTGTCACAACAGATTAATCTAGCAGTTATTCTTAAGCAGAATAGCAGGGTGCTGCACCATCCCTTTTGTCTCCTCTCCGAGTCTAACTCTTTTTATACAGCAATAGTAAATAGTAACTTCGAAACATTGACCCTCGGATGCGGCCACCCCCTTTTAACTGCCACCCTGCCCAGTGCCCATATCAAAGTTCTAGAATATCACAGATTTTTATTTTTTGTGGGTTTAACGCCATAGCAACACATTGAATTGGTCATATAATGGCGGTCAGTCAACCTACTCACTGTTCCTAGAAAAGCTAAATCTCTGGATTTAGCGGTAACCAACTACTAGGCTTATTTGTCAGTGACTGACAACTGCCTCTAAATGATCAAGAATTATTGGTAGGAGGGAAAATGGCCGTAGAAATAATGTCATGGTCTAACTCCATGAAAATATGCCTTGCTCGGGAATTGAACCAATGACCCCTCAATTAGTAGATTAGTGTGCTACCAACTGACCTAGCCAAGCAGTTTTGATTTACCTTTACTACATCAACAGATTGAATCATGGCAGTCACGCTTGACTATTACACAATGAATTGTTACTAGTCAAAAAAGCCGTAAAAAACATGCAACGGTTTAAATCCAGAATCAATGATTGCAAACCTCTGACTAAGTCACTAATCCAACACTTTCACCTCCCTGAGAGTAAAAGATCCTGGTATTAGTGAATTTTAGTTTTACCTAAGTTCGAAACAAAATTAATCATCAAAATTTACTGAATGACTTAATCTACATTTCTTGAACAATTTTCATGTGATTCAACGAAAAAGACCTTCATTGAAAGAAAATGATCAAATCATGAGTAAAAAACATGATCAATTGGGACTTCGGCAGTAGGTCAAAGAAATGAATACAAAATCACCATCCTTAGCCCAATCAACAAAACAACCATATCTTAAATGATTCAACGTACAAAAACAACAACTCTCATTCAATTTTCAGTCCGCCATATGGTTTCCTTGACGAAAACCCATCACACGTGCTACGAAGATGTCCGCCATGACACCGGCAATTGTTCAAGACAACAATAAAACATCAGTTTCAATTAAAATACAGAAAAATATCATACAGAAACGAGTCAAAATGGACGATTAGTTAATCAGGAAGATTTTCAACAAGTTTAAGCTAAATCCGAGAGTTTGATCATTCATAAAACTTACTGATTCGAATCGTTCGTATAGTTGGACATGTTCTTGCTAAAAGTAGCGCGAATAAAGGAAAGAGCCTTGGGCCGAATAACCAAACGGAAGTTCAGAAATAATTCATTATAAATTGAAATATAATTTATTCTTGGTTACAATAGATATAATGTTCACAATTTATGTATATTTTGTATCCTACAATGTCAAACGCAAGTTATATACTGTTTTATACACCGAACTATTTTGATGGCGCATGTATATTTTTACCACCTGTTTGACAGTCTGAGGAGTGACGTCATTTTCGGTAAATGGGAGTGAGTTTTAATTCGGATAACTCCACTCCGGACGAAATGACAGAGTATGTTCCCTTTGTAAAGAGACCCAAAAGACCCTGCCGGTGGACACTAGAGCAAATTTGTGTAAGTATGATATATTCGCACTTTTTATCTCTATCACACGGAATAAAATCATTATTTTTTGGAATTTTGTACCAAAACTTGCTCATTTATAGTATTTTATAATATGCATTCATAGAATATAAAGTTTTGTTTGAAATAATGTATAATTTTAATTAAACAGGTTGTTTTCGTGAAAAAAAGTTGTTTTCGCGAAAACAAGTTGTTTTCGCTATCTATCTATACCCATAGACAATTGTACGAAAATTACACAAGCCGCGTCTGCTAAGTAAGTATATGCCATTTGATTTATATAATTACCAGATATTTGTGGGCCCGATTTATTAATTGATTGATTTTTTTAAGTTTAATGATATTTTTTCTAACATTTACATAGAAATTGATGATAAATAGTGGGGACGGCTTGTCCAAAGACGAATGTGGCTGGGGACAGATCGCCTTAAAGGAAGATAGTCTAAGGGACTATTCGATAGTCCTACATTTGTCGGTACCGGGACAAAACGGACCATGAGACGAAACGGACCATGCCAAAACGGACCAAAGTAGGGACGAAACGGACCATATTTGTGGGACAAAACGGACCATAGTCGGGACAAAACGGACCATTAAGCGGCACTTTATGCATTCTGTACACAAACGGTCTGACTGATATCTTCACCTTCTACATATAGAATGGCATTTATGCAGTTAATGAACAACACCTCTCAGACGTGTGATATATGTCATAAATATACTTTTTACATGTCATTTTTTTAAATAACAAAAACAACTACAACGGCTATATAACATCGAGATTAAGACCAAACAGAGACGAAAGATAGTCTAGTGAAACAAAGGGGAATTACTACGTTTGTACGTACTATTACACCAGTATGACGGGATTATCCCCCTTAACAATTGACACAAGACAGGAGTTCAAGTAGGTTATAAGGATCTTAATATGTCATTCCCAAATTAAATTTTTTGGGAGTAAAAGTAAATACACAAATATCCGATACTGAGCTACAGTAAAAATTCATTCGAACAGTATTCAGTTACAGATGAGTACTGCTGCATTCACGAAAATACCTTTTACAGCTCTGCACCCAGGCCACACCACGAGAAGGCGCTCTTTCATCATGGCCCTTTAAACTTTTTTCTTTTTACTTGATAAGTTTTTCATTATCATTCTCTTTTATTTCGTTTATTACTTAGCTATTTAAGGGAGATAATTAAATATGCATCGATATTATTAACCAACTGAGTGACCTCCCGTAGTTTATGGACAACCATTTTTTTGCCAAATAAATCGTTCGTGAGCGATAAAATTCGTTAGTTAGACGATCTTAAGATGAAAGGGAAACGGAAATAACACTTCAAGAGGCATTGAGGCAGTCTTGGGGTGTCTTGGGGGTAATTAGACTGACCGAAAAAATTGTGACGTCTCCGAAATACAAATCCAACAATATGAAGTTGTAGTGGAATGTTCTTATTTCGTCGGTTTTAGTGGTAATTGGTGAATTATTTTATATACCTGAGTTTAGACTCCTATCTCTGAAATAATGGCTGTAAGACTGAAAAGAATGTGTAGGCCCATTGAATCATTTATTTGAGCCTTAGAGCCTTTGCTATAAATATATTTACAAACAGGTTATTTTTGGTGGTTCGGGACCATAAAATACAAACACCCTAACTTTGGACGCATTATATACATGTACTTAATTAATTTGTCGTTACTATATAAAATATGAAAGGCATGGTTGGCCATTCTCGTTCCTAAAGGCTATCAAGATTCTCGATTCTAGCTAGATCGAGAATCTTGATTATCAAGATGATAACCTCTGGGCAAGAGAATGCATAATGGTAAGTCATTGACAGTTTATATATACATGTATGTGTATTGTTGATATATTGTTGATTCAGCCAATGAATAATAGTTCTAGCTGATTTCTTTATAAAATTAGGCGCTTAATTAAAGTTTTGTTATTCAAAGGGTCGTAACAAAAGATTTAATAAGTGTTAAAAGCTGAACTTAATCCTCATGTTGAAACCGTTTGCAAAATGTTATTTCGCTTCCCATCATCGGGTATAGATCTCGAGTTACCCCATCCAAACCCTTCCCACCTATGTCCTCTTCACTAACAATACCAATATAGCTCCACCCCAGGGTAAGTTATATACTACATACATGTACATGTGTACACACTATACTGCTGTTGATGTCGTCTGCCAAATAATCGCAAGCTATTATGCACTTTGTATGATCTAGTATGAAACTAGTAGGTTAAATTATGTAGTATATGTATATATTTTCATGTTTATATAAATGTGCACAGTCTCGTATTCAGAGTTATCGTGTTTCACGTTTGATTGATAATCTTGTCAGTGTCTGAGTAGAAAATTGATACCTGCCCCGTGTTCAGTTACTATTGTTAGCTAACGTTACGGGTACGGGAGAATTCAACCCGAAGACAACCATGGGCGGATCCAGCGGGGAGGGGGTCAGGGGGGTCCGGACCCCTCTCCCTAGAATTTGGAAAATGTACATGTCCATTAATGTACTTCTTGTTTGTAAGTCATTTTTAAGTAGTATGAAGCAATTTTTCTCGGAGCTTAGCATAGAGTTAATGGTTATATAGTTTTTATTATCAATATGTTGCATTTTTCTGCAAAATGTGTATAATGTGGTAGTGGTTCGAGGTTCGGACCCCCCATGAAAAGTTCGGACCCCTCCTAGAAAAGTTCGGATCCGCCCCTGACAATTCAACCGGTGCAATACTCAAATCAAAGTTGGAACGACTCAATTCGTTAGTAGGAGATTGAATTGTCTCGGGTTGAGTTGTCTATATGTTTGAGTTGTTTCGACACTTCCGTCACGGAACGTTTTGGAACGTTCAAGGTAACTGAACATGTTGCTGCATGGTACTACAGTAAACATGGGTTATATGAAGTTATATAAATGCGGGTGGATTTTGAAATTTGCGAGAAACTTTTACGAGTATTCTAACTCGCACATTTTCGCGAGTTGAAATCGACGCAAAAATATTACTGTCTAAGCTCACGAGGCTCCAATCAGCATTAAAACGGCCACATAGATCGATAGTATCAATTACACATTAACGTAAAAAAAGTTAAATATTCTTGGTCTGTTCCACTATAACGCCATTGTTCTATGAACTTCTATCCATAGTTAAATATACAAAATGTATAGTACTATTTTGTTTTTATATTGCAAATATGAATAGTAACTATGTATGCTTCTAAAATTTTAAGGAAAATGTGCGATTTTTTTCATTTTCGAGTTAAAATAAATCGTCTCGCAAAAAATGTGCAGGTCCAATTTTTGTTAAATTCGAGCCCTGATATAACCTAAGTACAATGTACTCAGTTATTAGTAAATTGGAGTTTCTAAGATGATGAAGTTAGTTGTTAAGTTGTCCACCTGGGTCTGTCCCCTCCATAAGAATGCAATATCTGCAAATCATTGACTACAAGTTAAATCCCCAGAAGACGAAACTTTGAGAAGAACTTCTTCCACATGGTTTTGATTTTTTACTACAACTTTTTTTCTGCGGTGATGGCTGCCCTTTCTATTTCTCAACCAGGTTTGACACCGGCTACAATCTCCGTAAACAGATATCATGTAGAGCGTTGTCGTACAGGATCTCTAAGATCTCAATGGAGGGTCACGTCGAGATGACCTTTATGTCGACCAACAATGCGTAGCTTTCATCTAGACGAAACACTATTAATAACATTTTGATATCGTAATTTCTATTTTTAGACCAAGGTTTGCGAGCTAATTTAACAGCGGTAGTATTCACAGTCTGCAATTGGACGGCTCATTTCAAATTGCGTGACGTACAGACTATGTAAACAAGTTACAAATCATAACAATTTAGTTTAGTTTAAACATAATTATTATCAGAATATCACAAAATTACAAAAATATACAAATTTTACAAATGTACAAATAAGATATTCCTTGAAAGGATTAGAACGGAAGAAATTTCTTATATAGTTCTTCTCCTTTTGTAAATGATTAAACACTTTTCATGGTTTAGACTGTTTAAATGATCTGAGAAAATGAAAAATGAACTTTGGAAACATTAAACAAAAAAGGAAAAAGAGATAAAGGGGTGAGAAGACAATTTCGTCATGAATATTATGATTAGACAAGTATTAGCATTTCCAAAAATGCTTGAAATCAACAATCAGTCGTGTTTGATGTCTTCTCCATAGATGTATATATTTTGTTGTTAATAATTATTTGCTAATGGGGCGGATGTTATGAATATAAAATAAATATTGATTTCGATGAACAAGTCTATTTACAATTGATTAGTTATCTTTGTAAATTTTACTTTTTTTTCCCAATCAAAAATACTTGCGTGAAAATGTTAATGTCCGCTAAAATATTTAGTGGTGTGTAGCCTCCCTAAACACCTAGGTGCGTTGATAAAAAGGTCACCTGAACGTGACCCTCGTTTGAAAACGGCCAGATCTAAATTAGCGAGTAGGCGAGCGGAAAATTTTAGATCGGGTTTTAATCAGATTGGACTGGCTACGGCTGGATTTGAAGTTTTAAGACTACTTCATACTTTCATTTGTATTAGGTATCTTAACAATCAAATTATAGAACAGGGACGCTAAACTCTCGGAATTTGACATAATCTTAGCTAAGTAACAGCAGACGATAAGAATGGTCAAAACGACACTCGATGGTAAATGCTTATTTTTCAGCTCTGATTTAGTAACATGTTTTAATGTTAACTAGTATTTCCATTGGTCTTAAACATAGATGCCATATTGTTCGCCTACTTGAAACTGTTAAGTTTAAATGCGCGCGAGTCTTTGAGTGCTTTTAGTACTTTGATTGTCCTCCTAGTATGTCATACAATGCCATGGTTTTCACCTGTCACCGTTTACTAAATGTATTAACTACGTAAATATACGCCTTCCAAACCCTTCCCACATATGCCCTCTTTATTAGCAAGCTCCATAAATCCGACCCTGTTAATGTGCATGCAATATGTATGCTTATACTGTTATACTAAAATACTTAGAGATATCGTCTGCAATACTGTTTTAATATTCGATTCATGGTCTAATGAACAACCAGAGCAAATGGAGGTCTCGTCTCACGTGAATGTGCAAGATGAATTATTAATGAGTTGTATGGAATACCCAGTGAGTAAATATTTAAGTTGTAAGTCTGACTATATTAACATGACCTTGAACTACCTTATTATGAGGGATGCGTTTTTTCGTAAACAGTTTATCCAAGTTGACTGGTAAAGAGTTGGTGTATAACAGCATGAGAGGCTGTATTATAATTTTTCGCAGGGAAATATAACTTAAATTATAAAATGAAGGGTTTAAACCCGGAAATGTTTATTGTCAAAAAAAAATTTATCCTCAAAAATAGAACTATTTAATGTCCTTTGGCTTAGTGAACACCCACAAGAAATCAATACGCCACATCAAAAGGTTACGGTTTAGCGCTACAAAGTACCGCTTCTATATTAATCACCTTTTGAGAATTATTGTTACTATTTTTACTGAAATCGATTAAAAAGACCCTTAAAAAGCTTTGGAATCTTACGATCAGATGTTGTTTTGTTCAGTGAGAACTTACTTTATTCATGTACGAATACATTTACGAAATTTACCAAAATATTAGATTTTATACAGGCTTAAAATTAATTTTTAATGTCGTCGTAGGCCTATCTTATGCAATTTTCGTTCACGTTTGTAAAGATATTTTGTCCACAAAATAACTTTATACGTTTTTTTACTCTCTATAGATTTTACCTTATATGGCTCGTTTTTTTGGAATTCTGTAAAAAAATTGTAGGCCCTAAAGTAGGCCTATTTCTTACACTTCGTCATTCAGGGTTCTAATTCCTGATTTTCATGTACAGACTTCTTTTTTTGGTACCTGTCTTCCATACAAATCATTTAAGGTCCATAAAGACATTAAACTCAAAAGACCTACAGTTTTTTTGTCAACTGGAAACACTTAATGCATGAACACAAACTCTTTGCAGATTTAACCTTAGAGTGTACGTTTTTTGCAATTTCAGTTGGAATTTATAAAGAGTTTTTTATACATATTCATAAGGTTTCTAAGCACATTGTTTTAGAACCCATGTCCCAAACACATAATTTAAGGCCCAGAAAGACATTAATCTCAAGGATCTAAAGTTTTTGGCCACTGAAAAGACATGAACACAAACTCTTTACAGATTTAACCTAAGAGTGTTCGTTTTTTTGCAATTTCAGTTGAAATTTATAAAGAGTTTTTAAAAAAATCTTTATGAGGTTTCTAAGTAAAATTCTTAAAGTACCCGTGAAGCCCAGTGAAAAACACTTTAAACATGAACACAAACTCTTTGTAAATTTTAACTTTAAGCAGTCGTTTTTTGCAAATTCAGTTGAAATTCGTAAATAGTTTTTTATACATTTGCATTTGGTTTCTAAGCACAATTTGTTAGTACCCGTGTCCCAAACACATAATTCAAGGCAAAGAAAGGCTAATCTCAAGGATCTAAAGTTTTTGTCCACTGAAAAGACATGAACAAAAACTCTTTACATTTCTAACCTTAAATCGGTACTTTTTTACCATTCCAGTGTAAATTTACAAAGAGTTTTTTTTAATCTTCATGATGTTCCTAAGTACAACGTTTTAAGTAGTCGTGTCCAAAACACATCATTTTAGGTCCTGAAAGACATTAAACTCGAAAGAATTAAAGTTTTTTGCCCACTGAAAAACACTTTATACATGAATAAGAACTCTTTGTAGATTTTACCTTTAAGCGGTATTTTTTTGCATTTTCAGTTGAAATTCGTATTTTGAGTTTTTTAATACATCCTCATAAGTTTGTAATCACAAATTTTAGTACCCATGTCCCAAACACATAATTTAGGGCCATGAATCACATAAAACTCAAGGATCTAAAGTTTTTGTCCACTGGAAAGACATGAAAAAAACTCTTTACATTTCTAACCTTAAATCGGTACTTTTTTACCATTTCAGTGTAAATTTACAAAGAGTTTTTTTAAACATCTTCATGATGTTCCTAAGTACAATGTTTTAAGTAGTCGTGTCCAAAACACATCATTTTAGGTCCTGAAAGACATTAAACTCAAAAGAATTAAAGTTTTTTGCCCACTGAAAAACACTTTTCAATAAAATACATACATATAAAAACTCTTTGTAGATTTTACCTTAAAGCGGTCGTTTTTAAGTTTAGCGCATGCGCGCTAAACTTATTACCAGCATTCGACAGCCGATATGAGTTTCGCCACTCGAGGTCACATAAAAAGTAGTTCTGTTGAACTCTATTTTACCACAACCACTAACTTTTCCTTCAAAGTATGTACAAATTGGCTCTTTTTTACGAAATATAAGACCAAATACATCATATGGAACATAAAATTGTTCAAAACAAGCTGTCCTAAAGGGGTCGCACGATTTACCGCATACTCCTCATACTTACCGCATACTTGCTATACTTTTACAGTATAGTTTTTCTTTTACACTGGGTGCGTTTCACAAGGCGTGCGCTTGTGGTACTACGTGCCCCTTGATAAGAGTACGCGCAAGGATATCGAACTATTTTTCTATGACGTCACTCAACCCATGAAGATGAACGAAGTTGTCGGAAGGAGTCGAATGTCTGCCGCCTGTACTGTAAAGTCAACACATTGAAATTATCGAGGGATCCCGTGAAATTAGACCCAATGATTGATATGCATTCGATCGCGATTGATTTGAATAATATCATAGATGTGTTACGATGATTTTGAAGCGTTTGATCATGACTGAATGGCTTTATATAATGTCGGTAAGTCGAGTTTTTTGCATGCTTTTTTGCATTACGATTTGACATAATTATTCCGGAATTACAATTTATGGGATTTCCCGTCCGTGCACAGGCGGTACTAATAACGGTTGTTACATAGTAGTGCTAAATTGTACGAACTATGGAATAAATACTATTGTTCTTTTTACACACGTTTGCATTGGAACGATGGAATGAATTCCGAATATTGTCTGACTGACAATAGCTGGACTGCATAGCGAAATGAAACTGAAAGTGAAAGTTGCATTGACGCTTACCAAACAATGAAGCTAAAAAATATACATATATAATATCATGCATGTATTGTATCAAGCTTTCACCTGATTTACGGGTGAATCTTGTTTTTACAAGTGTATTAAACTATTATCCTACGAAGTGTTACGGCACTGTACTGTGGGTTGTTATTATAATACAAGTACAGTGAACTTGACAGTTCCGGGTCAGTAACGAAACAAACGATGTGTGTCTCTTCAAAACGGAAGTTGTGGGAATCAAACCTGCATAAATTGATAAACAAATACTTCCACATTACCATGCTATAATAAATTAATAGTGTTTATTTGCTTGTAATATTATACAATTTTCGAAATTGCATGTTGCAAACTCGATAGTTACGGGTCACACTTGCCAATTCCGGGTCACGTGACAGATGCTTGTCTCTTTAATCCAGAGTGGTCTCAACAGGGTTAAAAAGCAATAAAACAGCCGACTTTTTGTCAATAAAGACTTTATCTAATATTTTCTTCCAAGTTTAACAAAAATAAAGCTCGTAAATGAAAGATCTAATCATGTCACTTGCAATTACCTATTGCAAATAAAAACAAGTACCATAAATACAATTAGTTGCGTGTAAAAAGTAAAACACATAATATCAAACAATAATTGTAATTCATTGACAAATATCTTACATATTGGATAAAATCATGTATAAAATCAATTTTAAATGTTAAAAAATACTTTTTAATTAAAATGAATGATTGTATATAATACGGGTTAAGTTTTGACCCGAAATTGTCACGTGCTTACCAGGTCAAATTGTTTGCGTAATTGTCAAACAGTAGTTAGATTAAACAAATCTATGAGTTAAATCGTGTTCGCCGAATAATTTCCAGCAAAATGATGTGCAATAAGTACTTATTTGATCTAAATTGTGGATATAAATCGCTGTTTTTTCGAACGCATGGACGAAACGCTCACATACTTTCGCATTGGTTAGAAAAGACGCTGTCTAGTGTTCCATGACTATGACTTCCGGTAGAGAAATGTCAACATCGAAAGTTAATGTAAAAGTAGCTAAGTGGTTGGTGTACATGATTTAAATATCATATAATCAAAATATTGCATTATTAAGAAATCATCTGTACTTTTATAAAAAAGTGACCCGGAATTGTCGATGACCCGGAACTGTCGAGTTCACTGTATTAGCATTTCCAAAAATGCTTGAAATCGCTGTTTAGCCGTGCATTCTCAGCGTATTAAACCGTCCCAAGTATATCTATAGAGTACAAGAATTAGCGTGCCCTGGTCAAGATGTAAAACCATTGAGGCTATTTATAGAGTTCCAGGAATTAGCGTGACCTGCTGCGTGTTCAGTCACCTTGAACGTTCCAAAACATTCTGTAACAGAAGTGCCGGAACAACTCATCCCATAGAAAACTCATCCGAGACAACTCAATCTCCTATCAACGGACTGAGTTTTCCCAACTTTTAGTTGAAAATTGCACGGATTGAGTTGTCTTCGGATTTAGTTCTCCCGTACCCGTAACGTTAGCTTACAGTAGTTACTGAACACGGTGCTGGTAAATGTTATGTAAAACCTCTGATTTAGATTCGCCCCACAGTAGGGAAGATAGGTTTGCATTTTTTTCAACAAATGCGAGTTTTAAACAGAAAAACACATTTTATAATTAGCTTAGCATATTTTATGGTGTTGTATTGCAACTTTCTTGAAACTGGTACTAGTTCATACATTATTTATGGTATTTTCTGGTAATACAAACAGATAACCCGACAAAACATTGCGTGGACGAGTTCATAAACGCACCCCTATTTTGACTGTTCGACGTCCATTTTTTCATCATGTGACCTCAAATGCATCGTTCTGATTGGCTTACGGCAACCGGTGTCGACACAAAAATGCTCAAATCTTGATAATTGTTATTATCGCTGCCTAGGCAGCGATAATTATGGGAAGACCGATAGTATGTAATTATAAGCGGCCCGAAAGCTCAGTCAAGAGAGCACTCGCCCTGTGAGTGAGAGGTTCTGGGTTCAAGGCCCGCTTAGCATGCATATTTTTCTTCCATGTGACATTTTGCACCCAACGTGAGACTGTGGCAATTACTTGGTCAGTTGAGAAATGCTTGTAATAAATAAATGCTCCTTTAATGGCCTGAAAATCTGAAATTCCTGACAATTTCCAGTATGTCACGACGCTCACCTGTACACATTATTGAAAGTAGAATATGTAAGTGCTCCGATAGCTAATTCCGGAGAACACTCACCCAGGAACTGGGTTCGAATCTCGGTCAGGCGGTATATTTTGTACCCTTAAATACAAGTGCACCCAAGTGCAGACTTGATAGAGCTACTCTAGCTACTCTTCTTGTGCTTTTCACTCCAAAGGACAATGAAGGGATGCAGAACAGGTACTTCAGGTGCACTCTGACCTGGCTTATGGTCATTTCTCAACTCACAGGAATAATTTGAACATGTGGCCTCTTTGTTGCCTGACAGATACGCAGTTTATAATAGTGTATACACTTTAGTTGACATGAAAGATTGCTGTATATCCATTTGTGTAGCCTTGTTTAAAACCCATCACATTGTTGTCTTAATTTCAGAAAATACTTTGAACTTTGTATGAATGCAAATCAATAAAGAAAAATATTGCTTTAATAGAAATATTGCATCAAAAATTGATAAAACTTGATAGCCCTTTATTTCAAAGAAAATAGATTACTGGTTTGTATGAAAAGTAATGCAAGTAAATGGTACATAAACATAACCATTATATTGAACCAACCTTACAAGTTGTTACCATTTTTCATTTTAATCACGTAGGCACTAATTATGTTTTTCAGGTTGCAAGCCACATGCTGAACTAGAAAAAGTAAATATAAATTTCTTGTGAAAGATGTTTAACAGTTGTCTCCTGCAGAACCGACATGTGAATTGGAAGCCTTTCAAAAATTTATATGTAGTAGGGTTACAAAATCTAGTCATTTATCATGCACTTAGCAATGGAAGCAAGGTATGCAATGTGTAACTCAGTACTTATAACTTGCTAGAGCTCTAACATACTTCTTTTAAGATCTTTAGTATTGTATTACACTTATGAATCATGAAGATTTTGTGTTTTATTAATTGAATTTGAATGCCTCTATATGCAACGATTAATGTAAAAAAAACTCATTGAGAAAGTCAAACGAAAATACTTACATGAAATTTATTTAGAGATCTAATTAGTTATATTGAAGACCGGATTGACTGGCGTTTAAACATTTCGATAGTCATGTCATTGTTACCTCCCTTTACAGATAAAGAATCATTTAACAATAACAACTAAATTTTTATTGAGAAATAATTTACTTGCTTCCCAAGCAAGTCTCTCTGATTTTCTTGAGTGGACTTGCTTCCTAGCAAGCCCGTATTTTTCTTTATTTCAGCAGATATGCTCTTTTCTTAAAGCAGCAAGTCTTCTCTTTATCTCTCGGCAGCAAGTCTCTTCTTTATCTCTCGGCAGCAAGTCTCTTCTTTATCTCTCGGCAGCAAGTCTCTCTATCTCTCGGAAGCAGGTCTTCGATGGTAACGCTGGACTTCCTAACTTTTGACAATTGAGATTAACTCTTCGAACTGACTTTTTTTCCACTCCGCTTTATTAACAAAAAAACATACATATATATATACAAACATACATATATATATACTTTTTTTTCCACTCCGCTTTATTAACAAAAAAACATACATATATATGGGCCAGGCTCTGTGAAAACCGGGCTTAATGACAAAATTTTTGATTTTTACTTTTTTACATTTTCGGAAAGTACAACATCTCCGATGCATGAAACTGAAAACCTTTTCAAAATCTGACCAGTATTAACGATTTAACAGCTAAGTGAATGTCACGCATAAAATTATGTTTCTTGCAACAACGACGTTGCGAAATACCCAAAATGACGTCTGACGCGTTGTTATCCACGAGAAGAGTTGCATATGTCAACGTCATGATATGCTAATAATAAAGAGTAAAGCTAAATAAATTTGATATTTGATAAAAGACCCTACGCAATGTATACGTCTGTAAATATTTAAAAAAAAATATGATTTTAATAATGTTAAACTTATATTGAATATGTGAACTGCGTTTAATGACAACGAAGTCAACGATCAATACAATATTCTCTGAACATATTTTTATGTCAGCATAGTCGTAGTTTACACGCGAAGTGTAATCATGTAGTAACATTAACACAAATTAAGTCCAGAATCAAAGTGAAAGATGGTTAAAATATTTAGTACAACATAAAATGAGAAAATTACGTAATACGGCACTTGCTAACCTTTTCTTTGAAAGATCACAGAATGCCGACATAAAAATGCTTTCGGAAGCAAATATCATCAAAGAAATGAAGAATATTTAAGTTTAGATATGATAGTCGTGATCCTTTGATAGTTCAATTTGCCCAAGAAATGCACGACCAGATATTATCGACGTTCCCAGAAACGTCGATATCAGTGTGGGGAATCACGTGACCTAAAATGGTTCTTTACACGGAAAAAATGGCGGCCATATCGTAAAATTTGGGCTAAAAGACAAGATAAATGACGTTTATACTTAACCAATTTTTATCAAACCTAGCGCAGTCTAAGCAGCACAAAATTCTCTTTCTAAAGGTAGTTCTGCCAAACCCACAACGGTTCTAGTTTTCTAGATTACCTCGAGGTTTTGAACGAGTTGAGAGTTTCCTGGAGGAAAAATGCCGTGGTGCCTAACACGTTGTTGCTAAGAATTATTGAAAATTAACAAATTTAAACTGAAATTGACCGAGCTTTTGCGAATGTATGTTAACCTTATGCAGAAATACACATAACCTGTCGATAATTTTCTGGTACGTCTTTAAATAAGAACGATATTCATGCTAAGTGACTATTGGTGCTTCACACGTACAATTTTTCTGTCATAAAATGATGGTGCTTTACACGTTCGATAAAGAACTCATTGTACATTACATATCTCTAACGGAATTTTTTTACATCCATTATAGCACCCACACGTCCGTTTGACGAGATATTCATATATCGGTACATTGTCACCAATTGATAACAAAGTCGCCTTTTACCAAATAAAGTTTGCAAATTCATACCAATGCACGCTTTTCTATACACATATCTACAAAAAATAGCATTTGATTTTATGTGACATATCAGATTTTCCCTTTACACGTTTGATTTGAAGGAGTGTACGCGGCTGCCAGGTCGCCGAAAAGAGTGAACAGTGAGTGTAAATAGAAAAGCGATCTAGAAAGGAGCATTAGGTGTCAGATGGGAGAAAGCGAGGAAGAACGAGGCAAAAATGTTTCAAACAATGAAAATGGGACTTGAGTAGCTTTATTATATACATCTACGTCATCAAATATATGCGTGCATATATATTCATTTTCACACTTATATGTAATTGAGCTAAGGTTGCTGATTTTTGTGGACAAGGCATTATACATAGTGTCGGGAGTCAACTTGGGTATGTAAGATATGTAAAAGGCAAATAAAGTGACACTTTAAGTACTTTTTATTTTCACAGTTATTTTGTTTCAACAAAATATGTTTTCGTTTAACGAAAAGAAAAATCGTTAAAGTAAATTAATAAAATGTAACGTTTTACGAAATAATTGCGTAATAAAAATAGAAATTCAAATGTAACTTTAAAGGCTCCGTACAATTTTATCAAGTATGTATTGAAACAAAAACACAAAGGACTTTTTTATATGATTGCTCAGGGGTGATATTGGTTGTAAAAACCTGAAAATTAAGGCCGGGGATCAATGGGGTCGCGCTGTGTCCTATTTTGGGTCCAGTGCAACGCAATGGTGGGGTCACTGGAGGCGAAGCCCTCTGAAGCTCCAGTGATTTAAGCATTTCAATTACTTGAAATACTTTTAAATTTAGCCTTTGCTAGGACTATTCGTCTACCACTGTAATAACTGTTTGTCTGCCTTTTGTATGAACTGTTTGTTAGAGTACCATTATGTTGAATATACATACAAATCTACCGGTCATGTGATAAAAAATCAGTCAGCTGAAGAAGGTGATGTGATGTCACCGAAAATTTCAAGGTAAATAAATATTCGCTCTGAGTTGAAGAAAATTAACTCCATGAACGATCTAGAACAGAGAAACCTCTTTGGACGTAAGTGTAGTAGATTCACTGGAAAGGTAAAATATAATTTCTTATAATTACTGAGTCTGAGTTTTAATCTGTTATGGAGAAGTTTTTATCAATTTTAGCATATTGCTTTTCATTTAATGACTAGAATTTTCATTTCTGTATACATTATCCAACTTGGCTTGATTTAGATTGGCTTCATATACACCTACACAAAATGTGCCGATATCCCCTGGATACGAAATTAATGAGACAAATGTTTCACGATCCCATTTACTCTTTAGCCTGAAATAAATGGTTTAAATTAACAAACTCTGAAAAGTCTGCCGATTTTTTACGGCGAAATCCAGAGATTGGGCCGAGTTTTCGGCGAAAACACAAAAAAATCGGCCGATTTCCTCGGCAAAATCGAAAAAGAAAAATCTTAAAGCCGATTTTTGGCGATATCGAACGTTGACAGGATCGCATATTTTCACTCTGTCGTGTAAGAAGCTAAAACGTTACGATGCAACACCCGTTATCATTCGATCAGTTATTTATTGAGAGTTAATTTACTTATAGCAACCACTGAACTCTCAAATTAATAACGAAGTCATCGTCTTTCATTATAAAAACTGATCGGCGGTAATCATCAAAAAAGTTGATATACCTTGATTATCAGTGAAAGGGACTCGGTGCCGACTCACATAAATCAATTTTTATTGACGTAATTGTTCATACTTAGATAAAAATAAAATCATACGCCCGTAAATAGTACGATATTTTTGGATATTTATAAATATATACGATGCCAAAATCACAACAAGGTTTACTCAAACCGACAGTGCAGGGTGCTAATTAAATGTAATAGCCTGACCTCATATATGAATTAACTTCAAACACGTTATCGTTTTCAAAGAATATAACAATTGTCACTTGTCAAATTTGTATATTAAAATTTTTAATTCTTTTGTTCGCCGATTGTTTTTTCACAGTCACATAAAATAACGTGCCGCATGGCAAATAAAATTGAGTAATTAGTCAACTCAAATTCGGTATTTTTATAGGCCGATGTTTGATGAAAAAGATTTATCTAATAATGGCATAGTGTTTTCAATCTGAAACAGAAAATAGGGCATTCGTCATTAGAAATGACGTATATATGTATTTATCTAATTCGGGGTACCTTCCCTTACCGGACTGCCCGTCAGTCCGATAATTTACCGGACTATACCGGACTGGCCTAAATATTTCATTGTTTTGATAAAGATTAACAATAAAATTACATGTTTTGACTTTTTTATTATTTTAAAAGGCCATATCTTGATAATCGATTGATTTCAAACAGTGAAAATAGCGTTTTAAACCGACTTAGAGCCAAAGAAATGAATATGTATGATTATTCTCACTTTTTACAAACGGACTAGCCTTAATTTATACTTATAAAATTGTAAACCTACCGGACTGGCGATATTTTCATGATGGAATACCTACATAAATAGTTAAGAATAAATAAATGTTTTAAAAACATTTTATGCAATATAAGAAGAAAAAAAAAGTTATTTGCTACCGGACTGGCATTTCTAAATTGTGTAAGATTACTCTCCCTTTTCACTGCCGGACTGGCCTTAATATCTACTTATAAAATCTAAATACTACCGGACTGGCGATATTTGTATGATGGAATACCAACACAAATAGTTAAGAATTAATAGATAAATGCCAGTTCGGTGGCAAATAACATCATTTAATTCTTCTTATATTGCATAAAATGTTTTTAAACGATTTAAGTATCTATTCTTAGCTATTTGTGAAGCTATTCAATTATGAAAATATCGCCAGTCCGGTAGTTGTAAGATTTTATATGTATATTTCAAGGCCAGTCCGGTAGAGAAAAGGGAGAGTAATCTTTCCATCGCTGAAAATGCCAGTCCGGTATAGATAGTTGATGAATCTGTTATCAGAACTAAGTATTTATTACCAAATTCTATCCTTAGATGAGTGATATAGTATATATAGCATAAATAAATGTATCCCACGCACTTTCCAAGGCCATAAAGGTATTGATCATTGTCAATCCAGACGATCACTGTGAATAAGCCATGTGAGCTCAGTCAGCGGTGATATATACTTTATTATAATATGGGTATATACACAATAAAATGCTAAAAAATGATTTAAAACTTTATTTATTGAGTTGTATAACAATACTACATGCAAAAAGTACCATTTTAATATGTATCTTTATCAAAACAATGAAATATTTAGGTCTGTCCGGTATAGTCCGGTAAATTACCGGACTGACGGGCAGTCCGGTAAGGGAAGGTACCGATCTAATTCGTATATATCTACACTCTAAAAACAATAAAACATCAATAAATCTATTATGCAAATAATAAATTAAGATAATAATGACCCAGTTCCATCATCACTATCAATAATAACGGCTAGATGTATTTTGCCCTTTTAAGAGATGAAAAATTTAAATATTTGGAATAAATAGGACGTAGAAATGTATAGTTGATTGTTGGAACTTTTGAGAAAATTTGTTAGACCCAATGCTACGAAATGTGTTTAAAACTATTCAAGCTATATACTCAACTGCTTGTACATCTACCGGCAACCCTCTAACGCAAGAATGTGTGAGGGATTTGAAATAACTAGTTAAAAAGGTCTAGAACATAGTTAAACTTTTATCATAAATATCAACCTGATAATACTTATAACCTTTTGTAAATCACTATCAGTTCTTCATCGAACGTGTAAAGCACCGTCATTTCATGACAGAAAAATTGTACGTGTGAAGCACCATTATTACTTTTTCAGTAATATCTTTTTCAAATGGAAACGTAACAATGAGTAATTGACAGGTGATTTGCATTTCTGCATAAGATAAACATACATTGCCAAAATTTTGGTGTATTTTTGCTAAAAGAAGTTATTTTTAAAAAAATCATAGCATGTACGTGTTAGGCACCACGGCATTTTTCCTCCAAGAAACTCTCAACTCGTTCAAAACCTCGAGGTAATCTAGAAAACTAGAACCGTTGTGGGTTTGGCAGAACTACCGTTAGAAAGAGAATTTTGTGCTGCTTAGACTGCGCTAGGTTTGATAAAAATTGGTTAAGTATAAATGTCATTTATCTTGTCTTTTAGCCCAAATTTTACGATATGGTCGCCATTTTTTCCGTGTGAAGAACCATTTTAGGTCACGTGATTCCCCACACTGGATATATACAATTATCAAGATTTGAGAATTTTGTATTCGAAACCGGTTGCGTTAAGCCAATCAAAACGATGCATTTGAGGTCACATGATATAAAATGGACGGCAAATTGTCAAATTATGGGTGCGTGAATCGACTCGTCTGGACGCCATGTTTTGTCGGGTTACCTGTGTGTATTACCAGATAATGCAATAATCAAAGTAGGAATGACTACCAGTCTCAAGAAAGTTGCAATTTAAGACACAGAAAATGCAAAACTAGCTGTAACATGTCTGTTTTCTTTTTTGTCGAATAAATGAAAACTTATCTTCCCTACTAACGGGCGGATCTATTTATACGAGAGAAGATTATCTATATCCAATCAGCCGAGAGGCGTAACCAGTATCCACTGATGCAGGTGTAAGTCACGCCCTAATTATTTTTGCTGTAAGCTTAACGTTCACCATTGCGAACGCCCTACTGATTCATATCGGTAATCGTTCGCCTGAATATTTCGGTTTGCACTTAGAAATTGAATGTATTTCCTATGTGCCAAGTAGACAGGAAAAATTCAAGAGTCTACCATAATAATGCTATTTTACGTGCGTTGTCGGAGCAAGTCCTGGACAACCCCTATTCATTCGATGTATCTTTATCAGCCCAGAAGGTTCCGTACAATGAATAAAAATGTTTTACATATCGTTAACGGGTCACGCAAATCCTGATATTCTCTACATAGACTTGGCACGGCTTAAAGCGTTGACGCGAATTACTTAAATCCATTAACTCAAAGGAGAAGAGGTGATACACGGCTTAACGTCGATTTCGAGCATTTTTGGAAATGCTAATACTTGTAGTTATGAACATATGGTACAATTGAGGAAACAGAGCATAGATATGGAAATGCGGCTCTAAATCACATAAGCTGTTATTTCAACTTACATTAAATTTTGATGTAATTACAGTGGTCCAACGATGACTTGTGTGTAATTTGCATGTTCCATGACAAAAAAAATCAGATTACATGCTAACGCTTTGATACACGCTAATGTGATAAACAGTAAACATCAGACACAAAATGCCATTAACTTTTAAGACCTATGCCTACTCATGTATAGATCAGGTTTTACACGAAGTAAGATAAAACATTATTAGTACAAAATGTACTCTCACATAACACTAGATATTTATACCATTTTTTTCAATAAACTGTTTGTAATTACTCTTAACGGCATTGAAAATATTTACAGTTTTGTATGACGAAAATGATGCGCACTAACGAACTCGTGGTTGGTTATAATGGTACTTAAGAAAGAAACACATCTTTGTTTATACCAATTTAGTGTTTATTAACCACCATATAGGTAGATGGTAACATTACGTTTCTAATACTCTTTTAAAGATGTTAAGATGTAACGCCTTTGGAAAACATACAGGCAGTCTTTTTTGCAAACGGTTTATATTGAGTCACAAGTGTTATCTTGCTCGGTTTTTGTAATAGATTTCTAAGATCGAACAGATACATGTGGTAATTAGAAAGTGGTATAATTTGCTAAAATTATGATATTTTATGAATGATGTAATCCCTCAGTCCCATAAAATCGTGGCTTGTTGCGGACCCGTACGTGCAGACAGTCATAGATCGTGGGAAGCCTTGCGTATTTAGGTGACGATACGCACATGGCACTAAACAACACATCCGTACGGAGCCATAGCTTGAAGATATGCAAGTTTAAAGTTATAAAAACGTAACAGTCCGTGCGGGTACGCAAGAGTTCGTACGGGTCCTTGCGGAGCGTGATCGCACGGTGCCCGTACGGTGCCCTCACGGCTATTTTCATATTAATGGGACTGTAGCTTTAAGTCTAGCTTTTTTAGTCTAATAATGAAAAAATAACAAATATCTAACAGGATCAGACCTGACACACGCAACATTAATCTAATTACAAAACACATATTTTTATTATGATTATTAAGCAAAGTCGTCAGGTTGTGTACATTTTTGTCTTTGCTGAAGTGATTTTATAAAAAGATCCAACTCAATATAGGCTGGAAATTTAATGTTTAAAAATCTCTAGGACATTTCAGTTCAGAAAAGGGGAGGACATTTTTCTAATTTTGTGTGACCAATTTTCCCGATCAAACTTACATTTGTAAATGGACTGAATCAAATTTGAAATTATTTGTACGAGTCCGCATATAAGATTATAACATGTACTGTATTCACAGGTGTGAACGTGTACTCGTAGTAACCAGTAAACAATTTGATGACAACGCGTGGAGAAGCTATTATCCGTCTACTTTTTAAACCTATGATGCCGAAATAATGCCTGTAATTCTCTGAAAAAATATAGCTTATTTACTCAGCAATCTGATTTTTTAAGCACAGATAATACAGAATATTTTATATGGAAAATAACAGACAAGTGTACTTTTAAAAGAATCCACACCACACAATGGCTCGGCACGTTGACGAAAGTCGGATGGAAAACACAACTCAGTACTGTCAATTATCCTTATTTTTACGCTATTGTGTAATGATTTTTTGAAACATTGATTCTAATAGTCAGTCATACTAAAATTACATAAATTAAATTCACTTTAATTAATGAAAGAGAGCCTAGTCGTAGTATAAACAATGCAATTACCATACAGCGTCTAACAACTTTCGGTTTCTACGTTGCGTAAATATGTGTGAACTTTATGACGTCGTTTCGCGACGTCATAATCGATGTCATTAAGCCCGGTTTTCACAGAGCCTGGCTCATATATATATATATACAAAGCGCGAACCGGTGAGAAAACACTATTATGACGTCACGTCATAGCAACGTCAAAACAAAAATATTTAAAAAATGGCGGACTATTGTGTTTCTTTTCAAATTAAAAATCGTTATTTTGACACATAGTATGTTCAGGGCTTGGAAGTAAAGGTCGCCCAATTGTCCTTGACAATGATTATTTCGGTGTGCGCAGCCTGTTACTTCTTGTTGACAATGGGTTATAAGCTGTAAAAATATTGTCAACCTTTTATCAATAAGTTGGCATTTAAAGCTATGAATTTATGTGTTATTCTATTTTTTTTTCTAATATATATCTTTCAGAAACCATCCAAATCCTATATAATGAGTTTGTTGGGAAATGAGATTGATGACAGAAATGGTTCTAGATAGTATTGGATGAAACGATAAAAGGACAAGAATGTAGGATAAGACATTTAATACAAATAGAAACTTAAGAATTAATTCATCACAAGATAATTGAGATATAGCCTTGGACAAATCTGATATTGTGTACATTTTGTTCTGCTCATACCCTGGTCACACCTTAATAAATATATACTGTGACTCAGTACCAGTCATAATTTTGAACATTTTATGATTTTTCTACCATCTTTTAAGATTCTTGATGTTAATTGATTATACTTAAGTAAATCTAGTGAGATATATTGGTGTACATTCGTGAAAATATGTTTTCTGAGCTCACTCTGTGAAATTAAAATCAATGTTGCACCAAAGTTGAGGAATATCCTGTATTTCTTCTTACACTTAATAGTTACATGTAATTGTATTTTCTGCAGGAAAGGGTGGCGATTAATCCTGCTACTTAATAATTTCCTAAGTATTTTCAAATTCTGTTGGGGTGTCAAACTACACTGAATTAGTTATTTGTGAACATGATTACTTACTGATATTTTTAGCAGGATTTTTCAACGAAAAAATATTAAGGAGGGTTTGCGAAGGTCCAGTGTTAACGATTGCATTTAAGTTTTCAATTTAGCAAATATCTCTGCCATTTATTTCAGATCTTTATGAAATTTCATACAATGATAACATTTTGCATTAAAGTTTTTAAAACTTGCTTTAATGTGGTTTCCACATTACATTTCTTGCTTTGTGTTTGAACATGCATAATTATTTTGATGGAAGTAACTATAAATAAAATATAATAACTAACAAGTATTGTATATTGTCTTTTAGGTAAATTTACGTATGCTGGTTGTTTATCATGAATGGATTTTTGTCATTATTTCATCTTCTTTCTTTTTGATCATCATGTTTCTATACCTTTTGTTTCAAAAAGGAAAGATATGAGTATAATTGAAACAAAATGAATTTTTGACTAAAATTTACCATCGGCTTCTAGTGGGTCAAAAGTCGACAAATTGGTCATATGGTATTTTGCCATTATTACAACCTTAATCAATGATTATGACACTAAATCTTGAATAACAAGAGGAAAGAAGACATATCATGATCCTAAAATGCATTTTGGACAGAAAAAATACATCGGCCTCAAGTCAGTACATGGTTGGATATCGGATAAATGACATCGGTCCAATCAAATGCCGAGTTGTTTTTTCTGGATAGGCCTGATGTGAATGCTGAGTTTGGCACTACTTAGAAGTACAGATCGGTCCGACAGAGGCGCGATACAAAATGCTGGATTGGTAACTGGTCAATTAAAATCTAAATTTCATCACTTCTGTTAATATCTTTATTGACAAGAGAGATATTAGATGAAATATTTTGAAATCCTTATATAGGACTTCAATGATGAAATCCGAGGATTCCAACTGTAAATTACAGTTGGAATCCTCGGATTACTAATGACCTACTTTCCAATTGGATTGCTTCAGATTTTATCAGGCAACGATAACTGACTAAAGTCCCTAATTATTCGTTTCGTATTTCCATGTTGGGTCAAATGACTCATAACATGCTAGTGGTATATATTTATTCAAATTGATTCTCTGCACTTTTTTAATTTAACAATATTTGATAAATGCAGTTCAGCGCTAAACTTCAGCGCTTTGATTTGAAATTTCCGTTGAAATTTGTAAAGAGATTTTTATACATCTTCATTTGTTCTAATTTTTATGTAAAAACCTCTTTTTTGAGTGCCCATGTCTAAAACATATAATTTAAGGCCCGCAAGGACGAAGTTTTTGTCCACTGAAATAACTATATAGACATGAACAAAAACTCTTTGTAGATTTAACCTTAAAGCGGTCGTTTTTTGCAATTTCAGTTGAAATTGGTAAAGAGTTTTTTATACATCTTCATTAGGTTTCAAAGTTCATATTTTTATGAACAAACCATTTTTAGTGCCCGTGTTCCATACATTTAACTAAAAAAATGTCCACTAAAAACTTTATACACAAACAAGAACTCTTTAAGATTTAACCTTGAAAGGGGTTGCAATTTTTGTTGAATTTTGAATTGGATTTATGCACACAACCTTTTTGGTTTCTTATTATATATAGATATTCATCTATAAAGTTTTTCTTTTAGTACCTGGGTTCCATAATTATTTCATTTTATGCCATTCGAAAACTCTTTACCGATTTTACTAGAAATATTGCAGATTTGCAATTTTCCGTTCAAGTTTGCAAAGAGTTTTTGTATACACTTTATTCAAGCTCATTATTATAATATTTATCGTTTTTTTAGAACCTGAGTCCCATAATTATTCTTTTTTTTGCCAAACGAAAACTCTTTGCCAATTTTACTAAAATATTGCAGATTTGCAATTTTCCGTTCAAGTTTGTAAAGAGTTTTTTTCTGTAAACACTGCATTCGGAGTTTTATACTTAAAACTTTATTCAATACCTGTGTACCATTCATATCAATTTTTTTCGACCCAGAAAGACTTAAAACTCCAACGATTGAAAATATTTTGTTAGATATTAATTTTTTAAGCAGTCCTTTCAAACACAATGTCTGTACTCTGAGTACGATTTTGTATCGAGCTTTTGCATGCGTTTCAACTTTGCTCACGAAACAAAACAGAATTTGATTTACTTGTTGGGTCCTCTGAGTCCCTTGATATTAGTAGACCACATAAATAGGGGCCCGCCGCGGCTTTAACTGAATGACCACCCGAATACACGTTTTATCATTTTGCTATGTCTGTCTATATCATGTAGAGTTCATGTATGTTTGAAAAAAAGTAGACAGATTGTAGGCGGAGCTTAATGCCGGACTACTTGCATTTCGAAAACTCTTTACCAGTCGACACGGATAAACTGTTTACGAAAAAACGCATCCCTCATTTTTGGGATGCGAGTCAACTCGTCAAACGTACGAATCGTCAAACTTAATTTAACGCAAAACTGTTAGACCAACTCGTCAAACTGATAATATAGAGTGAAAAAATACATAGGAGGGGTGGGGGTAGTTATCTTATTTTATGTGTATAATAAATCATTAGTTAATTATTTTGAATAAAATGTTTAGATAAATTATATTTTGTGTATTTCTTTATACATAATGAATAAAATGTTGAAATAATTATATTCTTTGTGTATTAATATTACAAGTAATGTGGACATATAATAAAAAATAGCCGCATTCATATTTTCGCGTTATTTGAATAAATCAAGTACTTAAATTAATTCTATTCTTTTTGTATTAATATTATTATCATTAGTAATACGTGAATATTTTTATTAAGATAATAATATAAAAATTTATGAACAAAGGTTTGGTTTACACTGTTATATTATATTGCAAACGAATTAAGAAGATCAATAGAGTTTTCACAAATTGCAATTATCAATTTGATTATGCTGATTATCCATTGGTAGTAATAATTCAGATTGTGAAATCACACTGTTATATTTAATTATATATTAAATAGCACCACATATACTATCTTGTGGGATTCGAACCGTCACTCTGATATTAATCAACTAGCGGCCTCTGCTACACTTCCATCACATTCACTAACAAACGGATTTAAGCGAGAATTTGGCTTGGTAATAGGAATTAGAACAAACATTTAACTAATTTGTAACAAACTGTGCATTCTATGGTATTACATTGTGACCTATCAGCTTTAGTGATGAGTAGAGCTAGCGTATGTTATCATATCGTCGTATGGGATTCGAACTAATAAATCACTGATAACAAACTAAAACTCTTTCTAAATATACTGTTTAAACCTGAAAAATACTTGAGAATTAATTAATCTATGTATTTATTTTGCACTTAACTACTATCAAAGTCTTTATAACTGCATTTTCTTTATTTTAAACATGATAAAATAAAATAATTGATATAAAAATAAAAAATACTCTCACAATATAGTACAATAAATACACTTTATTTCTTTACAAAATAACATTTATTTTAATAAAAAAACAACGATTTAATATCAAAATATTATAATTTGTCTGAAAAAAGTGACATTTCCATAACAGTATCGTATTAAATCTATCAAATATAATTTATATAACTGTCCAAAGTTTTCACACATTTTTTTCACTCTATATTATCAGTTTGACGAGTTGGTCTAATGGTTGTGCGTTAAATTAAGTTTGACGATTCGTACGTTTGACGAGTTGACTGTAAACCTCATTTTTGTGCCAGACAAATATGAAAAGATTTAAAGAATCTCCGAGGCTCGCAGTTACTTGGTATAACTAGTATTGTTTAATATAGACTAGCCTGATGTAGTTTGGACTTTTATATTTTTTACTCTTAAATATATATACATAGCTAATTTTGGAGTTGAAACTGTATTAATTAAAGCAAACATGCGAGAGTTGCCGAAAAAAGTCGAACTTTTCCGAGTGCTTTACACATAGTCTTACTTGATTGATTTCTTTTTGTTGTATGTGTAAAGTTTTACTCCATTGAAATAGTGATTTCAACGCAAAACCCGTGTTTACATACCTGAGTAATCACGTGGTTTATATGATTGAATCCGATTGGCTGGTATTTTGTCGCTCAATAAACATAGCCCGAGGTGTTGAACACATGGAATATGCGTGGTCGATTTAATTTCTTATGTTGTGTTTGGATAGATTTTTTAGAATTTTGGTAAGTATTTTCAATGTTTTATCCAATATTTTCTCTATATATATATACATGTATAGAAGCTATATTAGCATTTACCATGCTGTGCTATCTCATTTTCCCATCAATGCTGCTAACTTCGAACCTCTTTCGTTGCGTACATGCTGAATGGTTACTGCAGTGTACACATCTTGAGAAAAACTTTTGAAGAAAGAGGTAGACTTGATCGTTACCATAGCAACCATGTGATTAATTTGGACCAGCTTATTGCCATCCAGCAGAGAGGAAGGGGGGGGGGTCCATACCCATTTGTTTGTTCAAAACTACAACACTATCAGATATTGTTGTAAAGATTGAAAGATGATTTAAATGAGGATTTAGAAGTGAAGACATAGCTTTTATGGTATGTTTACTGTATACTTAAATACTTTATTTACCGGTAGATATAACCAGGGGCCTATATAGTAAAGTGATCTACAACAAGAGGAGGGGATACCCCTCGCTTACACATCCCATCTTTTCCCAAACAATTGACTCTTTTGTTGGCACTATGCTTAAGGGAAAAGGTATTAAATGGACTTAATTGTTTTTAATTTATCACTGGATTTAGTCAGGAAATATTACTCAGAATTGCATCAATATAGTTTAATATGGGCAGACATCGACTATTTTTATTTAAGACATGATAATTTACAGTTTATTCAGCCTCGTTTTTTTTCTACCTAAATTTTCATTCTATTGTTCTCAGGTTATGACCGGAAAGTGTCAGTGTATTTCCTTTCTATTCTTTTTTTAGACCAAAATAGGGAAGACCCCTTATAACATTTTACAGTAAACTACAGAACTTTTTTCGTGTTTTTAAGCGCTTGGATTTGCATCTTCAACATAGGAATATTCAAAACATTTTAACCTGGGGAGGGCTACCCACTGTACGAGTGCCTCCTGAAGACCCATCTCGATCAAGCCATGCATATCTATGATATATTAGATGCATTAGTTTGGCTCCAAATCCTCTACCCAAAAATTGAATTGAACATTTTTTTTGGCACTTTTTGAATATTTTCTTTTTCGGCTGCTGCAAGAATTTAAAGCTAAACAAGAGTCTGTTAACATTCTGTATTGTCCGTTTTTTCTCAACTCTCAAAGCTTGAATAATTTCATGGTGACTGAATGCATTGTTTTTGTACTGGTGGCCTAATTGTTATTAGATATATATTGACTAAAACATATCATTCGGCATTAGCAGATTTACTTGATTATAGTACACATTTTGGGAAACTCATAAATGTATCATGACGATAATTTTAACAAAAGCATTCACCGTGAAATTATTCATGTTTTGACAGTTGAGAAAAAAAACTATATATTATGTGAATATGTGTGTACATGTATGTGCATTAGTAAACAATATAGAACTTGCCCTCAATTAACCATTGTATTGGATATTGAATAAATATCTATTACTCTAATTTCAATATATGTTTATTCAGTTTAAATAATTAACTTGGTACATGTTCTTGGTATACAAAGTTAGCCAAGCATAGCATACAATTGTAAATAAATATGCATTGAAAGCAATTTCAACCTTGTTAGTTAATGCTTGAATGTGTATGTGTATACATAGTTTGCTAGCAAAATGATAAATGAAAAAAAAATCTTAGTAATATTGCGACTGTAATCAGACATCATAAATGTAGAACTATAGTCATGTGATAATTCAAAATGAATATATTAAAAACCTTTTATTTCATCTTCAATGGAACTACTGATCGTTTATTTAAAATACTTGAGATAATGGTCACTGTACCTTTATAGTTTGACTTTTCATAGAAATTAAGAGTCTATGCTATCACTTTTGCATCAGCATTTACGTTGGAGTTGCATGTTAGGTTAAAGTTTCCTAAAAGTCTTTTACTTTCAACACTATTTAAGGTTATTTTATTGAAAGTTTGTATACTTATTCAGTGGGACTATGTCAACCTTATTGTGAAGAGAGACCAGGGCTTTTTCAGGGGGTTTTGGGAAAAAGGCCCCTGCCCAAATTGGGAATTTTTAACGCGGTAAATAGTCAGATTTGGGAAAAAATATTGACAAATCAAACCAATTTGGATATTTCATAATTTAATTTTTCTGCAATAAATCTTTATACAGTATGCATAATCAATTGCTTTGGTGTCTCTGAAGGTGTTGCAGTGCCATTCAAGAGTTTGTTCTGACAATTCAGTAAAGTATTCATTGCAAATTCTCATGTATCCATTATTTTTATGATTCTTATTTTGATTGTACTTGATTACTTTCTTATTTCTTAAATTCCATGCTCTCTTTACAAGTAAAATAATATGAAAAAATGATAAGTTATTTTTATTTTCAAACATAATGAAATATGTCTGAGACCTTGAATTATCAAAACATTTTTGTGCATCCCTGGTAAGTTGGTAACCAATGAAAGTTACAGTATTGAACTACACTTCACAATGGGTTCTGCCAAGGTGTATAGGTGTTAAATCAAATAATTTTGTAACTGTTTGTTTTAAAACACAAGCAGATATGTCAGACGAAAATTAAAACTAAACCAGTTAAGATATTGTTGACAAAGAAGAAAATCACTATTATTTAGGGTTTATTTTGAGAGCACACGTACGAAAACAGAATCATTTTTTTTGTTTGTGTCGCTCCCTGAGGCAACTATTGTTTAATCAAGATGAAAAATAAAAACAAATATTTATTTTATAACAAACGCGGATCAAAAATGTTTCAAACGAATTTGCGATCTTGCGGTGGTCGCGAAAATATATGACAATACATCGTAATGGTTCGTGTGATTTCGTTTCAAACAATAGAACATAAGTTTGTGCGTTATAAACTTAATAAATGCTATTAAAAGGTAAATTGACGACAAAATTGTTAGTTTTAACTGTTATTTTACGTTGAATAACCCGCAGTGCGACCAATAAATTTCCAAACTCCTCACAGTGCTTACGTCACGCTTTGCTACTTGTTATTGATATGATAAAGGGAGGTAACCGCTGCGGGGAGTTTGATAAATTTTACTTATGATTTTCACGGACAGCGAAATTTCACGGGTCACCGATCAAAAGTAAACAAACGATCCGCGAAAGTTGAAGTTTCGTGATTTCATTTGTTAAGTCCAAAGGCATCTTATTCAAAGGGGAATTATTCAACGAGATTGGGAATTTTTTTCTTGAAATTGGGAAAAATGGTAGTTATTTGGCATTGGGAACGGGGCCGAATATCGGCCCCGTGAGATAGGCTGAAAAAGCCCTGGAGACTTAACTCTGAATGAATTATTTTTGGAGTTATTGCCATTTTATACTTAAAAAATGCAAGATATTTGATGCAAGTTTAAGCCTGACTTTTCAAAGAAATTTAGAGCTTATGCTATCTTTTTTGCATCAGCTTGGTGTGTGCTTCAGCATCGGTGTTGCATGTGATGTTGAAGTTTTTTAAAAGTCTTATATAACTTCCAACACTAAGCAAGATATTTTATTGTTTGTTGGTATTTTCGTTCAATGGGTCTACATTGTATATCAATTTTGCTGTGAAGGGACAACACTCTGGAAGAATTATTTTTTGAGTTATTGCCTTTTTACACTAAAAACAAAAAACAAAATATGAAGTTATTTTTTTTTAAAGTCTTATAACTTAAGGCAAGCACTATTTAAGATATTTTATAGAAAGTTATATTAATTATTTAGTGTTAAAAATTGTACCTATTGAAATTGGTTAGTTCTAATATACCGGTAGATATTTAAATAAAAGAAGGCTTATTCATTGTTACTACACTTCAAAACTATTAAGGGAGATGACTATTGATGTTCCATTTTGTGAGTTATGCCCCTTTCATACTTTAACATTTAAGGTTTAAGTATTTCAAAGTTGAATATTTTTGGTACTAATCAAGATGTTTGATTGAAAGTTAAGATAATAATTCATCAGTACTATATTTAAATTACTATGAGAGGGATAAATTACTGGATCGATTACATTTAGGATTATGCCTGGTTATTGTCCATATGTTTATGTCCATGTTTGAATGATATCGGTAGTTTATGTGGAACCTGGATCCCTATAAACCACAAATTATTATTAAACCGCTTCACTGATTTTGATTAGATTTTGCTCACAATCTCATTTCAATTTTCCTTCTGGGATTATGATTTTTGAATTTTTATCTGATAAATAAAAAAACTTGTCCACAGGATGTAATGAAAAATATTTGCAATTATTTATCAAAAATCTAATGGAAGGGATGATTGGTTGTTCTGATTTTAAAAAAAGGGTCATACTATGTTTTTGTACAAAATTGCATGTGCTTACTGTAAAGGTGTTGCCTAAATAAACATTAATTTTGACAGTTGGGTTAATTGTAAAGCTGATGCCAATTTTAGTGATAGAACATGTGTAAAGTTTTAAGGTAAGGTTTAAAGTCAATTGGATAATCAAACAATTCATTGTCAGGGCCTCATATTAAGCTTTTATTTTGTATCTACTACTACAAGGCTGCTCTGATTATGGCACTTAGGATTATTTTAACGTCTATTATGGGAAATGTTTAGAGTTAAGCTTGTTCACACTTAAGCATTTATGATTAAACATTGTTCTAATTGAAATATTTTTACTAGATATAAATAAACATGTATTTGAATTGAAATTGGCAAGCTTAATCATCAGCTCTGCATCCATCTAACTATAAAGGGGCATTACTCTGGATGAATTTGATTTGGAGTTATGCTCCTTTATACTTTTATAATGAAGGTTAAAGTTTGTTCAAACTGAATGCATTTATTTTAATAATCAAGATATTTGATTGTAAGTTGACAGGCTTGTTTTACAGTACCAAATCTTCACTACTACAAAGGGATATAACTCTAGATGAATTATTCTTAGAGTTTTTCCTTTTACTGTAAAACTCAGTAAGGTTAAAGTACTTCAAAGTGATTTTTTTGTTCAATTCTCATCAAGGAATTTAAGTGAAAGTTGTTATGCTTATTGATCAGTACTACGTCTACACCACTGTATAGGGACATAGCTCTTGACAAATTATTTTGGAAGTTATACTCCTTTATAATGAAATATTTAATTTTAAAATTAGTTCCGATTGAAATATCTTTAGTACCCGTACTAACAGAGATATTAAATAATTTTTATTGAAAGTTCATTAGATGGTATACTTATTCATTGATACTGCTTCTACAAAACTATGAATGAACAGTACTTCAGATGTTTGTTTTGGAGTTATGCCCCTTTCATATTTTACAATTATGACGTTGTAATTATTGTTCCACTGATTTACTTCCTTAGGAAAGCTAAATCCTGTCTTGAAAGCACTTTTGTTGAAGATAACTTGTCATTAGTAAAACACTTGAAAAGTCAAGAGTGGTGTCCTTTGACTGCTCTTGCTTTTATTGTTTGACTTGAGAGTAGCATCATGATGAACTTTTTAGAAATTCATTAACACTGCACAATCAGCACTTTGATTTATTATTTCAGATATACAATATAACTGTGTGGAAGATTGTTTCAGATGATAATGAACAGTAAATGAAAGGTCATCAGAAAGAAGATAAGTGCAGTTATTTTATTACTTTTACAAATAATTATATCATAATTCTTAAAACTTGATTGTGAAGCAGAAACGAGGAAGTGTTGATATTTACATCATAATTTCGTGATTCAGTTATGTAAGGCTGATGGTTCAGCTTACCTTTGATGCTGGAATTCACCAGCAAACATAGCATAACTGTTTAGATAATTTCTTTCTTTATCCCTGTATGACACATTACAACTCTGTAAGCATTTTATAAAGCAAACAAAGCATAACTAATAACTCTGTAAGCATTTTATAAAGCAAACAAAGCATAACTAATAACTCTGTAAGCATTTTATAAAGCAAACAAAGCATAACTAATAACTCTGTAAGCATTTTATAAAGCAAACAAAGCATAACTAATAACTCTGTAAGCACTTTATAAAGCAAACAAAGCATAACTAATAACTCTGTAAGCATTTTATAAAGCAAACAAAGCATAACTAATAACTCTGTAAGCATTTTATAAAGCAAACAAAGCATAACTAATAACTCTGTAAGCATTTTATAAAGTAAACAAAGCATAACTAATAACTCTGTAAGCATTTTATAAAGCAAACAAAGCATAACTAAAAACTCTGTAAGCATTTTATAAAGCAAACAAAGCATAACTAATAACTCTGTAAGCATTTTATAAAGCAAACCAAAGCATAACTAATAACTCTGTAAGCATTTTAAAAAGCAAACATAGCATAACTGTTTTGATCTTTTCTTTCTTTGTCGCTGTATGACACTTAATAACTCTGTAAGCATTTTATGAAGCAAACATAGTATAACTGTTTTGATCATTTCTTTCTTTGTCGCTGTATGACACATAATAACTCTGTAAGCATTTTATAAAGCAAACATAGCATAACTGTTATGATCTTTTCTTTCTTTGTCGCTGTATGAAAACATAATAACTCTGTAAGCATTTTATAAAGCAAACATAGCATAACTGTTTGATCATTTCTTTCTTGTCCCAGTATGACACATAATAACTCTATAAACATTAAAAAAAAACAAATATAGCATAACTGTTTTGTTATTTTCTTTCTTTGTCGCTGTATGACACTTAATAACTCTGTAAGCATTTTATGAAGCAAACATAGTATAACTGTTTTGATCATTTCTTTCTTGTCCCTGTATGACACATAATAACTCTTTAAGCATTTTAAAAAGCAAACATAGCATAACTGTTTGATAATTTCTTTCTTTGTCCCTGTATGACACATAATAACTCTGTAAGCTTTTTAAAAAGCAAACATAGCATAACTGTTATGATCTTTTCTTTCTATGTCGCTGTATGACACATAATAACTCTGTAAGCATTTTATAAGGCAAGCATAGCATAACTGTTATGATTTTTTCTTTCTTTGTTGCTGTATGACACATAATAACTCTGTAAGCATTTTATAAAGCAAACATAGCATTACTGTTTTGACCATTTCTTTCTTGTCCCTGTATGACACAAAATAACTCTATAAGCTTTTTAAAAAGCAAACATAGCATAACTGTTATGATCTTTTCTTTCTTTGTCACTGTATGACACATAATAACTCTGTAAGCATTTTATAAAGCAAACATAGCATAACTGTTTTGACATTTCTTTCTTGTCCCAGTATGACACATAATAACTCTGTAAGCATTTTATAAAGCAAACATAGCATAACTGTTTGATAATTTCTTTCTTGTCCCTGTATGACACATAATAACTCTGTAAGCTTTTTAAAAAGCAAACATAGCATAACTGTTTGATCATTTCCTTCTTGTCCTAGTATGACACAATAACTCTGTAAGCATTTTATAAAGCAAACATAGCATTACTGTTTTGACCATTTCTTTCTTGTCCCTGTATGACACAAAATAACTCTATAAGCTTTTTAAAAAGCAAACATAGCATAACTGTTATGATCTTTTCTTTCTTTGTCACTGTATGACACATAATAACTCTATAAACATTCAATAAAACAAACATAGCATAACTGTTTTGATATTTTCTTTCTTTGTCGCTGTATGACACTTAATAACTCTGTAAGCATTTTATGAAGCAAACATAGCATAACTGTTTTGATATTTTCTTTCTTTGTCGCTGTATGACACTTAATAACTCTGTAAGCATTTTATGAAGCAAACATAGTATAACTGTTTTGATCATTTCTTTCTTTGTCGCTGTATGACACATAATAACTCTGTAAGCATTTTATAAAGCAAACATAGCATAACTGTTAGATAATTTCTTTCTTGTCCCTGTATGACACATAATAACTCTGTAAGCTTTTTAAAAAGCAAACATAGCATAACTGTTATGATCTTTTCTTTCTTTGTCGCTGTATGACTCATAATAACTCTGTTAGCATTTTAAAAAGCAAACATAGCATAACTGTTTGATCATTTCTTTCTATGTCGCTGTATGACACATAATAACTCGGTAAGTATTTTATAAAACAAACATAGCATAACTGTTACGATCTTTTCTTTCTTTGTCGCTGTATGACACATAATAACTCTGTTAGCATTTTTAAAAACAAACATAGCATAACTGTTTGATCATTTCTTTCTTTGTCCCTGTATGACACATAATAACTCTGTAAGCATTTTTTAAGGCAAGCAAAGCATAACTGTTATGATCTTTTCTTTCTTTGTTGCTGTATGACACATAATAACTCTGTAAGCATTTTATAAAACAAACATAGCATAACTGTATTGATTATTATTTCACATTCTTGTTGCAATATATTTTTCAACATCTAATTTTTTATATGAAACTATTTTTAATTATTGTTTATAATCTATTTCAAAGTCGATTTTGACCCATCGAAAATGTTAAAATAGAGATAATAATTATGGTGCGGTCACCTTATTCTTCAGTATTGATAAGGAGTTTGTGATGTGCCTGAACATTTTTTTGAATTTTTACTTATACATGTAAATATTTCCATTTTATTTTTGTAATATTTTTGTTTACTCTTTGCTAGTAGGTTACTTTTTGTGGTTTACGTAGGTTATTTTTGACATTTTAAGGTTTATCTAGCCCTAGACACTGGTCAAATGATATATGGGAGTGTGATTTTTGCATCTTATTTTCTATTTTTACTTTGATTTTGTCATTTTTGTTTTTCTTTTTTAACAATAATTTTGCTTGTAGGTTATTTTTACAATCTTAGAATTTCGTGTGTAGTTTTTTTTACAATTGATGTAGGTTTTTTTCAATTTAAGGTTTTACATGCGATAGACACTAAGACACTTGTCAAATGGAGATGGTCGATATGACTTGGTCATGGAGTCTTACCTCTTCAATTGATGTATACGGAGTTCATGATGTGTTGGCATGTTTTTTATTATTTTTTACTTTGATTTTGTCATTTTTTTTACTGTAATATTGCTATTAGGTTATTTTTTACAATCTTAGAATTTTGCTTGTAGGTTATTTTTTTGCAGTTGATGTTATTTTTTTCAATTTAAGGTTTTACATGCGATAGACACTAAGACACTGGTCAAATGGAGATGGTCGATATGACTTGGTCATGGAGTCTTACCTCTCCAATTGATGTATACGGAGTTCATGATGTGTTAGCATGTTTTTTATTATTTTTTACTTTGATTTTGTCATTTTTGTTTTCTTTTTTAACAATAATTTTGCCTGTAGGTTTTAATATGCCCGAAAAAATTTCGGACATATTATGTTATACCCCCTGGCGTCCGTCTGTCCGTCCGTCTGTTAGCAATTTGGTTTTTGGAGCATAACTTCATAAGATGATTGTCCATATTGGGAAGAAGACCCTTATTGATTTTGAGGTCACAAGGTCAAAGGTCAAGGTCACTATTTTCTTAAAACTGAAAACAGTTTTCGGAGCATAACTTAAGTTCCATTTGGCCCACAATATTCAAACTTCATACGATGATTGTCCATATCAGGTAAAAGACCCCTATTGATTTTGGGGTCACAAGGTCAAAGGTCAAGGTCACTATTACCTTAAAATTGAAAACAGTTTCTGGAGCATAACTTAAGTTCCATTTGGCCCACAATATTCAAATTTCATACGATGATTGTCCATATCAGGTGAAAGACCCCTATTGATTTTGGGGTCACAAGGTCAAAGGTCAAGGTCACTATTACCTTTAAACTGAAAACAGTTTCTGGAGCATAACTTCGGTTCCATTTGGTCCACAATATTCAAACTTCATACAATTTTTGTCCATATCGGGTAGAAGACCCCTATTGATTATTGGGTCACAAGGTCAAAGGTCACTATTACCTTAAAACTGAAAACAGTTTCTGGAGCATAACTAGTTATACTCATAACTTAAAAACTTAAATAACTTAAAAAAAATAACACTTTCGGGCATATAATGCTCCGCCTAGCGGTGCTCTTGTTTTACAATCTTAGAATATCGCGTGTATTTTTTTTACTAAAGAAGTAGGTTTTTTTCAATTTAAGGTTTTACATGTGATAGACACTAAGACACTGGTCAAATGGAGATGGTCGATATGACTTGGTCATGGAGTCTTACCTCTCCAATTGATGTATACGGAGTTCATGATGTGTTAGCATGTTTTTTATTATTTTTTACTTTGATTTTGTCATTTTTGTTTTCTTTTTTACTGTAATTTTGTTAGTAGGTTATTTTTTCAATCTAAGAAATTTTCTCCTAGTTATTTCTTTCAAATAATGTAGGTTATTTTTTGTAAAGTAAAGTTATTTATTGAATTTTTGATAAGTTGGTAAACAATAGTTTTCTTAATAAAGTTCATTGTGTAATCATTGTTTCAATCACTGGTGAATTCTACTCATCTTTATTTTTAGTAAAAGCAAGTTATATTTAGGCTTATTTAGCTTTATTTTCCTAGTATAATTCTTATTAAGCTACATCCAAGTGTCGTTACTATTTTTTATGATAAATGTTAATATTATGACTTAAAGTACACAATTGCTTAACAATTGCTTTTATTGGAAGGCTTTATGAGTGAACGACATTGCACGGACAGGTTGACACATTGCGCCAGGAAAGCACCTGTCGTTGTTCTGGACACTCAATTTTTACAGGTGGTCAGTAGGTCTTATGCTTCCTTGTTGCTCATTGTGGTGACGAGGAGGTATATTTTTTGCCCGTCAGCAATGACTAAGACAGTACTGGTTACTGTACAGTTATTTTATTTACTGTACAGTAGGTTGACTTGTCTTGTCAATCACTTGCAAAGTCATTTTGTTTTTGTTTTGTAAACTCATAATACATAGTTAAATATTTTTTCATTAAGATTTGTCAATAGTTTTAATCAATATGTAGTTCATTAAGACTTGGTAATCGGCACATTCACTACTTCTTATTTCTTGTATTTTTAAGTTGGTTGATAATATTTCCTGGAACATTGTTTCAATGCATTCTATATTTTTGTATTAAGATAGATGCAATTTATGTATCATTAGATTTCTATTTTTTCGGTTTATTTTGATTAAATTTTATTTTGAGAGGGATATCAATCTGAAATTCAGTTTCATGGTCAATTACCTTTAGGGTTTAAAATTTGCCCAGTTTTTCAATACTTGTTCCTTCTAAATGCAAGGTCAGCTTTTTTAATTTTAACTTCAGTAACACCTATAAAGAGCCATTATGGCTCTCTTGTCAAATGTTCTACCACAGCATAAAGTCTGCACATTCAACAAAGCCAGAAGCAGCGACTGTGGCATAGTGGTTAGTATGTCTGACTTCGAATCCGAAATTGTGGGTTCCAGCCCGGTCACAGTAGGTAACCTAAATAATGGTTGAATACCACGTAAAAAACAACAACAAAAACCAAACAAAAAGCAACAAAGCCAGCAACAAATCAGTTCATTTGTCCACTAAGTGCTTACTTTTGTTGAAATTCTCTTTTTTTCTAAATAATTGTTCTGAAAATTGAAAATTGGCCCAAACTCCTGGTTTAAGCAATCTGGTTTATATACATTATCTACATTATACATTACCCTTTACATGAACTTGTTTCTTTGTCTAATGAATTTATGTCAGAACTAATGCATTGTGATTTATACAAACCTAGCCTTAATCTTAGTAATACAAAATCTTTATATGGAAGTACGAGTCACTATCACACTAACACATATATGACAGATGTGTACAAATTACATATTCTGAATATATACAACAGTTTTTCCTTTGACCATACCAAATAGCGTCTTTGCTTACACGCACTACATGTACCAAGTCATGCCCTACCTAATTCTACACCATGAAAATCTGTTTTTGACAAGCATACTATCCTAGTTATCATTTACAAGCCTCTATTTGACTCACACAGCAAATATGTATACACTTTGAAAAACACTCTTTATAATAATTGCAGGCACTACAAAATCATTGACTTGTACAAGAACATGCCAGTATAACAAACAAAACCTACATGCAGGGGCAGATCCAGGATTTTTTCTAGAGGGGATCCGAACTTTTTCTAGGATGGTTCCACACTTTAGAACCACAACCACATTATTCACATTTTGCAGAATAACGCAACATATTAGTAATAAATCAAAGCACAGAAGGCGGTGATTTTGTTTGGGTCTCGGAATATCAGAAAGGTGATCACAATAACAAAATATCCATTCTAATTTCCTGTTTCTTGCTCATTGTTCTCGTTTAACAGCTGTAGTTGCGTCTGTTGTTTACATTTGTACACACGAGTTGATGACGTCATACACAATTTCATAGCAAAGTAAACAACTTTTTTATGTAAGGTTCGAGATAAGGTGAGGTTCAAGAACAGGCGTTAATATGGTACAAACCTCCTTTCTTTCTTCTCTTGGGGTTTTTCTGTTGACTCTTCAATGTGGTTTGATCATGTGACAAATTGAATGTGGTATATAAACAAACCCATAGACGAACACCTTTTAATTGAAGAGTTCAAAATTGACATGCGTTTAATCAAAAAAATTTCATAATATCAGTAATTTGCGGAAATGTTACGGAATTGCACAATATTAGAAATCTTCTTATTTGACAATTCATCTGGTTCCCTGTCCTATTATGGTTCACAGGGGACAAGTCCATTTTAAAATCTTCACACAGTGATCTCCCCTGAATTTTTCGACGTTAATGTCCATGTAAAGGGAAACAACCACTACAAAAAAGTACTATTTTGGGCATTTGCAATTAACAGCATTGGGTCTGAAATTTCGCTACCATTATTTGTTTTGTCTGAGGACTCAAACAAATAAAAACTACATTACCATTAAATGTATGTTCAGCACCAAGAAAAATTGCTACATGCTACTTAAAAATGACTTACAGTCAAGAAATACACAAATTGACAGGTACATGTAGGAAATTCTTAGGTGGGTCCGGACCCCATGATCCCCCCCCCCGACAGTCGGCAGTAGAAATCAAAAGGATTTATGTCATGTGACTTTTGCCCATTGCTACCAAAATCTACCCATCTCAATATCACGGCGTTGATGCGCCGGGAAATTACAGACCCGCTCAAGCGATAGAGCATCGTAGGTAGATAGATTAATTACGGCATACCCGGTCGTATATATACAATTGTGCTAGAAATTAAAATACTGTATATACAATAAATGTTTCATAAAGTAAAATTCTTGTCCATGATATGCACTCCAAGGCCCTAGTGTTCAATTGTAGATAAATTGTTGTTGTCTAATGTATGTTATATTTTATCATAAATCATGTCTCGAACTTATGGCACAAAAATATGTGTGTTTCTGGTTCTACATGTATCTCCCAAAAATTGTAGTCAGTAGGTATGCATTCAATTTATTTTTACCTTAACAAGAAACAGTTCTTTCCAGTTTCTCTCCTCTGTTTTTATTTATTTCAGGTTAAAGTTATTACTTGAGATATATGGGAGAAACAGGACAATTTGGAAAACAATCGACAGTCTATAGGACAAAATCTCAGTAACAGTAAGATTGATTGTATTGCTGTAGTTTTTATCTTACTGCTGGCATTACAGGAGTAAGTTTTTACTTACTGCTGTTGCTGCTAACTTCACATCCATACCATAACAATTCTTTTTAATTAAGACCCTCTGTATGGAAAATGTTGACATGCTTCATAATCATTAGGGATGAGATGATATGGTGATATATTGATACAATAACGATACATTGGTTCCTGATACATATCGTGACCCAGCACTATATATTGCAATACAACCCTGACATGCATAATTAGGGAAAGTCACTGTTTTTTCTGTATTCACAGGGTTGCGGTATTTGTTCAAATATGATCTTTGTGGCTGTTTGTAAAACAGGTTCGGTACAACTCAACCTGTGGAAGTCTCAACTCGAAGTTTGGACAACTCAATCCTCAGTTAGAGACAAGTCCACCCTCAGACAACTTGTGATCGTAAATGAAAGAATGTAAATATTTTTAAATTTACAATAACTACAGTATCGTATCGTGAATAACTGTCTCCTTTCGTATCAATATGTATAGTATTGTATAATGACTGTATCGTCTCATTCCAAATAAACATGCTATATGTACCCTCCTGACAATTATATTGATCAGTACAGTAAAACTTGGTTATAACATACTCGGTTATAACATACACTCGGTTACAACATACCATTTTCCTGGCCTATTCTTCATATTTTGTATGTAACATACTTAGTATGCTATATGGATATACATACCTTGGTTATAACATACCTTTTTTCTTTGGCCCAGCGAGTATGTTATAACCGAGTTTTACTGTACCATGTAGATAAGTTAAATGTAGACTACGTTCACTGCCCTCCAAAAGTTTTTCACTGTAAAATGAATAGAATTATTACAATATCCAATTTCAATTTTAAAGCATTGTTATATTATTATTTACTTTATTCATTATTTGTTAAATGGAAATGGAAATTTTATTGGTACATTTTATCTTTTGAGTTGCAGCATAAGTTATCTATCAGCCTCCAAAACTAAAGTCAATGTATCTCAATGAACCAAAATCTTGTTTTAGATTTTTTTTGTAATTTTATAGCCGTAAGAAAATGTCTGTTTCAAAAGCAAAATAAAATAAAATATTTAACTATAAATGCTTTTACAATATTGAGTAAATGTAATTGTAAATGTGTAAAGGAACTTTTGGAGGGCAGTGTACATGCCAAGTCAGCTATACGAGCCAAAGTTGTCTCTTGGTGCAATCTGAATAAATTCTCCCCTCACAAACTCTATTTCTTTATATATACTATAAGAAGGAAAATTTGAGTCTGTCACTTGTGATTATACCTATGACTACAGTGGATAGGATAACTGTTTACTGAGATTGCCTCTTGGTGTGACTTTAAGTAAAATACAGGTTTTTACAATAAAAATGATCTCTTACTTCAGAAAACCTGCTAGCAAATACATGTATTAGATTTTAGCAAGTTAAACATATATCTGGTTGTCCAACTTACTTTGAAAAATAATGTTTAGTTCTGCCAAAAGATTGAATTTGAAAGAAATTGATGATACATTTTATTCAAAGATTTTTTTTTTCAGATTTGAAACATTTAAACAAAGATTAGTTCATTGATCTACTATAAATACATGTATATCCAAAATAAATGATAGATAGTAACTATTGTTGGTATCTGTACTGGTTTACATACAAGACAGTCTAAGTCTTATGTAAGTATTATATTGTTTTGATTACTTGTTCATTATTGATTATAAGCCGCCTGGCTTGCTCAGTTGGTAGCACGCAAGTCTACTGATCGAGGGGTTGTGGGTTCGATTCCCGGGCAGGGCAAACTTTCATGGAGCTTGGTCATGAAATTATTTCTACAGCCATTCTCCCTCCTACCAATGAATTTTAATCATGTAGGGCAGTTTCAGTCACTGTTGAAAGTATGCGCTTAGTAGTTGGTTAACAGCTAAATCCAGAGATTTAGTCTTTCTAGGAGGAGTAAGTAGGTTGACTGACTGCCATTATATGACCTATACAATGTGTTGCAATGGCATTTAACCCAACGAACAAACAAGCAAACAGTATTGATTATAGATTCTAGTATATTATAACGTCTACTTTTAGTATGCATACAATGGAATCTAAAATATATTTTCATTTATTAAGTAAAGTATAGTAGCCAATTTACCTTACCAGATTTTCCAGGCACTACTTTGTCTGTACTTTCTTACTATTTCACTTTTGAAAAAAACAAATTTTCATGAATGAATGATTTTTACCTTAATTCTGAAAAAAGCATCATTGAAAAACTAAAATATGTGCATGATTTATTGTAAAATTGTGAAAGCGACATATACATAGTCATGTACATGCTGAAAAATATCTTCAGAAAAAAGTATTTTTAACTATTCATTATATTGCTTTTATTTATATAGTGAAATTTTTTGTTAACTTGATTATTTCTTATGAATTAGGTAAATGGTGACATGGAAGAGTTGGTGAAGACTGCATGCATACTAATCATTTTATTTCAGATGTTAATGTAGGCAAAGTGAGATTGGTTATAAATGTGTATATAAATTGTGACCTAGTGTTTGACATCTAGATATTATACATTATCAGCTATAATCAAGAATTTCTACTGTGATCCTGTACTATACAAGAAAATTGTAAGCATTTTTACGCATTAATTATTTATTTATTTCTTCGAAGTTATCTTAAATTGATTTGAGAAAATTTTCATTTGTTTACAGAGGATGGCATTCTATTTCTGGTGCTTTCCAGGAAATGCTGTCTTGTTGAATTGTCCTTTTTATATAGGTCTTTGACACAAATACAAGTACAAGTAATACTAAGAACTAACATGCCTAATTTGTAGTTATTTAAAAAGGGAGATAACTTATTGAAGGCTGTAATATATTGTTACGAGTCTTTTTGACAAAGGATTTTAGGCAATTTGCTTTGACGCTGGACTCCTACATTGGAAAGCCAGTATTCGTTTAAAATCACCTTATAACTTTTGTGTTGTTTTCAGATCATTCATTTGTAGGATCCTGATGTTGCCAACCCTTAATGAGTTCAATATTTGAACCAACATGTTATTCACCTAATATTGTGTTTGTGCAAATAGTCCAATGTTTGAAATAATACCTGGTAAGTGTATTAAAAGATATTACTTCCTTAAACTTGTCTACATGCTGTTGTTCCTTTTGCTTATTTTTTGGTTAGGTTAAACTTTGTAGCAACTCATTAAATATTTTACATTACGGCAGACAATCAACCTACTCACTGTTTCTGGAAAGGCTAAATCTCTGGATTGAGATATTAACCTGTTACTAGGTGTATACTTCCATCAGTGACTGACAACTGTCATTAGTGGTAGGAGAGAGAGTGGCTGTAGAAATTATTTCATGAACATGCTCCATAAAGTTTGTGCAGTCCAGAAATAAAACTACATATTGCGCTTTGATCAGTAGAAAAGTGCTACCTACTGAACTACCCAGGAAGCTCTTAAATTCTTATGATAAAACCATTGCTTTGAAGTCCTAAGTATTAAACAGGCTTACCAAAATGAATAAATTAACCAAAACAAACAATTTATAGTACTTCAATTAGGGACTTTTGTCAGTTATCTTTCCCTGATAAAATCTGAAGCGATCCCATTGATAAGTAGGTCCTTACAGTTGGAACCCTCAGATTTTATCATTGAATTCCTTTGTAAGGATAACAAAATATTTCACTATTACCTTTCTTGTTAATAAAGACATTAACAGAATTGTTTAAATTTAGATAGTTCTTTACCATAAGAATACTTAGCTTGAATTTTAAAAAAGTTAAATGTTTACTAAAAAGTTATTTAAGATTAATTTTGGCAAATTGACATTAAAAAGTAAGAGTAAAATCCGAGTTATCAACTAATAGGACCTACCTAGTTAAAGAGTATACAAGGGGAAATAACTGACTAAAGTCCCTTATTTACATCATTGTCGGTTACCTTTGTTGTCCAGTCAAAACCTCGTAACTTCCATTCAAAAAAGGTAAAGTTACGAGGTTTTGACTAGACAACAACGTTATCCCACGATACATTACTCCACTATACTGTGTTATGTACCGTGGGCCATTTGTTTAGGAAAATCTCATAATCATGATTAATTAATGAGGCAGTTTCATTGGCTCTGCAAGAAAACCACTGTGGAAAACCAGCCAATGTAATTACACAATTTTTTTTTAAAACAAACATGTGTGTTGGTTTCTATTTTAAGTAGGAAAAACCTAGTATGACTTCATTGTTATTGAAGAGTAGTTAATTGTAACATGTGGTTTCATTGGAAGAAGAAAGAAGATTGGTCTCCCCTGCCTCATGCATATTTGTGGAAATAAGAAATTTGCCAGTCAAAAAGCCCATGGTACGTATGAATTGTAACGAAAGAAAGTACTGTGGTTGCCTTTAGATGAATTTACTTGTGATAATATCAAACCTAGTATTTACAAGGTTTGTTTTGTTTTTGTTGGGTTGAATGCCGTAGCAACACATATATATAGGTAATACATAACGATAGTCAGTCAACTTACTCACTGTTCCTGGAAAGGCTAATCTCTAGGACTGTCACTTGCAGCAACTGCATGTTGCAATATACCGGTATATTGCAACATGCAGCTGTGGCAATTGGCAATATGTACCGTTGTACAAATTTAATGTATCGGTATTTAGCGATAATTTTATTTTCATTATTTCCTTTGCCAAATGTAATTAGTGAAAATGTCAGTATTAAATGGTTCATTCAGTTTAAGCTTAAGTTCAAAGAATTTAACCAATCTGGGTGCGTTTGGAATGTTCCAATAACTCGAAAAAAATGTCCAGTTATCTCCAGTCTGCTACAGGCACTTACCCTACAAAATCCTGTAACATACTACAATACAGATCAGTTGAATAAGTTCTTAAAGACAGAAGTATTATGTAGCCATGTCTTTTATTTGCAAAGCAGTATATCTAGGTACATACCGCGATAGGGTGCTAGCGCATTGCAATTGACTGTTAACAAACTTCTAACACATACTTTTGTCAGTGACTGACAAATGCCTTACATGATTAAGAATCATTGGTAGGAGGGAGAATGGCCGTAGAAAAAAATTAATAAACAAGCTTCCGAAAGTATGCCCTGCCTGGGAATCGAACCTTGATTAGTGCACTTGTGTGCTACCAACTGAGCTAGCCGGCCAGCTGTATTTACAAGACATAGACATAATTTACCAAAAAGTACCAAAAATATTATTCTAACCAATGCAGACTGAAGAATTCTATTCAACTTTTTATTATGAATTTATCTTTTCAGAATGTTAGCAATATGATGTCATATCAAGCAGTGTACAATCTTTTGAAGGAATACAATATTGTGGATGACTTGAAGGAAGGAATTGGAAGACCAGTTTGCTTGCACCAGCTCAGTTACAGAGAAGAAAACATAGTAAGATCTTTACATTTACTTCTAGTTTTTGCCAAGTAAATGCTGTCTTTTGTAGTGATATCTGTTGACCCTTTTTCAAAATGGTTACTTTACTATATTGAAAGAATAGTTATGAAATCTTAGGTGATATCATTTCCCCTACAAATCTGAATTAATTGAAATATCCATTTGCCATATTTTACCAATTCAATATACTGGTATGGTTAATTTGCAGGTAAATTGATTCTAAAGTTGCTGTCTACTCATGCAAATTTATAAAAGAATAAAAGAAATAGCACATACCACTGAGGGCCTCTTGGTCTAATAGTGACAGACCAGTCAGCACTTAAATAGTAGACTTATGTTGAAGGCAGAGGTCTACTATGCATGTATGTTAGTTGGTTAATAGGGAAGTCACTATTAGACCAGCAGGCGCTCAGTGGTGTGTACTATTTCTTGTATTACATGTATAGTGCACATTTTTACTCTAGTCTTGATTTTTGCAAAAAAGCAAAAGAATGAACATATAGTTAAACATTTAATAAATCAAAACTAATAGATAAACAATGTTCGCATGGTGTCGAAATTGTTTTGCTCTGTGAAAGTTACAATGTGGATTACATGCCACTAAACAAGCCTTTAATGATATCAACTGGATATAACCTCAACGGGCCACTATCGTATCAGTGAGCCACTATCACATTATAACGGCCGGCTGTGAAAATATATAGAATTTATTTCCTCTCAGAAGTAACAAAATACTCTGATATGTAATACTTGGTAGGAAATGTTTGTTGTGTATTTTATTGTATTGTATTATATTTATAATGATTCTGCAAACTCCTCACAGTGCTTACGTCACCCTTTGCTACTTAACCACTGCCAACACGTAAATCATGTGACACTAGTAATACCATCTATTCATAGAATGCCCAAACTCCTCACAGTGCTTACGTCACGGTTTTTTATTTTTTACAAATAATTAATTAAAACTATTTTTTATCTTTACGTACTTTGAACATCAAAATTTGCTACAAGAAGACTCAATTTGCCGAAAATATTGAATTGTAACATAAAAGATGAAAAAAATATTAGGCTCTCTTAGGGACGAATTTACTTGTGGTGGCAGTGGTTTTTTATTTAATAAAGGGAAATAACCGCTGCGGGGAGTTTGATGATTCTGTTATACCGGCTGTCAACCAGTTCCTTCAATCTTATATGGTTCCATACTTGGATTTCATTTTCAGTATTTTGAAACGTATCCAATATTCTTATGATTATCCTATATTTTGCCATTAGCAGACATTTATTTTCAAGAAATTCAATTTTGAACATATTGAGTAAGTTTGTCTTTTAAAATCACATAATTCTACTACATGTATTCAATTTTTAGCTCGACTTTACGAAGTAATGTAGAGCTCTCCTACTCACCCCGGCGTCGGCGTCCGCGTCCGCGTCCGCGTCCACACTTCTGATTAAAGTTTTTGTGCAGTAAAATACTTTCTTCTATATCTTTGTTATTTCTTAAGATATTAACTTCAAACTTTAAATATATGTTCCTTACTATCAACCACATCTCATGTGACAAGGTACATAACTCCAAACACATTTTTTCAAGAATTATCTCCCCTTGAACTGATTGAAGTTTTTGTGCACAGATTAAAGTTTTTGTGCAGTAAAATACTTTCTTCTGTATCTTTGTTATTTCTTAAGATATTAACTTCAAACTTTAAATATATGTTCCTTTCTATCAACCACATCTCATGTGACATGGTCCATAACTCCGAATGCATTTTTTCAGAATTATCTCCCCTTGAACTTAGAGTTTTCTTTAAAAAAATTTGTTTTTACTGCAACTGTTTTATTTCTTTAGGTATTGATTTTAAACTTTAAATATATGTTCCTTATTATCAACCACATCTCATGTGATAAGGTTCATAACTCCGTATACATTATTTTCAAAGTTATCCCCCTTGAACTTATAGTTTTCTTTAATAAATATTTGTTTTTACTGCAACTGTTTTATTTCTTTAGGTATTGACTTTAAATATATGTTCCTTATTATCAACCACATCTCATGTGACAAGGTTCATAACTCCAAATATATTTTTTTCAGAATTATCTCCCCTTGAAATTAGAGTTTTCTTTAAAAAAATGTTTGTTTTTACTGCAACTGTTTTATTTCTTCAGGTATTGACTTCAAACTTTAGATATATGTTCCTTATTATCAACCACATCTCATGTGACAAGATTCATAACTCCTTATACATTTTTTCAGAGTTATCCCCCTTGAACTTATAGTTTTCTATTTATTTCTTTTTTTTCTTTTAATTTGTTAAGTTTATATTTTCAAATTTTAAAATATGTATGTTCCTTATCATTAACCACATCTCCTGTGACAAACACTTACTAAGTCGAGCATGCTGTCTCCTCTGACAGCTCTTGTTCTTATCAGTCCTCCATTTTAAAAAAAAATCAGCTTTGTACATGTCCAGTAAATTTGAACATATTTTTAAGTTACAACATGCCTGTCAGTCGGTAGCATACAAGTCTGGATCAAGGGGTCATAGGTTTAATTCCCGGATGGGGCATACTTTTGTGGGGCTCGGTCATGAAATCATTTTCTTCTAAAACATGTTGGGCAGTAGTCAGTCATTGACGGAAGTATGCGCCTAGTAGTTGGTTAACAGCTAAAATCCAGAGATTTAGTCTTTCCTGGAGCAGCGAGTAGGTTGTCTGACTGCCGTGATATGACATATACAGTGTGTTGTTATGGGGTTAAACCCAAGTAAATCAAATAAGTTACAAGATACTATATTTTGCTCTGCTGTATTTTTTTCAAGGAATTCAACTTAATCACTTATCTATTATTTCAAGAATTCAGTCATGAACATGTTGAATAAATTTGAAAGCTTTGATCAAAACCTCTGTTTTAAGTATTGGTTCTATTTCAATATTATTTCATTTGGAAATGCAATGAATAAGGTATTAAAATAATACTTGACAAGTTGTTCCTTTCCTATTGTCATTTGAAATAATACACCCTTGTTAAAATTATACCAATAAAGTTCTTTAATTTATTTTGCGGTTCATAAGTAGTGTAATCATGAAATAAATTATGGGCCTTTATGTATCGAAATATCACTTTAAAATTCTTTATTTTTACTCATTTTTAACATGGATTGCATAAGCAATTCAGGTCTTAGTAAGCGACATATTTTGAAACACATCACAAAATGACGCGGACATAGACATTCTAAAGACATGCGCTGTCAGATTCAGTACAATGGCATGTTAGGTTAAGCCAACGTGTGAATAAATAGTCCCCTTGTTAACAATATTAACACGCAATACAAGAAAATATCATTGTTAATTCCGTTTTAACATTTTTGATTAGGAACCATCATTCATCAGCTAAAATATAGATAACAAGTTATTTAACCTCTGACCCATTTCTGTTCTTTTAGTACATTCATCTGGATCCCTGATGTGCTTATAATAGACACGCCTGCAATTTTCCACTGTCTAAAAATAGATCATATACCTGTGGTGTAGGAAATCATGATCGGTTGATTGGCATTTCTCTGCAGGCGGTATCAGCTTCATTATCCTTCGTTATACAGTTTGTTTGTGAATTTTAGACCCTGCAAGTCCTCTTTCTAATGACACCACCAAATTTTGCTCTATTAACTCCATGTCCTATCGTCGTTTTGATTCTCTATGTATGTATGGTAGTATTAAATTATTGTAATGGCGACAAACACATGTGTTGTGCTAAAAATGTTCTGTTCTATTCTGTTCTCTAAAAGTTCCCATATTTTGAAAATATAATAACTTTAACTGTATAAATTGTTGTATTTCTGGTTGACAGCCTGTTCTATGTACATACACTGAACAAAAGTTCTAACCAATCACTTTTCAAGTTTTGATTATTTTATTACGGGCCAATGGATCCTTATTAAATTTTGCAGAGGTGATTTTTGTGTCATTTTCTACCAATTTGTTGGATTAAAATAATTTGATACGGTCCGATGCACTCGATCGGCACACAGGGTGTGATTTACACATTTTGACACGAAATGTTCGTGCAAAGAGTGGTGAGTATTAAATTTCACTTTGCATGAATCCTTGTTAACTTTATAAGTGAAAAAACATAAAACATTGCACGAATGTCGATGCAGGATCGTGGCGTAGCCAATGGAATGTTGAATGCTGGAGCCTCTATCAAACAGGTGAGTGGCTGTTCATGGAAACATCTTTAAAAAATATCGATAAAGTATTATTAAAATAGAAAAATGCTATAATTTTATTACTCTCAATGTGTTCATCCCTATTTCAAGTTGCATGACACTTTAATCAGGTCTTTTCGATGATCGCGACTTTGGACGATGTAGAAAGGGACCGGAATCGTTTCTAACTGACGCCGAAGACCAAGAACAAAGGCTACAACTCGTCGACAGGTTCGACAATGTTTTATGTTTTTTCACTTATAAAGTTAACAAGGATTCATGCAAAGTGAAATTTAATACTCACCACTCTCTACACGAACATTTCGTGTCAAAATGTGTAAATCACACCCTGTGTGCCGATTGAGTGCATCGGACCGTATCAAATTATTTTTTTCCCACAAATCGGTAGAAAATGACACAAAAATCACCTCAGCAAAATTTTATAAGGATCCATTGGCCCGTTATGAAATAGTCAAAATTTGAAAAGTGATCGGTTAGAACTTTTGTTCAGTGTAGTTTTTAGATGATACATTACTTATAATTTACCTTATTTATTTTTCAGTATGAAACAGGTGTCAACCTGAGTATCACAAGAGCTTCAAAACATCTATGTATCCATGTAAGTAAATTATCATTGATATTTATTTTTTCTAAGCAAGGTTGAAATGGACCTTTCCATGACTTTACCTATTAGCATATTAAACAAATGTTTACAGTTATATTCTGTCCCACAAACAAGGTGTTAACAAAAGAGTACATGGCTGTGTTGGTGGGAAAATGTTTTGATATTTAAATTAAAAGGTCAAACTCGGAATGGCCACAATTGCATGGTATGCAGACTAGCTTCATAAACCATTTACTAAGTTTATTATATAAATCTTATAGGGTAGATTTATTTTAAGTTTTGTTTGTTTGTTAAGTCAATGTCAATCAAATATCAATATGAAAGTTAGGTCTGCTTATGAGCTTCAATAACAATAAATACCTTTGTGATATATGTTTATGGAATCTGTGCGAGTGGAGTCATGACAACTTATCCTGGGACAGCTCAGCCCATTGGTTGGGACAACTCAACCTATGGACAACTCGACCAGTATCATATATGATTTATTATTCTAGTTAAAAATACTTAATCCATTAAAATTCATTTTAAACATAAGTTTTTTGCATATGGAAAATATTTTTTTAATAAAATAGCATTATTGCTAAATATTTAGAGGCGTTTTTAAGAAATGAGAATAGCATTTAACATGAAGATTGCATGAAAATGATGAATTGTAGATTCAAATGTATCATTTATATCATTTTAAGTTTGAATTACTCTTAAGCCTGTCTCACACGGAACATAAGGCTTATATGTAGGGCTGTCATGATATACCAGTATATTGCAATATGCAGTGGCGGCAATGCATATCGTGGTACAAATTTAATGTGCCTTAATTAGCGATATTTTTTATTTTCATTGAACAATTCTTCCCTTTGCCAAATGATAGCGAAATGCTATGTTCACTAAACTCTAAAATGCCCAATTGTTTTAGTCCAGTCTGTTACAGGCACTTTCCCTACAAAATCCTATAACATACTTCAACATAGAGAAAGTCATATTCCTAATATAGAAGAACCATGATCTATTTTTAGAAACTGAGATTGATAATATTTATTATATTTTTTACTTATAGTTCTCAACAAGTAATATATGACAAACACCAATGGTTATTGATTAAATATTCTAGCAGTTGTATGTTTTTGAATAAAAAACAATTCAACTTGAACATAATATATTATATGTATCAACATTTCTAAACCTTGAACTATAACATAAAAGTCATATTCGCAAAGTAGTTTTCATATTAGTGAGGTGATTATGAGTAAAAAAATCATATTAATCTTGGATAATTTGTTTACAAAAATATCTTTTAAAAGTTGGAAAACTTAATATCTTGTTGAAATGAGCAGTATATTTAGCTTTATTTGAAAAAAAAGTGGTATTGGCTCACAGAATCTCACATGGATTCACATTCACTGTTAAGTCACACCCCACAATTGGTTGTGAGTCTTGTTTCTAAGTTTTAGGCAGCTTTTTGTATGAATGTTTTGTACATAAACCTGTGGTCCAATGAAGTTACATATCTTTTGAAATATATTAATTACCCTGGTATGATATGTTTTCACTGAACCCTAATCACAATATGAAATAATCAAAGGGAAACTACTCTTACTAACCCGACTCTTGTAATGACTTGTAATATTGGGCACGTTCTACAAGGCGATCGCTAGCTAGTGTTATGTAGTGATTTCCTATAGAACAGTTTGCTATGATCGAGCAACTTGAATCGCTAGCTAGCGATACGTGGTAAGTTTTTGTCTTGCTACCCATATCATTCGGAACACTTCTGCTTATTTCAAAATGGCTGCCCCTTGTGGGAACGTGTTTCTTTTTCAAGAATACTGATATATATTTTATTTAATGCATATATTTCTTCAAAGTTGTAAAATAGAATAATCATGGTGACAATTGATTAAAATATTTTTCGTTTGTTACAATTCTGAACTTTTGTTTGAGAAAGTCGCCATCTTGGATTTGCTAGCTTGAAGCAAACCATTCAATAGACCACTTATGCTACAAAAAATTGCTGTCAAAAAGCGCTAACTAGCGATCGCCTTGTGGAACGTGCACATTGTTCTTTTTCCATAAAAAAAGTCAGCATTACTATCCCTTAGAACCTTTTTAGTTGGTTTTGATTAATAATTTGAAAAGTTATATGTATAACTTTTTTTAGGTACTACAGTGAAATAAACAAACAAGTTTTCATCATATTGTTTGTACAGGGATATATGTTGATGAATTGTCATCGATAGTATGGTTGCCATAGAGTAATACTTTGTTGATGTACTACTGACATATGTGTTAGACAACTTTGTCTATGGAATCTCCTTCAGGTATAAACCATTATTTAGTATATTATTATTCCTTGTATGTAAACAATTTAGGGTGAGCCATTGTGACTGTCCAAGACACAGGTCAATCACTATAGCTAGTTGGTACTCAAATTTATGTACACGTATTATAAGTAAATAGAACATATGAGGGATTATCCAAAAAATCATGGACTTTTTTATTGTGTAAAATATGTTGAGTTATCAATTTGAAAAGTTTGCTTTTTTGCAATATTATTACATTTTACTGGTACACATGTCAGCGACATCGGAACTCTCCAAAGTATTAATGACGCCAACATCATGATAACATTCAACTTGTACTTTAACAGAAAGCAGTCAATGCCCATGACTGTTTCTAAAAGTAATGTCCTTCGGCCTACACTCATCATTCTTGGCCATGAATTCATTGCTGGTGCACAGCCGAAAAACATGCTGTATCTAACCGACACAAAATACGCTGTGTTGCATTCAGTAGATTGATAATGGACTGGAACCCACATGTGTCCCGTGACCTGTAATTAGTATGTAATGAATAAAACTAATGTGCTCCAAAACAATGATTGATGTTTACAAACAGTGCAGAGCTATAGAACTTTATCGTCTGCAATGCATTTTGCAAAATAATGCAATCGAAAAGTTACATGAATAAACTCTGCTTTAGGAGTGTAGTTATAGACAAATTTTGATTAAGTATATTAGAGATCTACCCAGTTTCATTTGATCGGAAATTACCAATTTATTGTACATTAAACATGTGTGTTATTATACCCCCGCTTCGAAGAAGAGAGGGGGTATACTGTTTTACCCTTGTCCGTGCGTGCGTCCGTGCGTGCGTCCGTTACAAAATTTCCGTCGCAGTTTTCTCAGCAACTATAACATGCAGCAGCCTAATACTTTGCATATTGCTTCATCCCATAGTCCCATGTGGTGTAAAGCGATTTCATGCTCCTTGCTCATCTACTTCCTGTTTGTCGCATATTTTTAGATTTTGGCGGGGGTATCACTAGTGAGCATTAGCTCACAGATTTATTTGTTATTTATTTGTTTAAGTCTTGTTTTATTTTCTTTAAACAGTGTAGAAAAATTAAAGTTGTCTTTGATGTTCTTTAAACTGAATGTCAATGTTACCTATGGAAACCCCTATCTGTATCAAGGCACCCTTTGACATCATCATTCTTGCAAGCGTTGATAAGGGTATGTCGTCCGCATCTTTCATCATCCTGTATGCTTTCCCACAGGCAACTGGCACGGTCTTGAATCAAAAGCACTAAAAAATACATTTACGGTATATTAATAAAAAAATGGCAGTTTTTCAACCAAGTTAAATCAGAGGCCAGTTTCTTCATCATTAATAATTTCATTTCACAGGTTTATACAGGTTTCAAATGACACCAACATCGTTCGCATTCGTCGAATAATAAGGTCTAAGTCTGATTTCAAACACACGATTAAGCAGATTTAGTTTACTCGATGCAAAAATCGCAAGAACTACATACAAGTACATGTAATGTTATGCCACATGCTCAATGATGACTGTACTGTAGATGTAATAATGAAGAAAAATATTCTCTTTTTAAAGACTAGATAAACTTCATTAATACTCATATGGTTTGACTGCATAAAAAACCATTTGATGATCGATTGCATGCGTGAATATCCTCGTTTTACTTAGTTTATACAATTTAACGGTACAAAATTTGCCCTCAATAGTGTATTTTGTTCTTGCGACTTTTGTGCAGACTAAACTAGATCTGTTTGTGATGTTTAAAATCGTCCCATGACTTTATTACTTGGTGTTTGCAAAAGATATTGGTGTCATTTGAATAAGCAAAGCCTTAGCTACATGTGCATTATTAATAAGTGAAAGAATTATTTTTTAAATAATGGAAAAACTGGCCTCAAAGTGAAAGTGGTTAAAAGCACCCATTTTTTTGTAATATACCTTAGCTCCGTTTGCCTGCTAATCTTTTCAAATGTTTTTTGCTGGTGTTGTTCCCAAATTAGAACAAAATTTTATAATTGCATGATTTTCAAATTTGTTTAGTCCATCATTTTCCCGTTGTTAATAATAACGGCATCTGGCATTTCTAGCGATATCAACAAAAAAATAACGGAAATGATGCAACACTTAGCAGTTTCTTTACGTGAATTATTAGTTTATTAGCAACAAATACAAGATGACTTTAAACTGCAATTTTCTACCGTGTTTCTGAGGCTGTGTATGCGCCTATTTAAAGCAATATAAAATCAACATTTATTGATGCAGTTACCTGTTCCTTTAAAAATGTATTGATATTGTTCTACAAGGCATGCTTATAAAATTTCATTACAATAGACGTTGACATTCAAAGATATTTAAAAGCTCATAAATTTTTGGATAACCCCTTGTACGTGGGTGAAAGTTTTCAGTATTGATACTGATTTCAGTATTTTTGAGAATAAATTACTCTATGTATTTGAAATTAATTCTGTCTATTTCAGGCCCCGGTTTCACAAAAAAACTTAAGTCCATTTGTGAACTCAAACTCAAATTGTCTAATATAGAGTTTGAGTGAAAGAATAAGTTTTTTCGTGAAACTGCCCCAGGGGCCAGTAAAAGGCAGTATTTTGAAAGTAGGTTTTCAGTATTTCAAAAACTTTCAACCTTCACTCATGTCTGTATGTGTCATGTCACTTCTAACGGCATAAAATGATGGTGCATACAGTGACCACCAAAAGTTTGAAGATAAAGAAAATTTACTGAAATTCTTAAAATGACAGTGCTTGTATGGACCAGTGTGTTGGACCACTATTTTTATATATTCAGTATGATTGGTGATAAAATGAAAAGAAATGTTTTGAATGCATCACATTAATAAGATTTGGCAGTTGACATTCTGAAAGCTCCAAAATCATGTTCATTGTCACTGTTTTTTTGACATACTTTAAAGCTGCTATGTTTCAACTATATAGAACTAACTAACAAAAAAAGGGAAAAAAGCATTTCAAAGCAACTGATATTAAATTTTTGATAAAGGCTTTTTTGTAGGCCTAAACAAAGAAAATGTCTCTGAAGTGGTGGCAATGAGGTCATAGTACAGTGCCAACCAAAAGTCTGGTGACATTTTTACTGTGTAAGCCTGCTAATTACATGCAGCTTGTATTGAAAATTTGATATCCAATTATTTTGATGTGGTTTTTAGTTTTGGAGACTTTAGGATGTCAAATGCTGAATCTTATAAAAATTATAAATTTATGAAATTAGTTTTCATTTCATCACCAACCATACAAAATATAAATTAAAGAATTACGTATCTACAAACAAATTGAAAGCAATTTTTTTAGTAACTTTTCTTTGTCTTCAAACTGTTAGAGGGTCCAGTATTTGTTATATCATGACTAGCTTGGGCTGTCATAATCACTCACCTTACAGTTTGGTTTGAATCACATTGTAGGAGCTTTGCTTGGTATATTTCTGTAGATAATTCATAAGTGAAGAGCAATTAGCGCATTATTTAAAGAACATTTTTATAAGAAACTTCACTGATTGTTTTTTTTAAGTTATACACCAAGATACTTAAGCAATTTATGCAACTAATTCACTGTGGTAAATTATCATGCATTATAAATATCTCAATGTGTTCATTCCATACTTTTGTGGGTGTTTTGTAAATAGTCATGTAATCTTCACAATGTAATCAAACTATTGTTTTTCATCCAAATCTTGCAGCAACCAAAATGTAAGGACAATTTAAACAGTGTATAAAATAACTTACATTTCTATGTCCAAAAATCCCTGGTCGGTAGCGCGGTTGCTAGGGCACCTGGATTTTGAATCTAATGTCCAGAAGGGGGTATCGGTTCGAATCCTATCTGGGGAGGTTATACCCTCACATAAATATGACAATAATCTCAATTTTCCTCCATTAATAAGGTATATGGAGAAGTTTCCGGGATTGTGGAAGGGTAGGTGAGTACTGGTTATAGACAAGGATCCAGGAAAGCTAGGTTAGGTGCGCTGGATGCCGTTATATGACCAAAACAATTTGTTGCTAGGGTGTGAAACCAAACGAAATAAAATAAATAAATTCTATGTCCAAAACGCCCATGTAAGCTTGTATTTTTTAATTTTTTACTTAAAATTTTATTTCAATTCATTATCTTGCAAATTTTTATTGTTTGATTCAATTTTTGTGCAATGGATATTTAGCTAAGATTCATGTGAGCAAGTGAGATTTATGGAAGAAAAGAAAGATAGTACATGTAGTTAACTTATGTGCTATATGATTTCATTGAATAATTTAATCTAAAAAGCAAAATCGTTGAAAAACATGTGATTATAAACCTTATTGATGTAGATCACTTGACTTATTTCCTAATAGAGTTACAGTAGTGTTTTGTTCAGCCCTCTGTATTGCCTACATTCTAGGTCATGCTTGTTTTTGTACTTTAAACAATGGACTTGTCCACTAAATAGGTGAATAAACTGATGCATTAAAGCATTTTACTGATTAAAACATACCAATTTGATATTTAACATTTACTTTAAATAGTGTATATTCACATGGTAAAATTTATGTAATGGTATGTATAAAATAAGTATAAAGTAACTAAACTATAAAATTGTTAAAATAATTCATCCCTGAATATTGGTGTGTTATGAAAAGAGCTTTATATACACAATGTTTATGTGGATGACCTGTAATTTAAAATGCAGGCATTTCAAATTTTGCACATTGTCTTTTTGACTGTATGGCATACCAATTTGATATTTATAACATTTACTTTAAATACAGGCTGTCAACCAGTTCCTATATTCCTATATTATTCCTATATTTTGGGTGTCATTCCTATATTTTCAAAAGTGTCCTATATTTCCTATATTTAAACTATATTTTGTCCATCATTCCTATATTTTTAGAATTCATTCTAATTTGAACATGTCGGGTATGTTTAATTGTTTTTTTTCCTTATATAATTGAGTATTTTTTATCTGTTTCCTCTTATACTGTCTATAAGTTGAATAATGCAAGTCAATGCCTATGATGAGTTGTTCTGGTAGGTGGCTGTCAAGTGTCAGTATTCAAGTTGCCCTAACACTTGCTACATAAATGAGTTCCAACGCTACATGACATTATTTCTTTCTACGAAGTTCCGTACATTATCACCGTTTTTTTGTCGTTTTATTTTATCTAATTAGTTTTTAAATGCAAGGGAGAATAATGTGATGTCCATTAGATCAATTAGATCGAACAATAGTACCGATTATTTCCCTTTCCTTGTTTACGTCAGCAAAAAAATTAACATGGCGCGCCACGGAAAACAGTTGACCCCTGAGGCGAAAAACATAAAAATTAGATTATCAAAACAGATTTTCTAGCCGAAACATTCAAGACATAACTGGATACAATAGAAGGACTGTCAAATATTTTGAAGCTGTTTGTTGACCAAGGTAATGTTGAAATTCTTCCTCGTAGTGGACGGTGAATAAAAACTACGAGACGTTCGGATGCCCTGTTATCTGGATGGTAAAAGTTAATCCTCGGCAGACTTTAACCGAGTTAACATCTGAATTTTATTGATGTATTGAGGACCGAGGGTCTTATCTCCAAGTATTAGATGTTTCATGCAAGTTTGTTTTGATTTTGAGTTTAAATGTCAAGGTTAAATGTCAACAATGCTGTCAAAATAAAACATGACGTCACTTATAGTGGGAACTCATTTATGTCCCTTGACTTCATATTACTCTTCAATAACCCCTCTTGAAAAATTAAGAAGAAATGTTCCTTGTTCAACTTTCAAAGTGTTCTGTTCAACCTAATTGTATTAGGTAGTCCATGTCACTTATTACCCATTCACTGCAACCTATAAAATACATTGCTAAATTATACTTCACTTTGGTGGAGTTAAACAATTGCAAGGGTATAGCATAATATCCTACTATACTTGTAGGCATGCATCCTTCCACTCATTGTATTTCGTCAGAAATAAAGTTACATAGTTATTGAAAGGAAATAAATCAACGAACCTGTTTTTCATTACTGACAGGGCTAGAAAATGTATAGTAGATCTGAAACATTGCCAAGTATTCCCCTTAGATGATTTTGAGTGACAAATTTTAGCCTCATGTTTAATTAAACTAGCTCTATTCAGGTGTATTTTTTCATTCTCAATGTATATACATGTAGTACATTGTAGTTAATACTATAGTTAAACAGTTAAATATATCTCCTGTAACCATTAAGTCAAGAACCTCCATATTTGGCATGCATATATAGATCACTCAAATCACACATTTGATGCCAAATGTAACCTCTATTCAGGAGTATTAATTTTCATATAGAATTACTTATAGAAGTCTGAAAAAACATTTTCTGAGTTTCTGATTATATTTACAACTTTCATTTAAGGCATGCATCATCTACAATGTTCAAAAAGTGAGAGCAAAATTGACAGGATTCACAATCTTAACAAAGAAAAATTGTTAAAATAATCCTGTCTGAAACCATGTGACCCAGAGCAAGTAGATATTTTTGGTACATGTAGCATCATCTAGGGGTATTCTGGACCACACTGATTATTTAAACATCTTCCCTTTGGGGTCACTAATAAAAAAGTTGAGAAAATTTGAAGTCCTCTTTTAGTTAGTTTGATGAGTAACTATCATGAATCTTTCATTCAGTTTGTTATGAATGTATGATGCATTATCAGTTGATACACTCTGATCATCAGCTCTGTGGATCAGAATAGGCTACATCAGCTGCTGTAATAAACAGCATGTTTCTGCTTGTATCAGATCAAATGATGGAAGAGTTTCAATATAGATTTAAAGCCCATATTACAGATACCAAAATACATTTGTATATTCATTTTCCATACCCGATATTTATAAAACCTGTCTTTAAACAATGAAGTCATTAACATTGTAATTATTCAAAACATGTACTTATTCAGTCTATGAGCAAAGATAGTTTACGTAAAAGGACCTTAATGTATAGGAATACCGCTCAAAAGTTCCTAAATATCTACTTGGTTTTCTCTAAAAGTTCCTATATTTTGAAAATAAAATTCCTATATAAATTCCTATATTTTTATCAGTAGTTGGTTGACAGCCTGTAAATAGTGTATATTCACATGGTAAAATTTATGTAATGATATGTTTATAAAATAAGTATAAAGTAAATAAATAATAAAATTGTTAAAATAATTCACCCCTGACTATGGCTAAGACTGGGTTTATAATAAAGTTATCTTCAGATTGGTAATAAACTTCTGTTTTTCCTCATATTTTTGCAGCAACCAAAAAATTGGAAAGATTCAAATAGTGCATAAAATAACTATTACATTTCTTTGTCAGAAAATGCTCACATAGATCCATGAGTTGTAAATGTTTACTTTGAATGCTCTGCACAAATGAATTTTGCTGTAACCTAGTATTAAGCTTGGTTCAAATTTTGTGCACAGAACATGCAGCTAATGATAAACAATTTCAAGGTCAAACAGCATTTTTCAAAAAAAAAGAAAAGTAGTTGTTATTTTATGTACTATTTGATGTTACTTAATTTATTTTCTTTAAAGACTAATTGGCGAAAAAACAAATTGTAGATGATGTGACTATATACACTGTATTGTTCATATGAAAATGGTAGCATGTAGTTTTGATTTTAAAGTCACAGTTGCAGTCTTTAAATTTAGCCAGTGGACAGTGGATTGAGTTCAATGAAATCACTGTTGTCCAATGACTTTAAGAATATGAGCAGGCCCACAGTCCATCAACTTTTTTCAACCTCTATTTTTTCAAAGTCAATAAAAAACAACATAATAAGTAGTTGTATCAAATTTTATCAAAATTTTAACATATCACTAGGGCTGTCACGATATACTGATATACAATACGCAATACGCAGCTGTGGCAATACGTACCGTGGTACGATTTTAACGTACTGTTTTTTGGCAATATTTTTTATATCATTGGAAAGTTCTTCCCTTAGCGAAATAAAAGTAGTGAAACGTCAGTTTTTCCATTGTTCATTAAATTTAATCTTAAGTTACAATATTTAACTGATTGGGGCGTGTCAAAGTCCTAAATTACCCTAAATACTTTAAAAGGCTAGATTATGTCAGTAGCTGCATGTAAAACTTGCATTGTTTCTGTTAAATACAGCAGAGGCACAACGAATCTAAAAGCCCGCCATAAATCGTGGTACGTATCGTGATACGGTGCCAGCATATTGCAGTATTTCAAGCTACGCTTATGGCATATCATGACAGCCCTACATATCACTAAGAATTTTTCTGGTCCAGTAAATTGTTACTTTCATTCTGTCAAGTTAAACTTCAATTTTGCTGGACTGTATGTCTAGTACTGATGCAAGCTTTTTGGAAGACTGGAGATGATATGCCCTGACTGAGGTGTTTATCACTTCTAAGGATCAAATGAGTGATAAATGTGAATATCATTGTATTTTAGTTACTACAGTCAAAGGCATAGCAAGTTTTCTACAAATTTATGATACCAACATGTATGTTGCTCTGATGTATGGTATAGTATGGTTACAATGGAACATAACTTTGTTGATGTACTACTGGTTTCTGTTGTGGACAATTTAAATGTTGAAATCTCTACAAAGTACATTTAGGTATGAGCCATTGTTTTTGTTTTAATCCGGCAGGCTTTTTATAAATTCATATCCTAACTTGAAACTTAAGATTAGATTTAGATGAGTTTTACCAGGGTCTTTCAAATAGAATGGTCTGGAAACGCACTGCGTAAACACCACCCACCCCAATATAAGTTGTCCCGAAATCGATGATTTACCTGAGGGTAATTATCCTCATATTTAGTGTCATAATTGCTCAATAACATAGACCGTTTTTCAAAAAATGAAAATGTTCAGGATAGAATTTTACTTTGTCACCGTCACAGGTGAAATCACAGAATTTTATCAATGTTCCATAAATATTACTCTTTTCCGACTATAATAATATGAAATAGTACTCATCCCATGTTTTAATTTATTTTTTGTTCACTAAATGTCATTTAGAGAAAATATTGTGATTTTCAACAGAGATTTTTTAGCCAACATGGTGGCCCATTATCTGAATGATTAAGCGGCCGGTTTCTGGACAATTCTATTTGAAAGACCCTGGTTTTACAGAAATACTTGTAAATAATGACAAAACAACATGACTGCTGCACATGTTACTATGTTTGATGAAAGAATAAAAATGATATAGCCATTGTTAATGATTCAATTTATGTTCGAGAAATTTCAAGTTTTTTTTTAAGTCAAAACTTTGAGAATTTTTTCTTACAATATTGTTACATCTATTTTGTCAAACTGTGTAACTAAAGGGTATATGTCTATAACTCAAGTGTAAATAGAGGATATTTGTTTATTTCCGTGTCAGATTGATTTTATTTCACGAGTGAGCTAAAGATGCACTATTTTCACTTGTGGCTTAGCCACAAGTAAAAATATAATATCATCAGCTCAGTAGTGAAATAAATAGATCTTACACTGAAATATACAAAATTTCTGTTTATTATATGCTTCAAACTGGCTCTTTTAGAGTTTAAGTATGATATGTCATCAGAACAGCGCATCCAAACAGAGAAAAATAACAAATTTATTTTAATAGTTGCAAAACAGTGGAATATCTATCTTTATTTCACTGATAAATCCCGGTATTCCTCTGGAAAGCATATAATAAATCACATAAACTCAAAAATATAATTTGAGGGTTGCCTACAAGACTGTAGTAAGTGCATTACATTACAGAGCGAGTTACTACAGTCTTGGGGGCAACCCTCAAATTGTTTATTATTCATGCATTCAAATGACTACAGCACTGACATAATTTGTAAGAATAATGTTTGTAAATAAATTCAAATAGTTGCTCTTGATATCCTTACTAATGACTGGCCAAGCAAAAAGTAGTGATTATTTTTTGTTTTGTTTTCTAAGTTGCTTATGAATACAACTGTATAAAACAGAATATTTTTTCCATGTTGGAATTAGATAATTTAGGGAATTCTTACTAAAGTTGTTACGGTATAGGTCTGCATGATTGATTTGATTGAACAATAAGAAGATATAGACAGATACCCTTATAGACACACATTAATGAATACATAAGTGAAACTTGTACACTTGTACACAGCAAAACAGTAACATAAATTTTTCTTAAGAATCTTTGTGAAAAGAGCCATAGAACAAATGTGCCCAGGGTGAACTATTGTAGCAGTCTTTCTTTGTACCACTTGACCTGCCAGTAAAGTCAATCTTTTTTTCTGTCTGCAAAATGCCAGTGCTTACACTTTGCATGAAAAACCATATAGGTTGTTGTAAATAACTTGTAACAAAACACAACATAGAGGATATTTGGTAACTTTGGTGTAACATCAATTTTTATTTCATTTATTTATTATATAGTTAACGCCGTGTCAACACAATTTAGGCCATTTTACGGCGTCCAGCGCACCTAACCTAGCTTTCCTGGACCATTGTCTATAACCAGTACTCACCTACCCTTCCACAAGGCCGGAAACTTCTCCATATTATCTAATCAATGGAGGAAAATCGACATTATTGTCAAATTTTCATGGAAGGGTATAAACTCCCCGGGTGGGATTCGAACCTGCACCCCCTTGGGCACGAGATTCCAAGTCCCGGCGAGCTACCAACTGCGCTATCGACCCGGGTTAAATGTTTTTATTTTTTTTATTTTTTTTATTTCATATTTCACCGAGAGGGTTCAGAAAACATATTTTTAAGAGTGGTATAGCATTAAGTTTAAATGTTGTATTTGCAGTTGATGAATTTAAATAAAAAAGATCTTACTCCAAAGTTGACAAATATTCTGTTTCTTTGTGTATTGTTAGACATATTTTACACAAATTATAACATGACATCATTTTTTCTACAAGATGATGTCATTTTTCTTCCAAGATGAAGGCATTTGAGCATGACAATATAAGAGATTTTTTTTACTACTATGAAAAATATATAATTTATTATTTCATCGAACATTTTTATCAACAAACACCACATTTAACTAAAAAGTATGAAAGAAAAGAACCATTTTTCACATAGGTAAATCTATGAAATAGATAACTTTAGGGCATTATCTCTACAACACTCCATGTAGCTCACTAAAACGGGCCTTTAATGCTAAAACAGGCAAAATTTGTCACAATATATTTTGTTTTTGCCAGCTTTTGCATTCATTTTGTTTGTGTCTTTAGTTGATTGAAACCATGCCTTCCACTTGAGAATTTAAGACTTTATGGGTTGTAGTTTGATATTCTTAAAACCCTGAAATTCCTGATATTCATTATTCCAGCTACTTTTATATACCCAAGAATTACTATAATATCCTCAAATTCCGGACCAAGCCTGAAAACTTTCACACATGTTGTTAAATGTTAAGATTTGTGATTATAGGACTTGACTTTAATAACATGGACATATCTGCTTTAATAGCACTGGCACTAGAATCCTTAAATTAGTAAAAATACAAACTATATTTCTTCACAAAACTGATTGTTAAAATCTTGATAAGTAATACAGCTTTCGTAAAATTAATCATAATTTTGCAGCAACTTCATAGGCCATGCCATATCGGAATTTTGTTAAGCGTGCGTGTAGGTTTTAGAGTCAATCAAAATAAAAAACAAAATTAAAGGTAATTTTTTAATAATTGCGATGTTCTGGGATTCGATACAACAATTTAATTCAGGGAAAATTGTGTTCGGCAACGACGTTATTCACTGTAAGCAATTTATCATAACCGCATCATTAATACAATATATATTTTACGTGAAAAAAAAACATAGTCATTTTATATTAAACTCAGACCATTGTTCATATTATGAAGATGTTATTCCGTTGAAAATAATGTATTTAATGCATTATTTTTTGCCTAAAAAATGTTTGTGTTTTCGTTCGGTTTGTGTGTTTTTGTGAATAGGTATCTAGGTTCATCAAATTTGAGTTGATGCTTAACAGAATTCCAATTTGGCATGGCCTTACTTGTGGTCAAATGACGACGTGTAATCTGATTGGTTTAAAAACTCTACAAGACTTTTCCCATTATTAAGTGCGCTTGATTTTAGACTAAACTAAACACTACGCATAATTTAACTGGAAGTCAGTAGTGTAGATAAATCGCTGCAAATTTTTGTTACTGAAATAACCTACTGACTCTAGTGCCAGTGATAGTTAGTTGAATTGGTTGTGTGTTCCTTGTTACTGATAAAATCTACTCTGTCAGGTCTATGTATCCTTAATTAATATGTTCAAACACCAGACGTTTAATTATACCCCTGCTTCGAAGAAGAGGGGGGTATACTGTTTTACCCTTGTCCGTGCGTGCGTCCATGCGTCCGTCTGTTACAAAATTTCCGTCGCAGTTTTCTCAGCAACTATATCATGCAGCAGCCTAATACTTTGCATATTGCTTCATCCCATAGTCCCATATGGTGTAAAGTGATTTCATGCTCCTTGCTCATCTACTTCCTGTTTGTCGCATATTTTTAGATTTTGGCGGGGGTATCACTAGTGAGCATTAGCTCACAGATTTACTTGTTTTCCCTCCAAAGTCTGTGTCAGTTTTGTTTGGAAAGGAAGTTGATTGCTACCAAAACCAAGAAACAGTGCCGTCCAAAATTACCTTTATACTTTTAAACAAAGCTGGTTCTTTTTTGATACAAATACATTGTAATTCAGATGTATTTACACATAATATTAGTTAAAATAGATTGTAACATATGAAAAAGGTACTTTATACAATTGTCATTAATATACATGTATAGCCTATGTTTCTATAGATATGTTTTAATTACTAATTATTAGTAAAAACTATTTACAATAAATACATTTACAAAAAGTGTAACTGAAATTATGAATGGCACTGTATGTTCTAAATACAGTACTGGTTATTAAATGCTTGGATCTAGAGATCTAAGCTTCTCTAGGAACTGTGAGAAGGGTGACTATCTGCCATAAATATGATAAAGAATTGTCGAAAAATAAGGATTGAGATCTTTTTTCTTTCATGCTTTATGGTTAAATATGGTGTTATTTGATGAAAATTTACAATGAAATTAAAATTATAATATGATTTCTTATTTTCATTGTCAATGATTTCATCATAAATGACATCATCTTGGAGAAGAAATGAGGTCACATTATAATTTGTGTAAAAAACAATGTAGCTCTAACAACACAAAGAACTAAGCATAAAAGAAACAGAACAGAACAGAACATACACTTTATTTGCTCACACCAAGATACATGGTACTGTACATGAGAACAAATGAATACAACATATTACAATTATTAACAAAGATCACATGACATACAGACAAGATATACATACAACAGAATATGCATCAACTTTGGTGTAAGATTCTTTTTAATTCAACTTGTGAAAACCACATTTGTAGCTATGCTACTAGTGAAAATATGTTTTCTGAGCTCACTAGGTGAAAAAAATTGATCTTACACCAAAGTTGACAAATATCCTGTATATATACTTATAGCATAACCTGCTCTTTGACTTTGCTCTCTATCCAATTGGATTAAAACCCTATCTAAAACAATCTTCTTGCATAAGGTGGTTTTCACATGTGTACATGTCTGCCATCCACGTCCACCATCCGCATACATCATCCGCATACGTCATCAGCGCGGTATGTTCACATGTACACTTGTCTGTCCAAATGTATTTGATATATAAAATTTCTTGATGAGAAATAAATAAAGTAGTTAAATCATAAATTATTAAATCATAAATTCAATGGCTATCGCTATTGACTCCCAATTATGTTTTGTAATATAGGCCTTTTTATGATCTTTTAGACCTGGGTTGTACATATAATCACGTTAACGCAACAAATCTAGTATTTTCTCACTTACTTCTTCAGAAATTAGCTGTTGTTACGTCATATTGTTCTACCCATCTGCTATCCGCATCTGTCCGCGTACACGTCAAAAATCAAGCAGTGAGCGATTCAAAGCGGATGCGGATGAAGGGCGCGAAAGGTGGATGAAGGATGCATACACATCTGAACACTTCTATAAAAAGTAATTAGAGGGTTTTTTCAATTTCTGGATGAGGATGACGTGTGTGGGCACGGATGACGTGTGCGTACACATGTGAACACCGCCTAACTCACTTATTTTAAATCTGACAAGCTCAAAGTCTCAGTCCAAATTAGTTGGCCCTTACTGTATTACTATATTTGTTGATTGGTCAACATTAAGGTCATTTGAATGTGTACTGTTGGGAGATCCTGTGGCAGGGGTCTGTTGGATAAATGTTTAAGGAGATAGTTTTGCATTATATCTTTTACTTTTATGTATTATTTGAACTTTCAGGATATTCATCTAGTATAATGATTGGTTGTTGGTGAAGATAATATATATATTGTATGATATGATGATGGTGAATGACTTGTAGACAGTACTGTAACACAGATATATCATGGTATGTAGACATTTATATTTTTTGAAGTCTCTCAATTTCAGCCATCGCTTAGTTTTCTCAAGCACAAGTATGATTTGTTCTATTATATAACTGAATGACATCAAATAGTGCATTATACATGTATGTAAAATAACTACTAACTTTCTTTATCCTTAAAACTCCAATCCATCCTGTGAGTTTTGATTGTTTGCTTCAAATACTCCCCACAAAAACTGAATCAAGCTGTAAAGTAGGTCTTGAGCAAAAATATTTGTGCAGATGATTTAGCCTTAACAATAGACTTAATTCAAAACTCAAATTTGTGGTTTTTTTCTGTGTGTGCGCAGGCAGTACAAAGTTTGTTACACATTACTGCTGAAAGGCATGAAGTACATATAAAATCCTATTGTTCTTTAATCACATGTTACATGTGATGTATTCTTGTTGATGGTGAAAGTTTGTATGTACTGCAGGGGAAAACCCAAATATTAGAGTTATGGATATACAGTCATCCCTGGGATTTGGAAAACAAAGGAGTCACTTGTTATCGGCTTTTGAAGCGTGTTTACTAACTGCAACCCCCGCGTAGCGCGCATCGCTGATTAGTCAATTACATCAAATAGGCGGACGTAACATACGCTCCACTTGTTGTCGATCTGAGATCTTGATTCAACTATGACTCTTGAAGGCAAAATATAAGCTGGTCAAATTGACGCACGGGCGATTTGATATTCAATACTTATTGAGTTGTCCAATAGGAATTGATTATCGCTAATTTTTTCATAGCGATACGTAGCGAAATCGTTAGGTGACGCGCCCGATTTCTATGACAGATTGCGGGTAATTTTTTTTTGCAAGGGAGGGAATTCATCAACTCGGCGGCGAGAAGAAAAATAAAAGAAAATTTTTTTTCTTTTATTTTTATTTCATTTCACCAGAAATTAGGGTCGGCGCTCCCGTAAATAAAAAAATATAAAAATGTTGGCCTTAATTGTTCTATTCATTGCTATAAGTCAAATAATTTATGAAAACTCAACAATAATCTTCCGAACATGATCATTTCTCCCTGTTTTTGACAGTTAGACTCTTCTTTTGTTAGATTGAGAGGCCTAATTAAAAATGGATTATATATAGTCACATGATCTTCAGTATCTTAACAACTGTTGTTTTTCATCAAAGTCTTGCAGTAGCCAAGACATAGAACTAATCAAATAGTGCATAAAATAAGTTATACATTTCAATGCCTGAAATCTTCAAGTTAACCTGCAAATTGTTGTTGAATATTTGAATCCTCTGCACAAATATTTTTTGCAGATCACCTAGATTGCTGTTAGATTAAATTTTTGTGCTAAGGAATTGTAAATTATGATCAATATTGAAGGAACCAATTGAGAATTTTAGGGGAAAGAAAGATGGTAGTTATTTTATGCTTTACATCATGTCATTCAAATATTTGAGAAGTGAGAAAAATCAGCATAAAGCATTTGCCTTTTTATTTCATTATTAACTGATGTAGATCACATGACTATAGATAAGGACTGCAGTGTTTTGATTTAATACATTGAAAATGGATTGTGAGGGCACCGATTCCATTTAGATTCACACAGGGCACATGGATTTTTTATTAAATACCAGTCTTTAATTTTGTCTATGAAAGTTATAAAGATTTAACACTTTTAGTTACACTGATGAACTTTTGATACATCAATCAGTATGAACATTTATTTGCTTTGAAATAAATGTTAACTCTTTCATTCTATCAATAATTATTAGTTTTAAGCTCACTGAATGTATTGATGTGCATTTGGAATAAACTATACTATTCAATAAATTGAATTGAAAGAATTGGAATCAAAAGAATATAAAATTCAATTTCATCTATTTGACTTTGCAGTGAATCGGTGCAGCCCTAGACTATAGACCTTGTAAAGATGATGAAATTTGTCTGAACATGTATACACAGAATTATAAAGAGTCTGCGGTACATTAGTTAGGATACTGTATTAGTCAATGCTTGCTTTCTTAGTGTTTTGACCAATGACAAGGGTGCCTGGCTAGCTCAGTTGGTAGCACCCAAGTCTACTGATTGAGCGGTCATGGGTTCCATTCCCGGGCGGGGCATACTTTCGTGGAACTTGGTCATGAAATTATTTATATGATCATTCTCCCTCCTACCAATGATTTTTAATTTGTAGGACAGTTGTCAGTCACTGACAAAAGTATGCGCTTAGTAGTTGGTTTACAACTAAATCCAGAAATTTAGCCTTTCCAGAAGGAGTGAGTAGGTTGACTGACGGCTGTTATATGACCTATACAATGTGTTGCTAAGACGTTAAACCCAACAAACAAACAAACAAACTCAATGGCAAGGTACAATATAGTCAAATGTATTCTAGCACAGGGTCTGTAGTCATGTGATCTACAACAACAACTAACATGGTAAACAAAAATTAGTTTTTTCACAAATTTTTCTTTCTAGATGAATGATTACATCAAATAGTGCATACAATAACGATTTTTAATTATCTTTTTTTCTCCTTAAAATCCCATTTGATCCTGTAGGTTTTGACTGTTTGTTCCAAAGCTCTGCACAAAAACTGAATCAGGCTGTTAAAAATGTAATGTGCAAAAATATTTGAGCAAACAATTCAACCTAAACAATTCCAAAGCACAAGCTAATGTAGGCATTTTGGTACAAAAGAATGTATGATCCCTAATTTTGCTCTATTTGATATCTTTCTTTTTTTGGTTTTTGAAAGAATTTGGAGAAAAACAATGGTTTGTTTACAATCTGTAGACCATGTGCCTTTAACAGGGTATACAAAAAATAGGGCTGTCATGATACGCCAGAAGCGTATCGCAATATACTGCAATACAGGCATTGTATCATGATAGGTACCACAATATTGTGGGCTTTTAGATTTGTTGTGCCTCCGCTGTATTTAATAGAAACATTGAAAATCTTACTTGCAGCTACTGATATTATCTAGCCTCTTTAAGTATACATGGGCATTTAGGATTGTGGCGCGTCCCAATCGGTTAAATTCTTGTAACTTAAGGTTTGATGGAATGAACAATGGAACGATTTTCCAGTGAAATAAAAAATATCGCCAAATACTGTATGTATTGCCGCAGCTGGGTATTGCAATATACTGGTATACATGTACCGGTGTATCATGACAGCCCTTATAAAAAAACCATTCATTAAAATCTTGCAGCAGTCAAAACAGAGACATTCAAATAGTGCATTAAGTAACTATAAGATTTCTATGCCCAAAAATGCCCATGCTAGCCTGTGAATTGTCATTGTATACTTTATATCATGTGCACTAATAAATTTTACTAATGACCTCTTTTACTGTTAGATTCAATTTTTTTGCAGCAGATATTTAGCTTACAGTCAAGTTTTATGGAACTAACTGCGTACTTTTTGGGGGTAGAGAAAGGTAGTACATGTAGTTATTTTATGTCTTATACAATGTCATTTACTGATTTGTCTAAAAAAAATTGTATGAATGCAGAATAAAATAAGACAAAATATTCAGGAAATAAAAATGCTAACAATACATAGAAAAAATTATTAAAGAATGGCATACATTGTGTATTTAGATTCAAACTCACACCCCTTCCAAATACAGATGTTCTGTAGCATTTGTTTTAACGATTTGATTATTTAGACATATAAGATATTGACACTAAATTGACTTACAAATTGTATTTTTACTGCAAATTTCTATAAATAAATAGAACATGGAAGTAAATATATACAGTAAGGGATAATGGTGTAATTATGCAATCAGACAGTTCAATATATTTCGTACAATAATTAGTGGCCATTTTCTTCACTGTAAGTACAAACAACAGGTTTACATGTACGCTTAGCTAATAAAAGCTTTGTTTTTATGATTCTGTTTTTGTACAGTTTTTGTCAAACTTGGACCTCTATAATCAATGTTAATTTTGTTCAGAGTTTGTAGTCTTCAGTTCGTTAACAATCTCACAAAAGTTCATGTGACAGCTAAAGAATAGAAAGGATAAAGTAGCACATAAAATGACCATCACATTTCTTAGCCTGAAAATGAGTCTGTGAGATGTTGTAAATGTTTACTCTGAATCTTCTGCACAAATTATTTTTTACTTGGGCTGCAACAATTCACTTGAATGTCGATTCGATGTGATTTGATTTTTTTTTAGATTTAATTCATTTAATAGTATAATTTATTCAAAATGTACAATGATAGATTCATTTGAGCTTTAAATTGATAAATAATAAATTGATAACATAAAATGGTCACTTAAATAGCTAGGTTCAATTTGAAGAGTTCAGGGTAAGAAAAGTAGCATGTATTTTATGCATTGATTTATTGTCATTCAGTTTTCTGTCTGGAAAAAGAAATCGGCGAAAAACAATTTTATTTTTATGTTTTTTGTGTTGTACAGTTCATTTTACTCAACTGTTAAAACTTGAATAATTTCTTGGTGACTTCATGTCTAACACTTGTAATATTGTGTTAGTATGTATTCAGTCACTGTGAAATTATTCAAACTTTGACAAAAACTTTGAGAAAAATGGACTATAATTGTAGATGACAATGACTATAGACCCTGTTGTTTAGTTCAAGAAAAAGTCATAACATCTTTGGCATTGTAGATTGCAAATTTGTACCAACGGATCTTTTCAAAGAGATATATAGGGAGATCTATTTGGAAGAACTTGTACAAACTTAGTATAGTTAAAGCTTATTCTACTGTCACTGGTGCAAACATTAACCCTTGTATTTGAATATCCACGAACGTACTTCTGTACATACGATAGATAAAATAGTTATCCATATTGATGTAAATTAGCAGAGATAATGTATACACCACTGATGGTTGAATAAAATTTAACAATAGGTGTCCATTTATAATACAAGAAAGTGAATCAACGAAGTTTTTACCAATTTGTTTGTCTTCTTTTTATAGGATAATCCTTAGAGAATTGCTGCTTATAGTATATCACTGGGCTTAGACTATGGTCAAACTTGAAACAGAAACATCCTGGATCATGGTGTGTCATTTAGTGACTAGATAGAAGGACATGTAAAGGTATATTTTGGTTATTTGTAATTGTTAATAGATCATGAAACATTAGATTCTCAGCTGTTCTGGTACAACTCAACACATGGACAACTCAACTGGAAGGAGGGACAAACTTGGGAGGGTCAAATACCTTTTGAGTTCAACAAATCCAATTAAACCGGAGGTGCGTTCAACAATGCGAGCGCTTGGGGCGACATCGAGCGCCCGCGTTCTGAATGCGGGCGATCGCGTGTGCGCTCGCGATACAGCTCGAGAGGTGTTTCGCTTATAAATTGTTATATAAATTCCGGTAAATACCGTTTCGTTTTGGTACCGGTACTCAAATCGGTACATTGAAAAAAATATAGCAGATTTAAAATAACCAAATACGAAATATCCAATGCTTTAATCTCAAGCCTTCTGTGTATTTATCGTATTTCAAAGGGATTTACATCGATCTAAACTTCGGTTTAGTATATCATATAAGCTAGGGTGTCAGATGCTGAATATTATGCATGTGCCGCATAAATGAAATTTGTTTTCATTTTATCACGACCATATCTAAATATAAAAAATATCAAAGAATTTTTCTGAAAAGTGGACCAAACTTGTGTGTTACTTGTTCCACATAAACTACCCACGCAATGCATGTGATACACTAAATGTACCCTTTATTTGGTACAGTAAATTGATTCACTATGATTTATGTATGGTAAAAAATATGAAAGATCTTGTGTATCAGCAGAAATAATTTTGATTCACCCACCCGCTTTTTTAATAATGTGCTGTTTGACTTCGTCTTGGATTTTTATAGCGAGCGCTCGCCATTCTGTACACAAACGGTCTGACTGACCGATATCTTCACCTTCTTCTATTTATAGATTGAGCGCTCGCAGTCGTTCAATAACAAAACAATTCGCGAGGCGGGCGCTCGAGCGAGCGCCCGCATTGTTGAACACACCTCAGATAACATACTGATTATAAAGCCTTGAATAATTTATAACAAGGGAGGCAACTGTAGTAATATTTTAAACTAGCTTATACAAGATAGTCAGAATTATCTCCCTTACAATATTGTATTAGTTATTTGAGTCATTAAAATAATCTTTTAATTCTCATTTGATTTTAAAAGTGTAAGTTTATTGACATGTTGTGAAAATATTTATGAAACAAAGAGAATGATTTTTAGCAATTTAGAGTATAATTGTAAAATGTGAAAAGGTATGAAATATGATGATTGCATTAAAGTGTGTCAAAGATATTGTATTTTTTGCAGATTAAAATTAATAGTTTAATGTTGTGATAAATTTATAAAACCATTTTATGATAATTGTTTATCAAATTTTTGTTAATTTAATCATTTGGGTTTTCTCAATAAGTAAAACTTTAAAAGTAAATATATGTTAAAATACAATGTATAATTTTTTCAATAACAATCTACAATGTATTTATTACAAGTTTGACTAACTGTCATCAGTACGGATCTTGAAGTTATTTTGTTGATTAAAGTTTCAACATTTTGTTCAATAAAGAAATGATTGAAAAATTTAATTGAATCAATTAGGGACTTTTGTCAGTTATCTTTCCCTGATAAAATCTAAAGCAATCCTATTGGTAAGTAGGTCCTTACAGTTGGAATCCTCAGATTTTATCATTGAATTCCTATATAAGGATAACAAAGTATTTCATCTAATATCTTTCTTGTTAATGAAGATATTAACAGAAGTGATAAAATGTGGATAAATCTTTAACCTAAAAATACTAAGCTTGAATTTCAAACAAATTAAATGACTTACAAAGATGTTATTTAAGATTAATTTTGTCGAATTGACATTAAAAAGTAAGGGTAATATCCGAGTAATCCAACAAGTAGGATCTACCTATTTGAAGAGTATACAAGGGGAAATAACTGACTAAAGTCCCTTATTGCGAAACTCCAAAGATTTCTAGAAATAAGATGTGATAGTTAAGATAGTATTCCCCTAATACTAAACTATTTTTCTAACCACAGTAAATTTTCTGACAGCTTGTGTCTAATAATATTTTTAATGTTTTCACCACATCATATTATTTACATCTTATTATAGTCCGACAATATTAATCTGAGCTTAGCCTTTATGCAAGAATATATTAAACTCACTATTTTCAGTCTATTTTTGTCTTTGTTTGTAAATTGCGCTTTATCGGAAGCTTTCGGCAAACTTACACGTACTGAACAACTAAGATCCTTGTTGAGTTTCTGGGTTGAGTTGTCAACAGGTTGGGTTTTCTGTACTTAATGTGTTGAGTTGTTCCTTCTTTGAGCCGAGTTGTCTTTGAGTTGAGTTTGTCTGATTCTTCTCATCTCTGATCAATTGTTTAATGATTGGAGATGTGAGCTTACATGCAGACAAGCTGAGAAAAAATATTTATTATTGAGACTAAACCACTCGACTTTGACGTCACAAATGTTACAGTTTCTACCAGAAAAAAGTTAAAAAATTTGCCTTTACTGAGAGATTAACAAGGCTGTAAGTATTTTAATTCTTGTCAGATTTCCATGATACCTTTGAAAACCTACTAACATTTTCTAAACGCAAAATGTGGACGAATTGAAACTGTAGCACCCTGAAAAAACTGTGTTTGGAGATGTGATGTGCAGCAAATAGTTCACACTTCTCTGCTTAGTCTTGCATTGGTATCATGGAAATGTTACTGAAATTAAAGTATTTACAGCTTTTTAAATCTAATTGTTTTGGTGAAGTCTTTACTTTTTCTTTTCTCAAAACCATAGCATTTGTGATGTCATAGTCATGTGGTATTGCCACCTTTTATACAGTGTCATCCAAAAGTACACTTTACACTTAAAAATGCTGGTTTTTCATTCTTACTATTAAATTTCATTTCATATATATTTAGCTATTATGATAATTGATTGTAACTTTTTAAAGGGGATCAAGTGATGATACTTGATAAAAATGTAATAGTTATACAGTACAACCTCTCTTGAGCAACATTTATTAGGAGGGACTAAAGGATGTTGCTGTTCAGACTCAGAAGTTGTTGCTCTGCAGAGGATAATTTCAATTAAAGGTACACCTAAGGGAAATATCAGGGCAGAGGTAATACTGTACATGTACCTTAAGATAAGTTTTTAATTCTCAAGTATTGGTGATATCAAAAAACAAATTAAGTACATTGTATTTACAATAGTGTAAAGGTAATTATGGATGGCACTGTAAATGAGCTAGTAGTCCAATTGCACAAGACCGACAACATCTAACCTGGTGGTTCAAGTTTTATAACTGGTCCTAGCAGTTATATACTGTTGTCTGCTAGCCTGACTTATATATTTCTGTTCATGTGTAAAAATAGATTTGGCTGTTTAAGAATGATACATGTAGTTATAAGTAAATAAATTAATACACCAGGGGCCGTATTCCCATCCTTACTGAAGTATAAAATTATCCTCAAATCAACTGATTTTCCTCAGAATAGACCAAAATTTTCTTAAGTTTGAGGAAATATTTTAAGTGGTATTCCCATCCTCACTCAAGTCTAAGATTTCCCTCAACACCGGTCAATTTTTCCTTATCTTTTGAGGAACGTTCGACCTACCTTATCTCAGAAAAAATTTCCTCAACTCGTTTTTTGGACGCCATTTTTTCTCTCGACTAAAACATATTTTTGCGTTTTTCTCTAATAAGCAGAGGAATTTATATCAAGGTAAGTCGTTTTTTATCATTTTTTTCGTTTATACCCTACTTGTAGGTGATCATTCGTCCAGAAAAAGTATTCGTAAGCGTTTTAACCATTGTTTACAATTTCGTCTGTACCGGCCTTGTCAAGTGTGTGCGTTCATTTATTGAAACAAAAACATTGATTAGTTTTCGGTGAGTTAATATTTGCACTTAAATCTTTGAAATGTATTGTTAGTGAAACACCTCTTAATATTTCATTGCTATTCAAGCTACCTTTTGTATAAAGCATGCGATGTAAAAGAAGTCGCGTTTTCGTCCCCAAGGACATTCGTACTTGCGTCATGATGTAAAAATATGACACCGAATAAAATAATTTACGTGATAGTTAAGTCGAATTGGAGCTTGTCAAGTGCAGGGGTGAAAATTTACTGAAGCCATGTGTGTATTGTTTGTTTAACAGTGCAGTATACTAAAGTCTAAAATGTTGTTTTGAATGGGAAGACCCTTTTGGTTGTCCCAGGTTGTAATATAAAAATGGCGAATCCTAAAACACTGACCGCTTAACTGACGAGTTAAATATAGTGCGCTTAACTGACGAGTTAAATATAGTGCAATTATGTTCTTAACTGACCAGTTAAATAAAGAAGGGATTAAAAATGACTGTATTGCTTGAGTGTTTTTGAGATATTGTTGGTGTTTTTTGTTGAAATTTTATGATGATGATGTGATATATAATCTTATTCAATAATGTCATTATAAGAAATTATGATTAGATTGATTTTTTATGAAATTGCATAAAAGATACTTTGAAGTAGAAAAATGCGATAGCGATGTGACATATGATAATTTTTCACAAAATCAAATTAATTAATTTTAGTGTATTTAGCAGTAGGACAAGACGTATTTTCCGAATAAAATTATTTAAATATGATATTTAAATGAGTAATTAGTAATCAAATGAGTGTAAAATGCTTAACTGACCAAATGAATAAAGATGGTTTACTGACCAAATGAGTTAGTGAGTATATTTTAATATTTCAATAACGAGCGTTTAATGAGCAAACTAATGTCGAATGCTTTATTGACCATTGGTTAAATTAAGAAATAAGATATGTTTATCAAAATAAATGGCCAAATAGCCGTAAAACGCTTAACTGACGAAAAGAATATTGAACGAATTTCTGACCAATGATTTCACGGATGAATAAACACTCTTTGTTTAACTGGTCAGTGTTTTAGGATGTCAATTCTTAACTGACCAGTTAAATATAGAGTGGTTATTCGACCATGAAAATATAACTGACCAAATTGAAAAAAAATATATATTGAAAGATTTTATTTCTTCTGTTTATTGCAATAGTAGATAAATAATTAAAGGATATGAAGGAAAGCTTTTTTTAACTAACCAAAATGTTGAAAGCTTAACTGGACTAATATAAAATGCTTAACTGACCAAATGAATACTGAATAATTAACTGACCAAAAGAATATAGAATGCTTAACTGACCAAATGTATATAGAATGCTTAACTGACCAAATGTATATAGAATCTTTAACTGACCAAATGAATATAGAGTGCTTAACTGACCAAATGTGTACAGAATGCTTAACTGACCAAACGTATATAGAATGCTTAAGTGACCAAATGAATATAGAATGCTTAACTGACCAAACGTATATAGAATCTTTAACTGACCAAATGTATATAGGATCTTTAACTGACCAAATGAATATAGAAGGCTTAACTGACCAAATATATATAGAATCTTTAACTGACCAAATGTATATAGAATCTTTAACTGACCAAATGAATATATAATGCTGACCAATGAATATAGAATGCTTAACTGACCAAATGTATATAGAATGCTTAACTGACCAAATGAATCTAGAAGGCTTAACTGACCAAATGAATATAGAATGCTTAACTGACCAAATGAATCTAGAAGGCTAGAAGATTGCTTAGCTGACAAAAATTATGATTACACGATTATTACTGTATGTTCAACTGGTCAGTTAAGGATCATAATTCTTAACTGACCAGTTAAATATATAGTGGTTATTCAACCGTAAAATTATTTATAAAAAACGCTACAGAAAGTATTTTTTAATTGGCCGAATAAATTATATATAATGATGGTAGATCGCTTATCTCACCAAATGAATATAGAAGATTTAATCAACTGACCAAATAAATATAGTAGTCGATCAACATTCCTTTGTAGTACAATATCGTCATTAACAGTGTATCGGAGATAATTCGATTAATAATTCTGCCGCTAATCTTGTTAATGTAATCAAGTTTTGACAAGTGTCAAACACTTAGCAATCAGTTACGCACTATTGACCATTGTCACTTGCCAACTGTCTAATTATATATTCAAACAAAGTTTTTTTTCTGTTTGTATTTTTAACATAACAAACAACATGTTGAAAAATTTTAATAGTTAAATTTACATTTACAGTGTATTTACTATATAAAAAAATAGCAATACTTTTTGGTCAGTAAAAGTGCATTATGTGTTATATTCAATAATCGAGACCTTACTTCTGACTGTTATGATAAATACGCTCATGTTTCAATTAAACGACCAATCTTGAATGTAACTTTCGCACCTAATCATTTATGACACGTGTCTTAGTCGGTCACTTAAAAGCATGTGTGAGATAATCCAATTATCACATTAACACTTGGTTTTGACAGTACAGTGATTAAATAATCTAAATGTTTTTTTGGTTTGTAGCAATAAGTAATCGTCCGTATTCGCCGCGCAAAAGTATTATTGGAGTAGGCGGTGCGCTTTATTTTATTTTATGAAGAAAGGAAATATTATTATTTTCCGGCATGTCAAGCTTTTTCCAAAGATTTCGCTGCCATACATGAGAATCGGTAAAAACGACTATGTCATGAATATTTACAACATGAGTCGCTGTACTGGTCAGTTAAGACATCACGATCCTAAAAAACTGACCACTTAAATAAAGAGTGTGCATCGACCCGTAATGTAAATCTTCCGTCTTTGAATATAGAAGGCTTTATTGCCCAAGGACATAGGGTCCTTGATTGACCAAATGAATATAGAACGCTTAACTTTCAAATAAAGTTCTTTTGACAATTTGTCAGCAAGATACAAATACAAGGAAATCTTTCAATACAAAGAGTTTCTTCATTTTGGTCAGTTATATTTTCACGGTCTAATGACCACTCTATATTTAACTAGTCAGTTAAGAATTGTGATCCTTAACTGACCAGTTAAACAAAGAGTGTTTATTGATCCGTGAAATCATTGGTCAGTAAAGCATTCTATTTTCGTATCGTCAGTTAAGCGTTTTACAGCGATTTGGTCATTAACATTGATAAAAAACATTTTTTTGGTATTTATTTAGACCATGAATAAATGGCCAGTGAAGTCTTCGACATTAGTTTGATCAGTTTAACGTTCGTTATTAAACTATCATTCCATGCTCATTTGATCAGTTAAACCTTCTATATTCATTTGGTCAGTTAAGCTTTCTATTTTCAATTGGTCAGTTAAGCGCTCCATATTCATTTGGTCAGTTAAGTGTCACATATTCAATTGGTCAGTTAAGTGCTCTATATTCAATTGGTCAGTTAAGCATTCTTTGGTCAGATAAGCTTTTCTATATTCATTTGGTCAGTTAAGTGCTCTATATTCAATTGGTCAGTTAAGCATTCTTTGGTCAGTTAAGCTTTTCTATATTCATTTGGTCAGTTAAGCCTTCTATATTCATTTGGTCAGTTAAGCTTTCTATTTTCAATTGGTCAGTTAAGCGCTCCATATTCAATTGGTCAGTTAAGCGCTCCATATTCATTTGGTCAGTTAAGTGTCACATATTCAATTGGTCAGTTAAGTGCTCTATATTCAATTGGTCAGTTAAGCATTCTTTGTCAGTTAAGCTTTTCTATATTCATTTGGTCAGTTAAGCTTTCTTTTTTCAATTGGTCAGTTAAGCGCTCCGTATTCATTTGGTCAGTTAAGTGTCACATATTCAATTTGTTTGTTAAGTGCTCTATATTCAATTGGTCAGTTAAGCATTCTTTGGTCAGTTAAGCTTTTCTATATTCATTTGATCAGTTAAGCCTTCTATATTCATTTAGTCAGATTAAGCATTCTTTGGTCAGATAAGCTTTTCTATATTCATTTGGTCAGTTAAGCATTCTATATTCATTTGGTCAGTTAAGCCTTCTATATTCATTTGGTCAGTTAAGCTTTCTATATTCAATTGGTCAGGTAAGCCTTATATATTCATTTGGTCAGTTTAGCATTCTATATTCATTCAGTTAAGCTTTCAATATTTTGGTAAGTTTAAAAAAATAAGTTCATATGCTTTAATTATTTATCTACAATTGCAATAAACAAAATAAATCAAACTTTTCTATATATATATATTTTAATTTGGTCAGTTATATTTTCATGGTCGAATAACCAGTCTATATTTAACTGGTCAGTTAAGAATTGACATCCTAAAACGCTGACCAGTTGAACATAGAGTGTTTATTGATCCGTGCAATCGTTGGTCAGTAATTCGTTCAATATTCTTTTCGTCAGTTAAGCGTTTTATAGTCATTTGGCCATTTAATTTGCTAAAAAAACATCTTATTTCTTATTTTACCAATGACTAAATGGTCAGTAAAGTGTAAGACATATTAGTTTGCTCATTTAACGCTTTTAATTAAAAAATAATCCCTTACTCATTTGGTCAGTAAAACAATTTTTTATTCATTTTGGTCAGTTAAACATGTTACCCTCATTTGGTCAGTTAAATATTCTGACATTCAATAATATTTAAATCATTTTCTTCTGAAATAAATACCTCTTGTCTTTTTGTTAAATTCTCAGAAAATATTAATTTGAAAAATTATTCTTAATGTAAAATCATAAATATCGCTATCTAATCTTCCTATTTTTAATTAAGTATTTTTTAAAAACATTTTTATTTTTTTTTAAACAAATCATTATTTTTTATAATGACATTATTAAATTTGGTAATAAATCACATCATCATCATAAAATATATAAAAATAATCTAACAATATCACCAAAACTCTCAAGCGAAACAGTCATTTTTAATCCCTTCTTTGTTTAACTGGTCAGTTAAGAACATAATTGCACTATATTTAACTCGTCAGTTAAGCGCACTATATTTAACTCGTCAGTTAAGCGGTCAGTGTTTTAGGAGGACCCTATAAAAATTAACATGTGGTAATAATTATGTCACTGCACTTACCTGTTCACATTATGGGAAGAAAGATATGTCAGCAGCCAGATAGCTCAGTCGGGAGAGCTCTTGCCCTGTAAGCGAGAGGTTCTGGGTTCGAGTCCCGGTCAGGCTGCATATTTTTCTTACCCTGTGACATTTTGCGCCCAATGTGTGGCCATGACAATTACTTGGTCAGTTGAGAAAAGCTAGTAAAAAATAAATGCTCCTTAAATGGGAGTGGTAAGTATAAATATAAACAGGTATAGTGGAAAGTAACCCAGAGCTTTTTTTCAGTACTTGGGGAAGAGGCCTGGGGCCTTTTTATTTTTAGAACATTTGGGGAAATTTTATCGCAATTTCATTGAACGGGGAACAAAATATCCAAGGTAAACTTAAAATTTGGGGAAAACTGCATGATTTTAAAGAAATTTCAAGAGGGGAAGGCACCTGTTAACGGCCCCTGTTATATAAGGAAAAAAAGGCCTGTAACCCCACCTGTCACGCAGGAGACCGGGGTTTGAGTCCCCATCGGGGAACCGCAAATGTCACAGGGTAAGAAAAATATGCAGCCTGACCGGGACTCGAACCTAGCTTACAGGATGAGTGCTCTCACGACTGAGCTATTTGGCCGCTTACATATCCTTCTTCCCATAATGTCAATAGGTAAGTGCCGTGACAATTACACAAGCATGTTGCTTACTGATCATTACAATGATCAATATCATAGACATTTTATATATATTGTTTATATGTTTCCAAAACTTGAAATATTTTTATTTAAGCATTATTTTATGTATTTTCAGGATTAACCACAAAGGTCATGATGCATAAAAGCAGGGATGTACTTGCCCAATGGGTGAGTGAATATATCATTTGATGGGCCCAAGTGGTGAGCATATTCAGAATACTTTGCTTCCCTCAACCCAAGCTACTCCATCTGTGAAAGCATCAAAGGAAATTTTAAAACAGCTTCCTTAATTGAAATTTGGTCGTGTTGTATTTTTGATTTAAGTTGAGGTGGGCTTCAAGCTTCAATGTTGGGCCTGTAAAATCTGCATGTCAGAAATTAAATTTAAGCAATATGTCAGTAGCCTTGTCATCTATTTGTACAAATTTACAAGAGAAAAAGATAATGAATTAAATATCATTTTCATACATTTATGCATTTATTATTTGCTCCCGATTCTTTCCAATGTTTCAGCCAAAGGCTAAAAAAAAAAAGAAACAACTGGATTAAGAATAAAGAGCAAATAAATGTTGTAATAAGCACAATCTGTCTAGATTGTTTAAAAATATCCGACAGTTGTAGCTAACTTAATGAAGAGTGTATGTTTAATATATCAATGTGCCGAGGATCTCTGTTTACATTCCTACTAAATATAATGACAGGGCTCAGACCTCTGAGTAGATACTCATATAAGCTTTTAACCAGTACTAGCCACATGTCTTATCCAGTGTATTGCAACTTGAATCAATGATGAAAGGGTATCAAAAATTAACTGAAAAACATTTCTTGACAAATATCCTAAAATCAATACTGTATATAAGTTTGGCCAAAAACTGCTACTTCCACTCCTAGTTTGACTGTCAAACAACCTATCTTGGCTACTGAACTAAATTTGGTCATAATTGACTTTGTTAAAATTATAAAATATACATTGTTAATAATTTCACTTCTGTTTTTTGCAGACTTCAGCTGTGAAGATATATGAGTATGACTTGAAGAGTTTTAAATGTGTATGTGCTGTGATAAGTAAGTAAATGCCTTTTAAATAGTTTCAATTCCTGGAATTCCCCAGAAAGATTTTGTGCTATGGCTTAAGCACATAGAATATCACTAAACATTGTTGTTATAATATCATAGTCAAGTATGAATGTCATGACAAACCCTGTTCATGTATAAACTGAAAAAATGAAGGTCAGAGTTGTGACCCCATTTGTTAAATATCAATTAAAATCACCCTGCTGAAAGAGGGTTTGCAATTCTTTTCAGCTTTTTTATGTAAAAAAAAATAGATCTGATAAAAAGTTGAGTAAAAAGTTGTTTAAATTATGAAATTTATATCAGCCTGTTAATGGTTGATTTTCACATATTTGATTCTTATTTTAACATATTTTTATTTTAGGTAATGTGTTAAGATATAAAAGAAGTGATATAGATTAGACTATGGTTCCGCCAGACCTGTCACCTGTGACTGAGAATGTTGTCATATAATAAACACTACTACAACAACTGCTGATGAAATCCATTGTACTCATATTGGATCCCCTATAAACCATGTTTAATGTCAGCTGAACAGCTGAGAGAATGTGATAACAATACTACTCATTTGAACTTCATCTACTACTAGATGTTTAAATTCAACTAACAATTTGACTAAGATGTTCTTGAAATATTGGTTTCCATGGGTTTTGCACTTCAATCAATAAAAGCCAGTCATCAAGTACTTGTCGACAGAGCTCTCAAACTGTACATCTTGTAACATGACTATATTTTTAGTTTATATGTATATTTATTAATCATTTGATTGTTGTGATACTAGTTATGTGTTAATAAAATGTGTTATATATAATAATCCATTCAGTTTTTTTTTCTTTAAATGCAATAGGCTTGAAAAATATAAGCTTACATGTACAATGCAGGTGCATGTAAAAGCAAGTTTGTGTGAGTAGATTACAAATAGTTTTACAGAATATTCAGCTAATATTGCAGCCTAAGTTGTTGTCGCTACGTTTGGCTGGAAAGTTGTTTTATGGAGGAAGAGTTGTTTTCTGTCAATGCGAGACAAACTTGTAGCCAGATTGCACATCCCATGTATTATGAATATAGGAATCTTATACCAAGCTGATGATAGGCCAACAATGTTTGCTGGGTATGATAAAAGTTCACTTTTAACTGCTGTTAACTTATTTCCAGTTATAAGTAATTATTGGTTGTAAACCCCTAAATGGTTCTAAAAATTACTGGAACACTCATGTACAAACACATTTAAATATAAACGGTTGTAAGCCCTACAATGACCGTAAATTATGGTTGAATATTTTCAAAATACAGAAAATGATGAGTGAAAACTGTTTTATGTGTCGTTTCTTGGTAAAAATAATTTTCAAAGAGATTATTAACTTGATCAGAATTCTGGTTAAGTTTGACAGCTTTAGAAAGTGAGTGAATGACTGTCCCATCTCTATGTTGTCCAATCTGTCTGGGTCTCTAACTTGTAAAGGTTTGTGATATTATGTACAAGCTAAAAAAATTAAATTTTATTTTGATGGAATGAACATGAATATGCTAAACGCCTTAATATATGTAACTTATGTAGACATATTCCATGGATAAAAATATGCCGTACTTGCTTGCCGACGGCTTAGAACTGTGCCTGTGATTGTCATCAATATGTTGAAGATTATAACCGTATTTGTAAACGTTTCAATAAAAGTGGCAAAATTATTACGACATGCAAATTTTATATATATCGTTCTCAGACTGTTGTCTTAATTTAATAATGATATTTATCTAAGAATACCAAATTGGACATAGGTTCTCACATCAATAAGCAGTGTTTGCTGAGAAATTGTACACTTTAGAGTTATTCGTGTCTGATGCCATTATTGTAGACTACAACGATGTGTTGCGGACGGTAATTACACTAGCTCTTATGCCAAGTTACTATTTTTAGCTTCGTGAAATACCTCCACGCGACATTCCGTTTCTATTTATAGACTAGAAATTCCATTGAGATTTACTTAAGGTTGAGGAAAAAATCAACCTTATCCTTTCGTAAGTTTTTCCTTAAGTGACTTTGAGAATACCACTTAAGGTTGAGGAAGACTTTTTCCTTAGCTAAGGAGAAAATGTTGAGGATGAGGAAATACTTAAATAAAAACTTAAGTAAGGATGGGAATACGGCCCCAGGTTAGATCATCATGGTTCTGTTTACAATGTTGAAATGAAAATTGAACTGAAAAGGAAAACTGTTCATGAGATAGAATTCCCTTATACAAAACTATGTGTACGTAAAATCTCAGAAAACTGATATTTTACATGTATATTGACTGTATTTCTCATGTTTTCACCATGTCACATGTTTGAATTATATGAACTAGAATTTAGTAGGGACAAGTTTAAAATAACTCAATTTTCATATCAAAGGGAGATAATCATTCAACATTTTATCAATAACTTGCAACAGAATTTTAATTGAAGAATCTAATTAAAGCTGAATTATTATATGAAATGAATAAAAAATATTATGATTTTGAAAAATATGAATGACTTTAAAATAACATAATGGGAATTCTACCTTAAATGTTATTGTTTGTAATTTTAAAACATGAATAATTTCATAGTGAATTAGTATGTAAAACTATTGTCATCTTATTACATTTAGGACTTTCCAATGGTGTGTCATGATGTGATTGAACTTTTTAGCCAATATATTTCAGTTAGGCCGTGGGTATATATATAAAAGTTTCTTATTTAGTCTCTGTGAAATTATTCAAGCTTTGATAGTCATGAAAATTGAGCTGTAAATAAATAGAATAAGAAACTATTGTTCAATTTTATTCAACTTTCAGTGACGCATAAATTAACCCCACTGATTTGAATATTCACTGCAGTGCTTCTGTACTCTTGATTGATAAAATAAGATATAAATACCACTTAACACAACTGAAAGTCTAATAACATGTACATGTACTTTGATATAGTGCCAATTTTTTTTCCATTACATTGATAGTTATCTCCCTTTGTTATTTCAGAACTAGAATATATTTAGTAGGGGTGTAACAATACGGCAAAAAATGTATTGCAATATATTGCAACACACGAAACCCGTATTGCAATATATTACAATATATTGCAATACATATTGTTCTTTGTGCATACATGCATAGCATGAATTAATGCACATGCATCATCTTAATTTTATCAACATTGTACTTAGATATTTGTATTTTCAAATGATCAACATGCATTACGCAAATGTTTGAATAAGTTAGAAAAAAGGTTTTAAATGGACTTTTAAAGATAATTATTCTCTCACTTTTTAAAAAATATTTCAAGTTTCCGAACACATTTTACCATTAATTCAACATTTAAATTTCAGACTCTGATAAAAACAATCAGTATGGAGCATAACTAGAAAAACCGGTATATCGGTTAACCGTTACACCCCTAATTATATATTGATAGTTATCTCCCTTTGTTATTTTAGAATTATATATTGATAGTTATCTCCCTTTGTTATTTCAGAACTAGAATATATTTAGTGTATTTAATGAAGTGACAATAAAACCATGAGTATCTACTTAACAGACCTCCATCACCAGAACATTTATCCGTACAGAGCAGGTACTATTATTCCTTGATTTATATTATATGGAATGTGTTACATCAGAGTATGGTACAACTTTACCCATAGACAACTCACCGTTTAGTTGGGACAACTCAAACCTGTGAGACATCTCAACCTGTGAACAACTCATTCTGTATCATATATTATTCTAAAGTTTATTTTGTACGAAAGATATTGGGGAATGAAATTAATGATTATGTAGTAAAAAAGTGACATTTGAAGTCAATTTTGATTTAAAATTATCATTTTTCAATCAAATTGTTTGTATGTATGTTTGGGTTTCACGGGGCATCAACACAGAAAGGTTCTATCAAATTAATTATAATACATGTGTATGATATGGGTTGAGTTGTTTAGAGGTTGAGTTAAATTATCTTCTAGGGAAGTTGTCCCTACCTGCGGCATGGGTTGTCTTGATTGAGTTGTTTTGTGTTGAGTTGTCCTGATCCAGTTTGGTTCCAAATTTTGCGAATGGTCTGAAGTCAAAGACAGTATATATACAGTAGCAACCAAATGTTTGGAGACATTTTCACTCTGTATGCTCTATATTTTTTTTGAAATTTTTTTGTTTTAAAATGTTTAGTTATGGTTCTTTTTATAGTTAAATCTACAAAAGTGCTTTTAGAAAAAACATTACTAAGTTTTGGAGGCTGTGCTGTTAGGTGCTGGTAATTTTGAATGTGATGCATTTATAACCTTGTTTTCATTTCATCAACAGTCATACAAAATGTACTTCATATATTGTTTCTACAAAATGAAATTAAAGAATTGTAAATGTTCACTGAGGATTGCAAGCTTTGTACATCAGACCTGTTAAAGCATTAGATAATTATAAATCATGAATTAGGAAATGTTGTTGTTAGATATCATAGTCAACTGTGTTAAAAAGTATGGTTTAAACATTTCACTTTGAATTAACTTGTGAACCCGGGTCTATAGTGCAGTTGGTAGCGCGCCGGGATTTGGAATCTCGTGTCCGAGGGGGTGCTGGTTTGAATCCCACCCAGGGAGGTTATACCCTTCCATGAAAATTTGATAATAATGTCAATTTTCCTCCATTGATTAGATAATATGGAGAAGTTTCCGGCCTTGTGGAAGGGTAGGCGAGTATTGGTTATAGACAATGGTCCAGGAAAACTAGGTTAGGTGTGCTGGACGCCGTAAAATGACCTAAATTGTGTTGACACGGCGTTAAATCTAGTAAAAAAAGAACTAACTTGAAGTAATTACAAAGGGTAGTTAAAACACTCTTTGGTTGATGTATAGAATAGAAATTCTTTCATAATATACTTAAATTATTTGAAATTTTGAGACTAGCCCTTCTGTTGACTTAGTAATTTATCAGACTTTTTAATTGGACTAAACAAAATCAACGTTGATTGCAAAAAAGTGTGTTTAATGTTTCGATACTGAAATCTGTGCTTAGAATTAAAAAATTGTAGTTAAGTCTGTCAAAATATCACACTTCAGTTAAAGTTACTTGTTTGTTTTATTTCAGATTGTTATGAACAGAAGTACTCATCAACCATATCA